>JAZGLN010000109.1:0-378774 GCA_038380765.1 Odontothrips loti | reverse complement strand
TTTTTCAGAAACGTGAGTATACAGTTCTCTCTCCAGCAAGCAAAAGACTATGCCGCAAGAAAACAGAAGTTGTTTCGCCTAAAGGTACGTTGACAGATATTTAGTTGGATTTGTGTATTTTAAATTTTTCGTTTATAACTTGACTGATTTTTTGGTCTTGTTGGCAGGATACTGGGATCTGAACTTACCAAGCACCCAATATATTCGCAAGAAGCAGGCTCCATCAGATGATGAAAATTAGTACTGTATTATTGTTGTAAAATTATTATAAAGCCCTCCTCTCTGATTTTCTTGACTCTTATTTCAGTTCCCAGTTACTACACTGTGGTAGTTTTCTGCTATGGCACACTAAAAGGAATCGAACAGATGCCCGAGTCACAGTGGACTCGACGATCGCACACGGTGGAGGGGGACGGGATGGAAGGGAAGGGATTGGGTGCTGCCGTGAGCGGGTTGAGCAGCAGCAGCGAGCCAGCCAAGCGCCTGGCCAGGTAGATGAGGTAGGTGAGGTGCTTCCCCCTCCCTACCCCCGGTCTCTGCCGATACTCCAAGCTGACGGCAAAGTCGATCCCGTACAAAGAGCAGGGGCTCACAAACTTTTCATGTTTCTCTCAGTAATTTCTCATACCCTTGTTTACATTCGCAGACGACTTGTGGTTAAAAAAAAAAACAGCGAGCGAGCAAACCATTATCAATAATTGGAAACACGTTTGTCTTGCTCGCGATTTTGAAATTTGTGTTGATTGTGTGGTAAAACGTGGAAACATGACGTCTTTCCCTGCGAGTGCGTTAGTGTGTCGTTTTAAGCCTCGCGAAATTAAGCTTTCAAACGGGAACTGTAGCCATCAGGCTGGACCAAACAAAACTTGAGCAGTGCAATTGGAGATGAACAACATGCACGGGGTAAGTCTTGTCAACAGTATTGACGGCGCCTCCCGAATAATCCCAATAAAATCCCATTTTCTTCCTGCCTGGAATTGAGTGTGATTTGTGTTGAAAGATATGTCAAGAGCTCTTTAAACAAGCAGATACTGTGGCACAACCGTGAGTGGCAACATATGTCTGTTTGTAAACAGGAGTTAACTTTCTTGACCATCCTATGTATTTTATATAGTGATACAATGGGAACACATTCCACTATATTCTATTGGAGGCACAATACCCTCACCATCCATTTTCTGAGATATATACATAAGTCCAACTGTTTTCTGACCTAAACCACGCAAGTCCAGCACACACAGGACTTACGTAAAAATCTCAGAAAACAACTGGACTTACGTTGAATCCACAGAAACCATATGGACTTACGTTGAATCCTCAGATATTGTACGGACTTAAGTGGACTTGCGCTGTTAGGATCAGAAAATGCTGGACTTACGCTGTTTGGGTCATGATCCAAACAACGCAAGTCCAGTCATCTTCTTAGCGATGGTTGTATTTAAGAAATTATACAGTGGAGGTGATAGAGTGCTCAAAGGTGATTTAAAATATATAGAATTTCTTTCAGTTGGTATTTTTATGCAGAAGATATAACGTTTTTAGGTCGTTCTGAAAAAAAATTCTGGTGGACTTACGCTCCTTTGTCAGATCATCAGTGAACCTGCCACACGCGAACACATAGTCCCATAAAGCCTGTAGAAGGGTGACGCAAATACTCACTTTTTTGGAAATCGATATCGGCTCATGGTGGGAAACGTGATGCGTGGTGGGGGTCTTAACAGTGCAAAAGCGTTTTTTGATCGGACTTCATCTTCCGTCTCCGCACGGGCCTCAAAGTTTCGAAAATGCAGCAAAATATGCCTGAAATAGGCAACCCGCAATACAGTCGCGAGGACGTCCCCGCGGGTCGGAGTCGACACTAGAGACAAGTATTAGCATCGCACAACATGCAACAACCACCCAAAATCACTCCAGGCCTGTCATCAACAGCCCAAAATCAGCTCAAAATCGTTAAAAACCACTATTTTCATTAAACTTCTTATTTTTTTATGAAAGGACGACCAGAAACATTCGGACGGATCCTAATATGCCTACAGATGACCGGGAAGGCAGGAATATGCCTACAGATGACCGGGAAGGCAGGAAAAGGGCGGGGGGGGGGGGGGCTGTTGCCGGGCCGGCAGGCTAAGCTGGCCAAGTCCCCCCTGTCGAACCGAGGTGCCGAAGGAGCGCAGCGGAACTGGCACCGAGGTTTGACGGAGGGACGGGCCAGCATGTTTAGTGGAGTACCACCTTACCCAAAAGTCCCCCCGGGAAACTGTGTGCCCACACACCACAACAATACCTGACGAAACTCACCAAACAACCACCGAAATCCCTTCGGTAAACCTTTCTACGTACAGGCCATAAGGCAAGGCACAAACACACAGAACGCCTGCGAAACCGAGATGGTACAAGCAGAGCAACACAAACTTTTTGTACCCAAAAAATGGTCTTTATTAGTATAACACAATTCAAACAATAACTTTCTTTATCATTATACAAACTTAGGTTTAGTTCAAATTCATACAAACATAGATCTCTTTTTTTTCACAGTAAACCTATTGGCTATTCAACATAATATTATCATAGCAACTATCTATGTATCAGTTCTCAAAACCACCTTAAACAAAAACTCCTCACCGCGCCGCACAGTGGGACGAAATCGCCAAAACCCGGAAAAAACCTCTAGCGCCCGAACTATGGCCCCGATTGGCCCGAAATTTTGTGCGAGGGGGTTTTAGGGGTCAGGGATTTCGTTGCTGTCAACAAATTTCTCCTTGCTCTTCTATGTCTTCACGTACACTGTTAATTTTCAAGTTTAAAAAATGTGAACGCTTCCCAAGACTTGGAAAATTTATAAGTTGACTCTCTGTTGCACATGGGGGGTGAACAAATACAGCGCAAATTGTAATACAGTTAATTTTCTCAAAAAGCAAATTTTTCATTGAGCGATGGTTGTTGATTTCTTTAGCGTACCAGAAAACAGAACAAAACAACAAAAACAACAGAAAACAACAAAATAAAAGAAATTATAGAAAACCAAACAATACACTATTTATTTATTTTATCAAAAAATGAAATAGTCAGCAAAGACTGATCCGCCGCTGGCTCGGGTTGACGACCGGAGCGGGAGGGAAGGCCAAACCGAGCCGCTATTTCACTTGCCATATCTCGCTCGTTGGCACGTATAAGCAGGAACGCTTTGAAAATTCTGAAAATCTAGCACTTGGACTCCGCCCTGATATCCTACTTTTCTTGAAGCACCTTGAAGCACGCGAAATATCGTCTCGTGAAGATATGAGAAAAACGCCCTGCGCGCTGTCTTTACAGACCTTTCGCATTTCGCTTATAATTATCAAACAGCGAATAAATTTATCATTTCCGGACTCTGAGGAAGAAGTAGACACCATGCGGAATCATCAGTGTGTCACACGATACTCGAAAACGTATTCAAACTTATTTAAAGGACTTTTCCGAGTGCCACAGAATTAGCCGCAGCACGTCTTGCGCTCTGAGAGGTTAGGATGGCCGTGATTCTCAATATTTTTTTTCGGGCTAATATGAGGTTTTAGGGTGGATAGCCTTCAAAAACCAGAGCATGAAAGTGTTCTCTGGTGGAACGGGTGTAATTCTGGCCAGAAAAATTTTCTGGCCAGAAATTTTTTTTTCTCTCCTCGATCCCATTCCATCCAAAACGTCGAGAAATAGGACAAAACCAATTTTAACACGTCAAATTTCATTTCTGGCAACGTCCGAAGTGCTCCGAAAAGACTGCTCATGTCCAGCGCAGGTGTGTTCGCTGGCCTCCAACTGATGCAACTGGCGTGTTAAAATTCATGAGGCCCTTTTTTTAGTTTAAACCAACACTAGACCTTTGGAAATAGACAAAGGTTGAATTTTAACACGCCAAATTTAGTTTCTGGCAACGTCCGAAGTGCTCCGGAAAAACTGCGTATGTCCGGCGGAGGCGTGTTCGCTGGCCTTCAACTGATGCAACTAGCGTGTTAAAATTCATGAGGCCCTTTTTTTTGTTTAAACCAACACTAGACCTTTGAAAATAGACAAAGGTTAAATTTTAACACGCCAAATTTAGTTTCTGGCAACGTCCGAAGTGCTCCGGAAAAACTGCGTATGTCCGGCGGAGGCGTGTTCGCTGGCCTTCAACGGATACAACTGGCGTGTTAAAATTCATCAGGCACTTTTGTCAGGTAGAACCAACACTAGACGTTTGGAAATAGACAAAGGTTGAATTTTAACACGCCAAATTTAGTTTCTGGCAACGTCCGAAGTGCTCCGGAAAAACTGCGTTTGTCCGGCGGAGGCGTGTTCGCTGGCCTTCAACTGATGCAATTGGCGTGTTAAAATTCATCAGGCACTTTTTTCAGGTAGAACTAACACTAGACGTCTGAAAAAGCCTAACAGGTTGAATTTTAACACGCCAAATTTAGTTTCTGGCAACGTCCAAAGTGCTCCGGAAAAACTGCGTATGTCCGGCGGAGGCGTGTTCGCTGGCCTTCAACTGATGCAACTGGCGTGTTAAAATTCATCAGGCACTTTTGTTAGGTAATAACCAACACTAGACGTTTGGAAAAGACAAAGGTTGAATTTTAACACGCCAAATTTAGTTTCTGGCAACGTCCGAAGTGCTCCGAAAAAACTGCGTTTGTCCGGCGGAGGCGTGTTCGCTGGCCTTCAACTTATGCAATTGGCGTGTTAAAATTCATCAGGCACTTTTGTCAGGTAGTACCAACACTAGAAGTCTAAAAAAAGCCTAGACATGAATTTTAACACGCCAAATTCAGTTTCTGGCAACGTCCGAAGTGCTCCGGAAAAACTGCGTATGTCCGGCGGAGGCGTGTTCGCTGGCCTTCAACGGGTGCAACTGGCGTGTTAAAATTCATCAGGCACTTTTGTCAGGTAGAACTAACACTTGACGTTTGAAAATAGACAATAGTTGAATTTTAACACGCCAAATTTAGTTTCTGGCAACGTCCGAAGTGCTCCGGAAAAACTGCGTATGTCCGGCGGAGGCGTGTTCGCTGGCCTTCAACTGATGCAACTGGCGTGTTAAAATTCATCAGGCACTTTTGTTAGGTAGTACCAGCACTAGAAGTCTAGAAAAAGCCTAGACATGAATTTTAACACGCCAAATTTAGTTTCTGGCAACGTCCGAAGTGCTCCGAAAAACTGCGTATGTCCGGCGGAGGCGTGTTCGCTGGCCTTCAACTGATGCAACTGGCGTGTTAAAATTCATCAGGCCCTATTTTCAGGATAAACTAGCACTAGACGTTTGGAAATAGACAAAGGTTGAATTTTAACACGCCAAATTTAGTTTCTGGCAACGTCCGAAGTGCTCCGGAAAAACTGCGTATGTCCGGCGGAGGCGTGTTCGCTGGCCTTCAACTGATGCAACTGGCGTGTTAAAATTCATCAGGCACTTTTGTCAGGTAGAACCAACACTAGACGTTTGGAAATAGACAAAGGTTGAATTTTAACACGCCAAATTTAGTTTCTGGCAACGTCCGAAGTGCTCCGGAAAAACTGCGTATGTCCGGCGGAGGCGTGTTCGCTGGCCTTCAACTGATGCAATTGGCGTGTTAAAATTCATCAGGCAATTTTGTTAGGTAAACCAACACTAGACGTCTGGAAAAGCCAAGACATGAATTTTAACACGCCAAATTCAGTTTCTGGCAACGCCCAAAGTGCTCCGAAAAAACTGCGTATGTCCGGCGGAGGCGTGTTCGCTGGCCTTCAACTGATGCAATTGGCGTGTTAAAATTCATCAGGCACTTTTGTCAGGTAGAACCAACACTAGACGTTTGGAAAAAGCCAACAGGTTGAATTTTAACACGCCAAATTTAGTTTCTGGCAACGTCCGAAGTGCTCCGGAAAAACTGCGTATGTCCGGCGGAGGCGTGTTCGCTGGCCTTCAACTTTGATGCAACTGGCGTGTTAAAATTCATCAGGCACTTTTGTTAGGTAGTACCAGCACTAGACGTCTTGGAAATAGACATGAATTTTAACACGCCAAATTTAGTTTCTGGCAACGTCCGAAGTGCTCCGAAAAAACTGCGTATGTCCGGCGGAGGCGTGTTCGCTGGCCTTCAACTGATGCAACTAGCGTGTTAAAATTCATCAGGCACTTTTGTCAGGTAAACCAACACTAGACGTTTGGAAATAGACAACATGAATTTTAACACGCCAAATTTAGTTTCTGGCAACGCCCAAAGTGCTCCGAAAAACTGAGTAAGTCCGGCGGAGGCGTGTTCTCTGGCCTTTAACCTATGCAACTGGCGTGTTAAAATTCATCAGGCACTTTTGTCAGGTAGAACTAACACTAGACGTTTGGAAATAGACAAAGGTTGAATTTTAACACGCCAAATTTAGTTTCTGGCAACGTCCGAAGTGCTCCGGAAAAACTGCGTTTGTCCGGCGGAGGCGTGTTCGCTGGCCTTCAACTGATGCAATTGGCGTGTTAAAATTCATCAGGCACTTTTGTTAGGTAATACTAACACTAGAAGTCTGAAAAAGCCTAACATGAATTTTAACACGCCAAATTTAGTTTCTGGCAACGTCCAAAGTGCTCCGAAAAAACTGCGTTTGTCCGGCGGAGGCGTGTTCGCTGGCCTTCAACTTATGCAATTGGCGTGTTAAAATTCATCAGGCACTTTTGTCAGGTAGTACCAACACTAGAAGTCTGAAAAAAGCCTAGACATGAATTTTAACACGCCAAATTTAGTTTCTGGCAACGCCCAAAGTGCTCCGAAAAAACTGCGTATGTCCGGCGGAGGCGTGTTCGCTGGCCTTCAACTGATGCAACTAGCGTGTTAAAATTCATAAGGCCCTTTTTTTGGTTTAAACCAACACTAGACGTTTGGAAATAGACAAAGGTTGAATTTTAACACGCCAAATTTAGTTTCTGGCAACGTCCGAAGTGCTCCGGAAAAACTGCGTTTGTCCGGCGGAGGCGTGTTCGCTGGCCTTCAACTTATGCAATTGGCGTGTTAAAATTCATCAGGCACTTTTGTTAGGTAGAACCAGCACTAGAAGTCTAGAAAAAGCCTAGACATGAATTTTAACACGCCAAATTTAGTTTCTGGCAACGCCCAAAGTGCTCCGAAAAACTGCGTTTGTCCGGCGGAGGCGTGTTCGCTGGCCTTCAACTGATGCAATTGGCGTGTTAAAATTCATCAGGCACTTTTGTTAGGTAGTACCAGCACTAGAAGTCTAAAAAAGCCTAGACATGAATTTTAACACGCCAAATTCAGTTTCTGGCAACGCCCAAAGTGCTCCGAAAAAACTGCGTATGTCCGGCGGAGGCGTGTTCGCTGGCCTTCAACGGATACAACTGGCGTGTTAAAATTCATGAGGCACTTTTGTCACGTAGAACCAACACTAGACGTTTAGAAATAGACAAAGGTTGAATTTTAACACGCCAAATTTAGTTTCTGGCAACGTCCGAAGTGCTCCGGAAAAACTGCGTTTGTCCGGCGGAGGCGTGTTCGCTGGCCTTCAACTGATGCAACTGGCGTGTTAAAATTCATCAGGCACTTTTGTCAGGTAGAACCAACACTAGACGTTTGGAAATAGACAAAGGTTGAATTTTAACACGCCAAATTTAGTTTCTGGCAACGTCCGAAGTGCTCCGGAAAAACTGCGTATGTCCGGCGGAGGCGTGTTCGCTGGCCTTCAACTTATGCAATTGGCGTGTTAAAATTCATCAGGCACTTTTGTCAGGTAGAACCAGCACTAGACGTCTGGAAAAAGCCAACACTTGAATTTTAACACGCCAAATTCAGTTTCTGGCAACGCCCAAAGTGCTCCGAAAAAACTGCGTATGTCCGGCGGAGGCGTGTTCGCTGGCCTTCAACTGATGCAATTGGCGTGTTAAAATTCATCAGGCACTTTTGTTAGGTAGTACCAACACTAGACGTCTGAAAAAGACAAACATGAATTTTAACACGCCAAATTTAGTTTCTGGCAACGTCCGAAGTGCTCCGAAAAACTGCGTTTGTCCGGCGGAGGCGTGTTCGCTGGCCTTCAACTTATGCAATTGGCGTGTTAAAATTCATCAGGCACTTTTGTCAGGTAGTACCAACACTAGAAGTCTGGAAAAAGCCTAGACATGAATTTTAACACGCCAAATTTAGTTTCTGGCAACGCCCAAAGTGCTCCGGAAAAACTGCGTATGTCCGGCGGAGGCGTGTTCGCTGGCCTTCAACGGATGCAACTGGCGTGTTAAAATTCATCAGGCACTTTTGTCAGGTAGAACTAACACTAGACGTTTGAAAATAGACAATAGTTGAATTTTAACACGCCAAATTTAGTTTCTGGCAACGTCCGAAGTGCTCCGGAAAAACTGCGTTTGTCCGGCGGAGGCGTGTTCGCTGGCCTTCAACTGATGCAACTGGCGTGTTAAAATTCATCAGGCACTTTTGTCAGGTAGAACCAGCACTAGAAGTCTGGAAAAAGCCTAGACATGAATTTTAACACGCCAAATTTAGTTTCTGGCAACGCCCAAAGTGCTCCGAAAAAACTGCGTATGTCCGGCGGAGGCGTGTTCGCTTGCCTTCAACTGATGCAACTAGCGTGTTAAAATTCATGAGGCCTTTTTTTGGTTTAAACCAACACTAGACATTTGGAAATAGACAAAGGTTGAATTTTAACACGCCAAATTTAGTTTCTGGCAACGTCCGAAGTGCTCCGGAAAAACTGCGTTTGTCCGGCGGAGGCGTGTTCGCTGGCCTTCAACTTATGCAACTGGCGTGTTAAAATTCATCAGGCACTTTTGTCAGGTAGAACCAACACTAGACGTTTGGAAATAGACAAAGGTTGAATTTTAACACGCCAAATTTAGTTTCTGGCAACGTCCGAAGTGCTCCGGAAAAACTGCGTTTGTCCGGCGGAGGCGTGTTCGCTGGCCTTCAACTGATGCAACTGGCGTGTTAAAATTCATCAGGCACTTTTGTCAGGTAGAACGAACACTAGAAGTCTAGAAAAAGCATAGACATGAATTTTAACACGCCAAATTTAGTTTCTGGCAACGCCTAAAGTGCTCCGAAAAAACTGCGTATGTCCGGCGGAGGCGTGTTCGCTGGCCTTCAACGGATACAACTGGCGTGTTAAAATTCATGAGGCACTTTTGTCAGGTAGAACCAACACTAGACGTTTGGAAATAGACAAAGGTTGAATTTTAACACGCCAAATTTAGTTTCTGGCAACGTCCGAAGTGCTCCGGAAAAACTGCGTTTGTCCGGCGGAGGCGTGTTCGCTGGCCTTCAACTTATGCAATTGGCGTGTTAAAATTTATCAGGCACTTTTGTTAGGTAATACCAGCACTAGAAGTCTGGAAAAAGCCTAGACATGAATTTGAACACGCCAAATTAAGTTTCTGGCAACGCCCAAAGTGTTTCGAAAAAACTGCGTATGTCCGGCGGAGGCGTGTTCGCTGGCCTTCAACTTATGCAATTGGCGTGTTAAAATTCATCAGCGACTCTTTTCAGGTAGAACTATCACTTGACGTCTGGAAAAAGCCAACACTTGAATTTTAACAAGCCAAATTCAGTTTCTGGCAGCGCCCAAAGTGCTCCAAAAAAACTGCGTATGTCCGGCGGAGGCGTGTTCGCTGGCCTTCAACGGATACAACTGGCGTGTTAAAATTCATGAGGCCCTTTTTTGTTAGTTAAACCAACACTAGACATTTGGAAATAGACAAAGGTTGAATTTTAACACGCCAAATTTAGTTTCTGGCAACGTCCGAAGTGCTCCGGAAAAACTGCGTATGTCCGGCGGAGGCGTGTTCGCTGGCCTTCAACTTGATGCAACTGGCGTGTTAAAATTCATCAGGCACTTTTGTCAGGTAGTACCAACACTAGAAGTCTGGAAAAAGCCTAGACATGAATTTTAACACGCCAAATTTAGTTTCTGGCAACGCCCAAAGTGCTCCGAAAAAACTGCGTATGTCCGGCGGAGGCGTGTTCGCTGGCCTTCAACGGATGCAACTGGCGTGTTAAAATTCATCAGGCACTTTTGTCAGGTAGAACCAACACTAGACGTTTGGAAATAGACAAAGGTTGAATTTTAACACGCCAAATTTAGTTTCTGGCAACGTCCGAAGTGCTCCGGAAAAACTGCGTTTGTCCGGCGGAGGCGTGTTCGCTGGCCTTCAACTGATGCAACTGGCGTGTTAAAATTCATCAGGCACTTTTGTCAGGTAGAACCAACACTAGACGTTTGGAAATAGACAAAGGTTGAATTTTAACACGCCAAATTTAGTTTCTGGCAACGTCCGAAGTGCTCCGGAAAAACTGCGTATGTCCGGCGGAGGCGTGTTCGCTGGCCTTCAACTGATGCAATTGGCGTGTTAAAATTCATCAGGCACTTTTGTTAGGTAGTACCAGCACTAGAAGTCTGGAAAAAGCCTAGACATGAATTTTAACACGCCAAATTTAGTTTCTGGCAACGCCCAAAGTGCTCCGAAAAAACTGCGTATGTCCGGCGGAGGCGTGTTCGCTGGCCTTCAACGGATACAACTGGCGTGTTAAAATTCATGAGGCACTTTTGTCAGGTAGAACCAACACTAGACGTTTGGAAATAGACAAAGGTTGAATTTTAACACGCCAAATTTAGTTTCTGGCAACGTCCGAAGTGCTCCGGAAAAACTGCGTATGTCCGGCGGAGGCGTGTTCGCTGGCCTTCAACTGATGCAACTGGCGTGTTAAAATTCATCAGGCACTTTTGTCAGGTAGAACCAACACTAGACGTTTGGAAATAGACAAAGGTTGAATTTTAACACGCCAAATTTAGTTTCTGGCAACGTCCGAAGTGCTCCGAAAAACTGCGTTTGTCCGGCGGAGGCGTGTTCGCTGGCCTTCAACTTATGCAATTGGCGTGTTAAAATTCATCAGGCACTTTTGTTAGGTAGAACCAACACTAGACGTCTGGAAAAAGCCAACATTGAATTTTAACACGCCAAATTTAGTTTATGGCAACGCCCAAAGTGCTCCGAAAAACTGCGTTTATCCGGCGGAGGCGTGTTCGCTGGCCTTCAACTGATGCAATTGGCGTGTTAAAATTCATCAGGCACTTTTGTTAGGTAGTAGAACCAGCACTAGAAGTCTGAAAAAGCCAACATGAATTTTAACACGCCAAATTTAGTTTCTGGCAACGCCCAAGTGCTCCGAAAAACTGCGTTTGTCCGGCGGAGGCGTGTTCGCTGGCCTTCAACTTATGCAATTGGCGTGTTAAAATTCATCAGGCACTTTTGTCAGGTAGAACCAACACTAGAAGTCTGGAAAAAGCCTAGACATGAATTTTAACACGCCAAATTTAGTTTCTGGCAACGCCCAAAGTGCTCCGGAAAAACTGCGTATGTCCGGCGGAGGCGTGTTCGCTGGCCTTCAACTGATGCAACTGGCGTGTTAAAATTCATCAGGCACTTTTGTCAGGTAGAACCAACACTAGACGTTTGGAAAATAGACAAAGTTGAATTTTAACACGCCAAATTTAGTTTCTGGCAACGTCCGAAGTGCTCCGGAAAAACTGCGTTTGTCCGGCGGAGGCGTGTTCGCTGGCCTTCAACTGATACAACTGGCGTGTTAAAATTCATCAGGCACTTTTGTCAGGTAGAACCAACACTAGAAGTCTGGAAAAGCCTAGACATGAATTTTAACACGCCAAATTTAGTTTCTGGCAACGCCCAAAGTGCTCCGAAAAAACTGCGTATGTCCGGCGGAGGCGTGTTCGCTGCCTTCAACTGATGCAACTAGCGTGTTAAAATTCATCAGAGGCTTTTTTTTTTATAGAACCAACACTAGACGTTTGGAAATAGACAAAGGTTGAATTTTAACACGCCAAATTTAGTTTCTGGCAACGTCCGAAGTGCTCCGGAAAAACTGCGTTTGTCCGGCGGAGGCGTGTTCGCTGGCCTTCAACTTATGCAATTGGCGTGTTAAAATTCATCAGGCACTTTTGTTAGGTAGAACCAGCACTAGAAGTCTGGAAAAAGCCTAGACATGAATTTTAACACGCCAAATTCAGTTTCTGGCAACGCCCAAAGTGCTCCGAAAAACTGCGTTTGTCCGGCGGAGGCGTGTTCGCTGGCCTTCAACGGATGCAACTGGCGTGTTAAAATTCATCAGGCACTTTTGTTAGGTAGTACCAGCACTAGAAGTCTGGAAAAAGCCTAGACATGAATTTTAACACGCCAAATTTAGTTTCTGGCAACGCCTAAAGTGCTCCGAAAAAACTGCGTATGTCCGGCGGAGGCGTGTTCGCTGGCCTTCAACGGATACAACTGGCGTGTTAAAATTCATGAGGCACTTTTGTCAGGTAGAACCAACACTAGACGTTTGGAAATAGACAAAGGTTGAATTTTAACACGCCAAATTTAGTTTCTGGCAACGTCCGAAGTGCTCCGGAAAAACTGCGTTTGTCCGGCGGAGGCGTGTTCGCTGGCCTTCAACTGATGCAATTGGCGTGTTAAAATTCATCAGGCACTTTTGTTAGGTAATACCAGCACTAGAAGTCTGGAAAAAGCCTAGACATGAATTTTAACACGCCAAATTTAGTTTCTGGCAACGCCCAAAGTGCTCCGAAAAAACTGCGTTTGTCCGGCGGAGGCGTGTTCGCTGGCCTTCAACTTATGCAATTGGCGTGTTAAAATTCATCAGCGACTTTTTTCAGGTAGAACTATCACTTGACGTCTGGAAAAAGCCAACATTTGAATTTTAACAAGCCAAATTCAGTTTCTGGCAACGCCCAAAGTGCTCCGAAAAACTGCGTATGTCCGGCGGAGGCGTGTTCGCTGGCCTTCAACTGATGCAACTAGCGTGTTAAAATTCATGAGGCCCTTTTTTGGTTTAAACCAACACTAGACATTTAGAAATAGACAAAGGTTGAATTTTAACACGCCAAATTTAGTTTCTGGCAACGTCCGAAGTGCTCCGGAAAAACTGCGTATGTCCGGCGGAGGCGTGTTCGCTGGCCTTCAACTGATGCAACTGGCGTGTTAAAATTCATCAGGCACTTTTGTCAGGTAGTACCAACACTAGAAGTCTGGAAAAAGCCTAGACATGAATTTTAACACGCCAAATTTAGTTTCTGGCAACGCCCAAAGTGCTCCGGAAAAACTGCGTATGTCCGGCGGAGGCGTGTTCGCTGGCCTTCAACCTATGCAACTGGCGTGTTAAAATTCATCAGGCACTTTTGTCAGGTAGAACCAACACTTGACGTTTGGAAATAGACAATAGTTGAATTTTAACACGCCAAATTTAGTTTCTGGCAACGTCCGAAGTGCTCCGAAAAACTGCGTTTGTCCGGCGGAGGCGTGTTTGCTGGCCTTCAACGGATACAACTAGCGTGTTAAAATTCATCAGGCACTTTTGTCCGGTAGAACCAACACTAGACGTTTGGAAATAGACAAAGGTTGAATTTTAACACGCCAAATTTAGTTTCTGGCAACGTCCGAAGTGCTCCGGAAAAACTGCGTTTGTCCGGCGGAGGCGTGTTCGCTGGCCTTCAACTTATGCAATTGGCGTGTTAAAATTCATCAGGCACTTTTGTTAGGTAGTACCAGCACTAGAAGTCTGGAAAAAGCCTAGACATGAATTTTAACACGCCAAATTCAGTTTCTGGCAACGCCCAAAGTGCTCCGAAAAAACTGCGTATGTCCGGCGGAGGCGTGTTCGCTGGCCTTCAACTTATGCAATTGGCGTGTTAAAATTCATCAGCACTTTTTTCAGGTAGAACCAACACTAGACGTCTTGGAAAAGCAACACTTGAATTTTAACACGCCAAATTTAGTTTCTGGCAACGCCCAAAGTGCTCCGGAAAAACTGCGTTTGTCCGGCGGAGGCGTGTTCGCTGGCCTTCAACTGATGCAATTGGCGTGTTATAATTCATCAGGCACTTTTGTTAGGTAGAACCAACACTAGAAGTCTGGAAAAAGCCTAGACATGAATTTTAACACGCCAAATTTAGTTTCTGGCAACGCCCAAAGTGCTCCGAAAAAACTGCGTTTGTCCGGCGGAGGCGTGTTCGCTGGCCTTCAACTTATGCAATTGGCGTGTTAAAATTCATCAGGCACTTTTGTCAGGTAGTACCAACACTAGACGTCTGGAAAAAGCCAACATGAATTTTAACACGCCAAATTCAGTTTCTGGCAACGCCCAAAGTGCTCCGGAAAAACTGCGTATGTCCGGCGGAGGCGTGTTCGCTGGCCTTCAACGGATGCAACTGGCGTGTTAAAATTCATCAGGCACTTTTGTCAGGTAGAACTAACACTTGACGTTTGAAAATAGACAATAGTTGAATTTTAACACGCCAAATTTAGTTTCTGGCAACGTCCGAAGTGCTCTGGAAAAACTGCGTATGTCCGGCGGAGGCGTGTTCGCTGGCCTTCAACTGATACAACTGGCGTGTTAAAATTCATCAGGCACTTTTGTTAGGTAGTACCAGCACTAGAAGTCTGGAAAAAGCCTAGACATGAATTTTAACACGCCAAATTTAGTTTCTGGCAACGTCCGAAGTGCTCTAGAAAAACTGCGTATGTCCGGCGGAGGCGTGTTCGCTGGCCTTCAACGGATACAACTGGCGTGTTAAAATTCATCAGGCACTTTTGTCAGGTAGAACCAACACTAGACGTTTGGAAATAGACAAGGTTGAATTTTAACACGCCAAATTCAGTTTCTGGCAACGTCCAAAGTGCTCCGAAAAACTGCGTATGTCCGGCGGAGGCGTGTTCGCTGGCCTTCAACTTATGCAATTGGCGTGTTAAAATTCATCAGCACTTTTTTCAGGTAGAACTATCTCTTGACGTCTGAAAAAGCTAACACTTGAATTTTAACACGCCAAATTTAGTTTCTGGCAACGCCAAAAGTGCTCCGGAAAAACTGCGTTTGTCCGGCGGAGGCGTGTTCGCTGGCCTTCAACTGATGCAATTGGCGTGTTAAAATTCATCAGGCACTTTTGTTAGGTAAACTAGCACTAGAAGTCTGGAAAAGCCAGACATGAATTTTAACACGCCAAATTTTGTTTCTGGCAACGCCCAAAGTGCTCCGAAAAAACTGCGTTTGTCCGGCGGAGGCGTGTTCGCTGGCCTTCAACTTATGCAATTGGCGTGTTAAAATTCATCAGGCACTTTTGTCAGGTAGTACCAACACTAGAAGTCTGGAAAAAGCCTAGACATGAATTTTAACACGCCAAATTCAGTTTCTGGCAACGCCCAAAGTGCTCCGGAAAAACTGCGTATGTCTGGCGGAGGCGTGTTCGCTGCCTTTCAACGGGTGCAACTGGCGTGTTAAAATTCATCAGGCACTTTTGTCAGGTAGAACTAACACTTGACGTTTGAAAATAGACAATAGTTGAATTTTAACACGCCAAATTTAGTTTCTGGCAACGTCCGAAGTGCTCTGGAAAAACTGCGTATGTCCGGCGGAGGTGTGTTCGCTGGCCTTCATTTGATGCAACTGGCGTGTTAAAATTCATGAGGCACTTTTGTTAGGTAGTACCAGCACTAGAAGTCTGGAAAGGGCCTAGACATGAATATTTACACGCCAAATTTAGTATCTGGCAACGTCCGAAGTGCCTAGAAAAACTGCGTATGTCCGGCGGAGGCGTGTTCGCTGGCCTTCAACTGATACAACTGGCGTGTTAAAATTCATCAGGCACTTTTGTCAGGTAATACCAAACTAGACGTTTGCCAATAGACGAGGTTGAATTTTAACACGCCAAATTTAGTTTCTGGCAACGACCGAAGTGCTCCGGAAAAACTGCGTATGTCCGGCGGAGGCGTGTTCGCTGCCCTTCAACTAATGCAACTGGCGTGTTAAAATTCATGAGGCACTTTTGTCAGGTAGAATTAACACTAGACGTCTGGAAGAAACCTCGACTTAAATTTTAACACTTCAAATTTCATTTCTGGCAACCACTGAAGTGCCAAAAAAAAAAAAAAAAAAAAAAAACTGCGTTTGTCGGGCGCAGGCCTTTTCGCAGGCCCTCAGCTGCTTTAATTGTCCTGTTTAAATTGATGAGTTACTTTTTCAGGTCCTCATCACACCACAGGTTCTAATCACACCAGAGTCCCGAAAAAGCACAGACCTTAATTTTAACACGCTATTTCTGTAAATAAACTGCTGTGGGTAAGTCAACCGTCTATTTTCTTCTTCAGTGTTTTATTTGATTCAACAGCATTATCTCAGAATATTGGTGTGTTTGAAAATCAGTGTAGAGATCTATTTTTTTGTAAAACGTGATTTTTTGATCTTTACACTTTAAAAATGTTTCGAAGACTCCTAAAGAATATAACAAAGTGGTTTGTATAATTTTTTCCAGGCCTTCAAAACAAGGAACGAAATAATGTAATGACATCGATTACTCACTGATTATATTTCTATTGCTGTGCTCTGCAGAATGGAGTGTCCCGTGTGCTTCGAGTTCTTCGACCGACTGGAGCAAAGCCTCAAGACGCTGCTGCCATGCGGGCCCTCATACAGTATATGGATCAGATGCCCCAGTCCAGGAATCCCATGGGTCGCATGGAATTCCATGAGCCCCACACCATGGAAGTGTGACATCTTTCCATCGGGAGCACCGGGGTTTTTAAGGGTATAAATGCACTATGGGTAGGTCCCATGGGAGAAGTTCAGGGTAACGAGCTTCCCATATGGTGAGGTCCCATGGGTGAAAATCATGGGGACCAGATCACCATGGGTTGGTCGCATGAAGGAACCCCATGGTAAGCAGCTCTCTGCGGGATAAACGCAAAGGATACGATCCGGTACGATCAGTCTATGGAAATGGCTACTGCTTCCTGCCATGGTTGAAAGGCAATGAAAGTGCATAATCAAGATTGTTCGGGATTTTTTTTTTTTTTGTACTGGCTTTTATGCCCAAATCATGGCGGGCTCTTCTGGCGCCTGGTGGGTAGGCCCCACCGCCTGCAGGTACACAACCGGGGTCGTGAGTAGGCAAAAAGGCATGACCTGTTCGCCTCCGAAAATTCCGGCCAGCTACGTGCCACTACGTGCCTGTATGACGTGCGTCGCCGTACACGTGATGTAGCTGAGAAGAAAGTCGGAAAGTCAGAGTGGCGGAAGTGTGCAATTTTTTTTTAACTTTGTTATTCCCATAAGATGCTTTTCCCAAGGAACTGATTTGTGGAACACCAAGAGACCAACCTTCTTGAAAATTATATTTTCCTTGTTCCATACCCTTCGATAATATGGAGAGTTTGAAAAACTTCTGTCAGAGGGCCATATATGGGGCTATGCTTCCAAGAAAAAAAACAAAACAGTCGAATCTGACGAAACTATAAGGCAACTCCGTTTCACTCCGTGCCTAAAAAGTGAATACGAAATTATAAAATTAGAGAAGAGCAAACATCCGCATATTTTAGCTAGGGTAGATTGGGGCTCTGAAGGAAAATATTTTAATGGGAGAAACTCGTGTCCGGAAGCGCATGGTTTGGGTATCAGGGCCCTACGAAGCTATCTTGCGCTTCTTTTGATTATGGTCGTTGTAGGGTAGGAAAAAGTAATGCATGCGGTCAGGGACAGAGGAAACAGTACCATGAGGCATAATGGATTCCCTAAAGTAGCGAAATGGGCAATATCGGAATTCCTCCGGGAATAGTTGGACCTACTGGCACAGGCAATGCAATAGACGTTTCCGACTTAACTCAAACCGGAGTTGGCAGGCGCGGATTCAGGGGCGGCTCTAGGGGGGGGGGGGATGTACCGCTTTCTGCCTACTTTTAGGCGGATTGGAACGCGAATTGACGCCCTTTCGGGCGCCCTAAGGGGAAGGGCCGTTCCCCCCCCCCCCCCCCCCCCCCCCACCCTTCCCCTGGATCCGCGCCTGGGAGTCGGTTCCCGGACAGCGTCTGATACAGGATCTGTGCCCAGAGCCGCTGCTGGCTCATGAGAAATCGACGCCATATTTGTATAAACAATGTTAACAAATAACTTGGCACACGATGCTGGAGGTACCAAAGAGCAAAACGTCAAACGAAAAGGGGTTAGCGGGTGGTATTTCTCAAATCAGTGGCGGCCGCGGGCCGAGGTCGTGCCTGGGACGCTGTCAGAGCACCGGGTCCGTTTCCATTCTGAGTTACGTCGGAAATGTCTATTGTTGCTTTAGCGATAGTGAAGTACCGGCATGGTGTGAAAGTTGGAAAGGGTGGGCCCGTCCTCTTTATAGGGAATCGATTAACTGACAAAATACCGTGCTTCTCACCGTTTCGAAGTAATCGCGGTTTGTGTAAGGTTTTGGAAGGTGTTCGACACTCCTTAAAAATTATCTCGGTAGCTCCTTCGACTACAGCGCCCCGCAAGCGAGGTCGACGCCGGCGTTTTTAACGGAGAACGTGGTCCAAATAGACTACTTCAGTCTGACCGCTGACGTCACTATCAGGTAAAGAACAGAAAAGATCAGCATTTCACTGCGCATGCGCGGACTTAAAGAAGTACTCGCTAGGCTACGCATGCGCGGGAGTTCATAGCTTCTTCCTTTCACATCCAACGACGTCACTGGTCGCATCGGAATAGTCTCTTTGAACTCTCGGCGACAAACCTATCTGACGAACTCGCGCGGAAAAACAAAGACAAACAGAGAAACATTCATAGGGATTCGCTGTCGCTCAACCAACAAATTGAAAACTATATTTCTCGAGAATGCTCAGACGCAGAGTGTTAACCTTTAGGCCACAAGTTTCTTTCATCGCATGGACGTCAACCTTCCATGCGCGCCTCTGCAGTCCAGTCACTTTGCCTTCGAATACTGTGCATAAAAAGTCGCATCTTGGTTACCTTATACTGCAGTAAATGTGTTGTATGAGATTAAAAATGCTGAGAGCACGGAGAACTTGTACTCAAAGACTGGTGATCACATTTTAAAGGTGCTTATTCAAAATTTCAAATGTGACAAGAGTCTCGTAACGTTTGTTTCTATGGGAGTGTCAAAGCCGTGGAAGAGTTGGGGACTGTTCACATATTACGTCACACAGGGGGGGAGGGGTGTCCGTGTCAAGTGCGAAAGCCCCATCGAAATGCATGGGAAGGTTAGGTTAGCCCCGTGACAACTGGGGGTTGGGGGGTTAAAATATTGGACTAAAAAGCGCTACGCAATGTGTGAACAGCCATTTGCTGTTTTTGGTCACTTGAGGGGTCTCAGTGGAATAGACGATTCCGTTGCGACTTCTAACGGCATCGCATACAGCAAGATGAAAGGAATGACAAGCACAGACCGCGCCTGCACTGTTACGACTACGCAGGGTTTGTACTCGTTATCCCCTTCATCTTTTTGGTACTTCCGGTGACGTCAGTCACATCGGAATCATCTATTGCTGTCAACGCAAGGACTCCTGTTGTGACTACGAGACACCTAATGCAAGTTATGCTCAGTCGAAAAATGTGTGTTTCAATTCAGTGCATCTAGTCACAAAGGCCAAGTCGTGACCCTATTTTCGGAATCTTTGCGTGCACTAAACTCAAGATCGCAATATTAAGGGTAATTGTGCACTGCATTGGACACATCGAAGCTTTCACACGTTTTTGGTTCTTTCTTAATGCTGGCAGTTCAAACTGACAGGGACAGGTCCTGTTAAGTGGACGTGCTGCGTGCGGTCGAGGTTCTTACCTGCCTGGGAGTTCATCTGCTGCGTGGGAGTGCAATCTTTGCGTGCCTATATCAAAGGTAGGTCCGTGGTAAGGTCATTTCAAGACGTAGGGCTGCCGGCGTGACAAATCTAACGGAATATGAAATAACAAAAGGGTTGTGTTCCAACACTTGGATTTTAAATGCGATTTTGGGATTTAAAATGCGATTTTGCGTTTTTGTATCTGACGTTTGCGTTAGGTATCTGCTGGCGAGGTCAATGGCATGATAAAAGAGGAACGTGGTTCAAATTTGAACCCTTTGAGACGAACTATTTTAAAGAGATCACGTGGTCAAACAAACACAAACAGACAAACTAAACATTACAGGGCTTCGCTATCGCTTAGCCAATAGGGTATTCCGCTGAACCCCAGAACGGAAGTAAGCAGATGGCAAGAAGTACTAAAGGATGGGCGAGGGAGGAGGTAGGACCAAGGGTATGCAATTTCGGTATTCTTGGTACGCCCTCCAAGTATTCCCGTGGTATTCTCATGGTATGCTAAGGAATAGTATTCGCAATATCCTCGAAAATGAGAACTATAGCTACAACAACAGATATATTACGTGGTTTATCTTCAAATTGAGACGGTATTCCGAGAATTTTAATCAAATATTCCCAAGTATTCTTAATGAGAATATATTCTTGGTACGGTATTTGTAGAAGTTGCAGACCCTTGGTAGGACTGTCTGTTTTCGTCGAACACTTCCCCCCATACCCATCGTTAGTACTTCTTGATCTTCTTACTTCCGGTCTGGAGTTCAGCGGAATACACTAATAACTGTTAACTAAATTTCTCGACATCGCCCCGAGTGGTAAAGTTTGTACCACTTGCTTCTCTTACCGCAGGGAAGTCATCCTTCCATGCGGCCCTCTGCAGTCCACTTAGTTTCTCTTTGAGTAACATTCGGTCCCTTTAGACGATTCCGCTGCGACTGTTAACGTCACCGGAAGCAGCAAGAAGATTAAAGAACATGCGACGACCGCTTAGTGGGCAGCGCTTAATATTCCTTTCATCTTCTTCACACATCTAGCGACGTCAGCGGTCGCATCGGACTCGTCCATTAAAAAGTTAAGAGAAGCATTTCAGGGGATTCTGAACGCGTCTTTTCATGAGAAGGTATCGTACCGAAGTATGTTTAGCACTGCGTCAGTATCGAATCAACATGAAACATTGTTTAGGAGGATCAGCTCTCACTGATGGTGTTTTGTAAGGTCACAACAGCATGTTCTGCGCCATGCGACCTAAGAAAGTTCTCGGAGCACACATCAGCAGGACTTGAACTTACCGATGTTTGATTTTGTCTCTTGGCGTGTATCTCGTTATAAAGGCCAAGACGCCCCCTATTTTCGGAATCTTTGCGTACACTAAACTAAATATCGCCATATTAAGTGAGTTTGTGCACCAATTTGGACACTTCCTAGCTTTTACGCGTTTTAGGTTCTTACTTAATGCTCGTCGTTCGAACTGTGACAGGTGCTGCTGAGTAGACGTGCTGCGTGTAGTCGTGGTACTTATCTGCCTGGGAGTTCATCTGCTGCAGGAGTACTGTAGGAGTGCAGCCTCTGTGTGCCGTTGTTAAAGGTAGGTCCGTGGTAAGGTCATTATTTCATGACGAAGGACTCTGCTGCCGGCGTGACACATCTATACGTATATGAAATAACAAGTGTTGTGGTCCAGCACTTGGATCTAAAGTATGATGGTGCGTGATGTGTATTTGACGTATGTCCTATGTATCTGCTGGCGATTTCCATGTACAAAATGTACTAAAATATGGAAAATAATTATATTAATTAATTTTAGTCTTATTCCAATGTGAAAAATGTGTCGCACTTTAATTTATGCGGCAAAGTGCCATATTCACTTCTCAATGTGGCAGTTGTATTCGCTTGGTTTTAATGTTTTATTTTTAGGGTGACAATGGGCAACGACATAGGGCAGTGGCGGGCCGCCATTGGTACCTTCTGCGCTCGCCAGCCTTCGTCAACAGATGCAGACCCAGCAGCCGAGGTGCGGAAGGCTTTAAACCAGGTAATCTTCAACCCTTAACACCGCTCCATTCAAAAACAACGTATGTCAATTTTGCGGCGTTTACCATTGCGATGAGCTAAGTCTGTTACTCCCCGGTCAGTGTGGTTTGGCGTATACTTATTTATATTGCAATCGTCCTCTTAAACTGTCAACAACTTTCTCACTGGGCAGTGAGGTACTGGGCTGTGCTATCGCTCAACTAATTAATCTCAGGACACTGGGATCGTAAAATATGTTTTTACAATCACCACAGGTCTTTAAAACTTCGGTTTGTTGCGGATACATGTTGTCAAAGTCGTCCACATGATGCATCCAGAAGAGAAGAAAATTATTTAAGAATTAAATTTCTGGACCCAACACACGAATCTCTTGTGAAGGGGCGAATCAAGTTTAAATCAATCCTGTGTGCTTCGAGATCTAGTTCAGCTCGTTCTACGAAAAGTGGCCGTTTCAGTGCTAGGAAATACTAGGTTCTAAGTTAAATTACATTTGATGTGATGAATCAGAAATTTTGTATGACGGAAAGTCTTCTCTCTCGTCAAGTTTGTAGCAGCCAAAACAACGTTTTTTTGGTTGTGGCTGTCGCGGTTGTGAAAAACCCTAACTTTCTGTCGGTTAGTCGAATTAATCGAACTAATTCCTTGTTGCAGCATTTCTTCCGCAATGCTATGGTTAGGTTGCTGATGCCCGGGGAACTTGCTCAGCGTAAGGAGTTCTTCAATGGCCTGGTTTGCAGTCTGCTACTACTTGCCGCTGGTGTGGAGCCCAACCCCGGACCGGAGGCATATTTGGAGGTAACCTGTTGCATGTTGCATCAGATCCCTGGTTTTCGCTCCTGGTATCCTGCTAACTTCCCTTTCGCGTCTCCGAACCAAAATTTGATGTTGTCTCAAAACTCGCTAGGGAATAAGTTGAGTCTACTTATCTTTTTGAGCCCGAGCGAAGCGAGGTTCTCGCTGCTCTCTGCATCAACTATTAGGGTTTTTATTCTCCTCGCTCCGAGCAAGTGTCGTTGCTATAGGTAAATGTTGTTGTTCATTTGAGTTCCTAAACATGCCGCTAGATGGAGCCACAGAAATGGGTAGAGCTATGCTGCGGTTCTACCAACCCTTAAAAGTTATACTTATTTTAAAAATATTAATTACCGTTGTTCCTACATTATATTGAACCCGTACCAACTAGCTGCAATGTAACCAAATGTAAATCACCCTAGATTTCTTCTGATTGTTTCAAAATGACATATTGGCATCGCACGGAGTGGGCGGAGAATCTTAAACAATTAAACTTACTAAATTTGCTAAATTTGCTTTGCTCTGTGCTTTGGTTGGCGCCTCGCAACGCAGTTGCTTGTGATAGTCCGCCAATGTAGTTTAAAAAAAGAATTCTAGTTGATTTAACAAAAGCAGACGTAACCAATCTGCTACAGTCCACAATTAGGCATGTGATCACATCAAATCCGATTTTTTTAAGACTCGTCCCTTGTTTAATGAGGAGGCCTATTGTCGCCAACTTCCCTCCAAATTTGCTTTGCTCTGTGTTTTGGTTGGCGCCTCGCAACGCAGTTGCTTGTGATAGTCCGTCAAGCGAAGCCTTGAAACAATGTCGGCAGGGTCGCGCGGTGTAATAGACCGGTTTGCCGTGTGGCGGGTCGCCGGTTCTAATATCAGAGCATTCCGTTTTTCCCTTTTATTTTTCCAAACTTAAATTTTCAATTTGTGATTAACAATTTATTGTTTAGTTAACGAGGACGACTGAGTGCTGTAAGCGCTTTAATCTTTTATCCTTGTCATCTTGTTAACGTCATCCATGAGACGGGCTTAAATCAGTCACTTAGGGAATTTCGTCTTACTATTTCTTTGCAATATTGTATTTGTGGCCTGTCTTGGAAAATTCTTTTGGTGTTAGTTATGGAATTGAGAACTGTTATGTGTCAATATGAAATTGATGACTTTCACGGCGCACTGGTGTAATTTGGAAGAACTTTAGGATTGACTTAGTGTTAACAATTGTTGTCTCTTTAGGTAAGGCGCCTGTGAAATTTTTAAAAAGTTATACATACAAATTGAACGAGGTCTTAGTCTAACTCTTACTATTATTTGGACCCACCATAGACAATGTTTTAAAACAACATAGTGGCTGCAAATAATTGTAAGAATTAGACTAACACAAGATTTTGAAAGTATTCCTGCACATTTAAAAGTTCAGTTTGTAGATGTACATTTTTTTGATCTTTTATAAATTTCACGGGCACCTTACCTGAAGCTCTTGCCATCAATGCTGTGTTTGTTTCAGGGACAGCAGGGAGGTTCTGTGGTGTCATCTGTAAGTTCCGTGGGCCGGCACGCAGTTCAAGATTGGTTGACGAAAGATCTTTTCCAGAGTTGCTTCAGTTCATGCTTTCCTACGGCAAACGAGTGGCAGAAGTATGAGGAAAACGCTGGAGGTCGAAATCAAGGTGGGACTTTGCCTGGACTGAACAAGCCGTGACCATGTTGTGACGCAAAAGCCTTTGTTCGTCACAAAGTTGTGATTCTAGCGCATGCGGGAGTTGCACACGGAATACTAGTATGAAGTTTTGGCTCGGATTGGGTTGGCTGTCAAATCCAGCGCGGGCGGTGGGGTCTGAATTATATTGAGATAACTAAATACGTAGGGTTCCACGCCTTCCAAATGTCTTCGGAAGGCTTTTGGGGTGCCAACCTGCAGGCCAACCTTCACCGTCATTTTTAATGTACTTGGAGCAGCCGTGTAGCGGTGGGAAGCAGAGGTGCAAGGGCTGCGAGGGGGTCCTCTGGTGCAAGAGGCACCTCGCCTGGTTCAATACAACGCCGCTAAGACGCAATATCAGGCTTTGAGGCTTTCACAACGCCTCTTACCCTAAGCAAAAAATTGGCATGCTTAATAGTATTTGATCGAGCAAAGGTTTTTGTATGACAGCACTGATGTGGAGGCATGTAAGAGAGGGCGCTCAAAGTGGTATGCATTAAAAAAAAAAAATTACAGCTTGCCGTGAGTTTGTCAATTACCTTTGGGAAAAAGTTCCGAAAATACTCGACGAAAGGTTTGATAAAAAGCGTCACACTCAGCGTGTTCGGAATTGGATTGGAAATTCTATTCTCAGTCTGCCAAAAGTTTCTCATTCCTTCGACCAGCTATTCCAAGGTGAGTCCTTCACTATCATTATGACTAATGTCATTTTACGAATACAGTCAGAAGTGCATTAAGTGCAAAGTTTCTTTTTCCAGAAACGACAGAATGTCTAAATGGCCTGAGAAATCATGGAGAATCATGTCATTTGAATGTGGTGATTCAAATGATATATTGCATGCCTAGATTGCGGAATGCAATTAATAATTTTAATGATGATGTTGCTCCCCTATGTGACGCGGACTTCTTGCTCCGAGTTCAGGTAGTCAGCGGACTGCAGCAGATTTTGCGTCTCATGGAGGTGTGTGCACTTCTACGGCCTTCTTGGTGAATGCTTCATATCTTTACACACTGCTTGCGTTTTCACCCACTGCCTCCGCTATGTTGGCAGGTTAATAAAGTTACAGAGACACGACTCATCCACAGTCCACTTAAGACTTTGCTTGGTGTGGACTTCAATGCCGAACAGGACGCAGCGGAGACATTCCAGTTGTTGAGCGATGTTGTTCACACAGTTTTGGATCGCTGTGGAGACACGACTGTGCCTGACCTTCTTCAAGGTTCGTATAGCTCAGCTACGAAAAACCCCGTTGGGGGTGCGCGGTTATTAGATGAGGGGTAGCATATGCTATACAGGGACTATATTGTCCTTCGATGGGGCCGTTTGAATTTAGTAAGGCGCGGGTTTCACTCTAAACTCTACATCGCGTGTCGTACTATTTCGATGTACTATTTCACGTACTGGATGAACCAGCTCTTCATTCACTCCCAAGATTTCTTTCACATCGATGATGAATCATCATGCGTCGAAGAGAAATATTTTTATCACCCAAAGCATCTTTGTGGATGTGGGATTAGTTATCTTCGCAACTTTGATCAGAAGCCCTCGTTTTCTTTGAGTGAAGGATGTCGCGATGTCGCGCCATGACCATGGCGACACTTCGAGTAAAAGACGAAGGAAGTCATTAAAATGGCCTTTCAGATTTTTCTCTGGGCTGCTATCGATCAGGCTGTCCTGCTCTATCAACTTAGAAACATTGGAAAGGGCTAGGAAATTAAATATTTACTTGTGAAATTTGTTTACTTCCACATTTCAAGCTTACAAGTAGGATTAATGTAAAACCAGGGGTCAAAAGCCTCAATGATCTATACAAGTTTTTTTCTGTTAGGTGTCTGAATGTTTTATTACATATATTTGACTAAATTTAGCACTTCACCAGGTCATAAAGATATACATGATTTTAAACTCAAAGAAATCATTTTAGTTCAACCTTTTAATTACTTTATCCTGATTAATAGCAGCTAAAGTTATCTAAATTTTGACTCTTGGTTCTCGACAAAGCCTGCAAGCTGGTCATGCGGGAGACTAATACGTTTTATGGGTAACAAAGTTAACTCTGACCTTCGCAATGTTTTGAAGTTCTAGAGTAATTGAGAACGACAACCTAATTAAAGAAGCCCTATTTAGTATGCCATTCCGCCAGGTTTGGTCGTGCAGATCCCAGCGGGTACCAGTCGATGCGCAAATGTCCCCCCATTTAGAATTATTTTTCCGCAGCGCGCGTAGTATGGATTCTATGTTAGGAAAACGAATGACAGTTTTTTTGCCTTATGGAGATCCCCGCATTGAGCCCAGGGTTCGCCAGGGATGAGGTAAATGTCGAGTTCGAACGGAGATACGAAAGTTTACCCGGGAACTGACCCGGACTAAAAGGCCAGGGTGACGCTGTAGGTGTCGCTGGGCAAAACAGGGCCTTCTTGTGCTGAGAGTGTATCTTTCGCGACATTTTCGCCAACAGAGCGTCCTGGGATCATGCGGTTTTCGCTAACAGACTCGATCGGGCGTGATTTATGGGACACCCTGTAAGTTGGCGATTCACGTTATTTTTGCTGCAGGTAAAGTGGCAGAGACGACAGCTTGCTTGTCGTGTTCGGCTTCCCGGATAGCAATTAACCCGATGTGGATTCTACCACTGCCACTTCCAGACCAAGACACAACTCTAGTAAGTGATGTGGTTTTTATACAACTGTGAACCCGGGAGTTCGATTTCCGCACGAAAACCTTGCGCATAAAATACAAGCCAGCGGTGATCGGAGTCCGTAGGCCGGCCAGTTTTCGGAGGGTCCACGGGCGCACCGGAATCCGAACCCATCGACTCGACTTTCGCACCGAGTCCGCGCCTGCTGTATACACGGGGCGCGGGTGGCGCTGCGCCGCGACAAGTCGAGTCGGTACGGATTCCGACCTCACAATCCAAAATTCGAGAGCTGTAGTTTTCGTTCCTTCTTACTCAATGTTTTCGAGCCCTTCCGGATTCCAAGCGGACTTACAGCAGTACGGAAATCGGACCGCGGTGGTTCAGCCATCCATTCAGATTGCTTAACAGTTCACTAACTCTGTAATTTACTTTACAGATAAACCTTCTGTTAGACGAACAGCGCCCAGAGATCCTCAGCGGAACCGAGCGTATTAAGTGCGAGCAATGTAATCAGAAGTCTGATGCAAAGAGAGCTGGTGGACTTTGGCAAGAAGCTCCTCCGATACTTGTTGTACAGCTGAAGCGGTTCGCCTTCCGCGGAGGAGCAATCCACAAAATTACAACGGGGTTTGTTGCTTTTGCCGATACATGCTTGCCACTAACCATAGGAATTAGGGGGGGGGGCAAAACAACGACATGCAATTACTTCAAAATAATGACAAATATACGACAAGCGCATTTGCCGTCCGTCGATCGTAGGACCACTTTTACTTCAAATTAACGGCAAATTTACAACAGAACAACTACAAAATTTTGACTGTTGGGTAAAAGGCCGGGGGGGGGGGGGGGGGCGTCCAGGTCCAATCCACGACACGCCGCACCACACGTGAACGCTCCAAGCCTCTCAGCCAAAGAGACTTGTAGGAGGAGATGCGGATTGTTCATACTGCCGAATGCCGTCTGAGACAGCACGCGCGTTCGATTAGCATGAGCGGATGTGTCCGTGCGACAAATTTACAGACCTATGTTCCACACGCGTCACTCCCGCGTACTGGCTCCGGTCTGTGGCTTACTTTTGTTCTCCCTTGCGCCGGAAGATCCACGGAAACACCCAATTGTTTTGCCAAGTGAGCCCGAGAACTGTCGTAGAGTAATATTAAATATATTTATAGAGTTCCTCCTACCGTACTTTTTGTTGCTTAAAGCAGTTGCGTCAGTTCGCGCAGTTACATGTCCCGTCCGTATCAACAGTTTTAGGTTAATCGTCGCGATCGCGATACACTTTGGCGCTCGTTTTTTGTCCCATTTTAACTTTGTTGAATTGGGGGTGCTGGGGAGAGCACAGGTTAGACCTAAGGGTCGCCAATAGCGTGGTCATTAGGGCTTAATCTCTTCTTTCTCTGTCCTGCTTTGCTGCCTGCTATGCCTAGCCTCCCTATCGTCCCACTCTGCATGCTTGCCCATAGACCTGCTTCTATGCTTGTGCTTTCTTCCGGGCAGGCTGCGTTCCCGTCGCGCACCCTGGAACAATGTTCTCAATCGGGCAGCCACGGGCCTTGCCCGGAAATCTGTCTCTCTCTTCTCATAAGGCTGGGCCGAGTGCGAGTGTGACAGAGATAGAAGATGCTCTTGCCCAAGCTTGCCCGCTCGATTGAGAACACTGCCCTGGAAGCTGGTACCACATCGTGCTGACGGTTCAGAGGGGCCTCGGTGCCTGTTACTAAAAGCCTGACAAATCCCTTAGGGGGTGTTACATAAGTTGAACATTACGCTTCTGCCGCTTTGCCCTGCTAATGCTTGCTGCCTCTCTTCCCTCTTTCATGTGCACGAGTGTCTGGCGCAGGGACGCCACCAAGGGAGTCTCCTGTACCAGCAAAACGCCCGCCTCACAGCCCGACCTGCAGTTGGGTTCACAGGGCAGGAGCTGTGGACCCCCCATGGCAAGCCGCACTGGGGCACCGCTTCCGACCGGGTTCAATGATAGTTCAACGTGGTTCAATGATCCACGTTCGCTATGTGTCCACAGTGATTGTTTCTCTTCTTACAATTAAGTTTTTCTTTTGCAGAGTTGCGTACCCGCAATACCTGGACTTAAATAAGTTCAAGCAATCGGGTGTCGTCGAGAATTTTCCAGTAAGTGCTTCTGCTTTTCTTATTATTGAGCATCATAAAAGTCAAGGTTCGGTTCTGAATGTGCTCAACTTTGTCTCCTAGAACTATGAATTGTCTGCAATAGTGGCCCACAAGGGGTCTCCAAGGAATGGCCACTATTTCGTGGCTCGGAAAGATGGAGAAGGCTGGAAGTTGATCGATGACGCCACCGTTCGAAAGGTGAGTAAGAAACGCTGCGCTGAAATTATTAAATAAAATCGAATGCTATTTGAGGGAAACAGTCACCCGTTTTAATGGCAAGGCTGCCTAGCCCCGCTCTCGCTCTCGCTACAGAGGCCGGACGGACCGCGTCCCTCAGACTCTTCTTGGGACTCAATCTAGACCTATTCAATACCGTAGTCGTAGTTTCTCTGAGTTTTCTTTTCATACTTGTTTAAAAGCGGTTCTACGTATTAGAGAAGTACGCTAAAATGCAGTTTTGCGATTCTTAAATTTTATGGAATTGAAGAAGTGAAATAAAGCGGGATCAAAATTTCTCATTTCTGCATGTGCAAGTTGAATATTCTTTTTAAGAAGGTACAAGGCGTCAGTAACCTCTACTCTATTTGAACAGGCGCGGATCCGGGGGGGGGGGGGGGGGCGGTGTCCTAGGGCGCCCGGAGGGCGCTCAAAAGGTAGGCAATTCGCGTTCCGATCCGCCTGAAAGTAGGCAGAAAGCGGTACATCCCCCCCCCCCCCCCCCCTAGCGCCGCCCCTGGATCCGCGCCTGTATTTGAAGACAAAATTGTTTTTTTTTTTTGGCATTTTGTTTTGGTCCCAACAATATGCGCGCATACTTTGGGATCACCATTTGCTGTACTCTCAAAAATATTATCCTCAAATTGCTCACTTGTCCACGAATATTTTATTAAGGCCTTTTATTTATGTTTTGACAGATCAGTTATGTCGAGATGGGCAGCTTACTAGGGACCCAACTTCCATATCTTCTCACGTACTCCGCTGTTTCCTCCAAGTGTGTAACACCCGCATCTCCTTCCTCTCCACCTGCTGCCTCAACTCCTGTTCAGAAGACAGCACAGATGGATTGGTCGATTTCAACAGTGCCTCGTCCTGAGTTTGTGTCGTCCCAACGAGGTGGGTGCTACACCTAGTGGAATGAATAAACAGCCAGTGGTTATAGAAAGTTTGAAAAAACGTAAGCGAAACATCTCTAATGACTTTTCGAACTTTCAATAACCACTGGCATGGGACGGTCAGTGGGGAGAAGATTAGGTGAGCCTTGTCGTGACGGCCTATGGTCACGCGATCTGTCCTGAGAAAGGAGGGGGGGGGGGCAGCTTTCCACTACTGCTCTCCTCCACCTAAACGCGACCGTACAAACGCGCTGTAGGGATTGGCACCCGCGTGCCGAAGTTGACTCCACCGCGTCCCGATAGGGTGCGCTTGGCACCTTGGTAGACCATTGTTCGCGCCTTCTTTTCGCTTTCATTCGGTCATCCGGGAAGTCAAAAAGAAGATGCGATCAAGACCGTTCTTTGCCGAATATATAACCCGAGCGCCGTTTTCCCGTGCGCTTTGTCGCCTCGCTTAGGCCTTGTGGCCGCCTCGTACAAACATTGAAGTCCCTTCCTCTCGCGCGTTTATCGGGCTCGTTTTGGGCTACCGGCAAAGACGAATTAAAGGCGAACTTGAGGCGTACAGTTCACTTCGAATCGGACTCGGAGATCGTCGCTTCACCCGACCCCCACAGTAAAAATCCTGCGAAAAAATGCCTCGTTAGATTCGAATAAATGCTTTGTAGGCTACGAAGAAACTTAAGTCTTCGTAGGCTACGAAACAGATGATTCGTAATACGAAGACATTCTGCCATAGGATACTTCGTATTAAAACGAAGCAATGCTTCGTAGCCTACGAAGACTGTATTATCCTCGTAGCCGACGAACCATTTCTTAGTGGGATTTTTACTCTGCCGGAGGTCAGGACGCGGTCTTCAATGATTCCTGTTAATTGTCTCGTAGGTGCCTGCATTCCAGCCTTCGTTTCTTCTTTATTTTCAGATTGTCCTCCTGAGAATTGCATAGAGCTGTTTTCATCTCCAGAGAGCGATTGGCAAGAAGTGAAGCCTCGACGTCGGAATAGTTCCAGGAATGCCGTTAGCTCCTCGGATGTTGAATGTCCCTCGTCTCCTGTGTCCAAAAGTGGCTTTACACCTGTTTCAAAAAATAGGTTCTCAGTGTTTTCTACCACCGAGCAGCAAGGTACTTTGTCTTCCAGGCGATTCAGAAAATCCTTGAAGGTCTCCGAGCAGAAGAGCGCGTATGCGGATTCATCTTCATCTGAGTCAGCACCTGCAGCCAAAGGAGAAACACGCGTACGTTTTAAGGGGATCTCAAGTGCCGCTGAGGACACAGATTCGTCGCTCACGGTTTCAGGAGAAAGTGACACAGAAAAAAATGTGGTAGTTCTTTCTATTAATAAAGCTTCAGGCTGTGGGAGTTCGATTTCTAGTAGTGCAAGCGAAGGCTCATGTTCAGAAAGCGAAAGTTGTGATGAACTTAAACCTGATAAATGGAAGACAAAGTACGGCATGAATATGAAAAAACGTGGCCAAACTCTGCGTTTGTGCAATAGAAGCTACAGCAATTTTGAGTTTTCTATAGAACTTAGTAAGCAGGATTGGGAAAACTGTTCTAAAGTAAACAAACGCAATGAGATAGTTTTAATTAAAGATGTGTGGATAGATACATTACTCACTCATTTTGAAAACCAGGACAAGGAACATCACACTATTAAATTTAAAAGCAGCGGTTTGCCATACTACTCTAAAAAGCGGGGTCTAACTATTGATGCATATGCGTACTGCCGAAACGGAGAGTGCAAATCATTTATTCTTGCCGTTGAGTCAGAAGATGCCCGTAATCCACCTCTCATTGAAGTATATTCCCGAGGAAAAACGTGCCATCCGTGCGATGTTCGTATTACGCGACCCCTTAACGGCAGAAGACGAAAGCGCGCCCGCAGGAAGTTAAAGAAAACCAGCGTGTCTCATTATCAAGCGGAGCAGATCAAGAGTCTTCCTGATTCAGCCCTGAATGAGGGACATTTAGGTCCTGTGAAAGCTGACCCGGTATTACGAAACACAAGGTCTGAGGGATTGGGGGAGGAGGATTTACATAATGACGACGTCATTGACGTTCTGTTGCGTCAGCAGCAAGACGACAAGGAGAAAAAAGCCAGGTTCATACAGTTTATTACTCAGCCTTTGTCTGCAATCCTATTCAGTGAGAACACTATCCAAGCCTTATTCGACTTATTTAAATCGTGGAAAGATATTACGGTGCATCTCGACGCATCTGGGTCGTTTGTGCGAAAGCCGACGTACGTGCAAGGGAAACTGTATTTATACATAGGCGTGGTAAATGTTAACGGCACAGTGATTCCCCTCTTCGAAATGGTTTCTAATCGCCATTGCCAGACGTCCATTGGATTGCTCCTTGCGGAATTCAGGTCGGCGTGCGTGATGAAGCTGCGGAAGACATGGCCATGCATTGGACGCGTCATAACCGACTGTTCGTATGCAACAATGCATGCCGTGGTTGTTCAGTTGAACAGACTGTCGTTGGAAGCTTATCTGCGCCTGTGCTACAAAATTACCTCACAGGCTTACACGAACAAGGACGTTGCTAAGTTAGTTTTACTGCAATTATGTACCAACCATTGGCAAAAAATGATTTCTATAAATTGCAAGAATCACTCTATCAGGGATGACAAAAAACATCTCATTCTAGAAGGCGTTGCATCACTGTGTGAGGCTCGGACATTAAACAGCTTTCGGGAAAAAATGCATGCCTTTTGTGTTTTGCTCATGAGCAAAAAGGTTTTTCCGATTACTTCTAACGCAGCTCACACCCTTGTCATTGGTTCCAGGACGGACGCGGTCGTTCTTGGCACCGGCCCTCCTCCGGATGACGTTGACGAAGAGAACTTCAAGAATGATGATACCCTTGCTAGTTCACCATTTTTTCAGCTGTGTTTCGAGGAAGTTAGTCGGGTGCGAGGTGAACTGAAAGAAATCGAAATGTCCTTGAGTGATACGGAGAAATCGTCTCTGCGCGACAACCCAGGATATTGTAAAAGATTTTTGAAAGATGTTTTTCTGCCAAGGTGTGCGCCTATAGTCCCTCTGTGGACACAGATCATGTCCGATTGCCGGGACAAATCCTACGACCGCCCGTCTAACGCCACGGCGGAAAACTATTTTTCTGAAGCAAAAAACCAAACGCATGAAATACTGCATAATAAACTGGGTCGTTTTATAAAGTTGGAACGGGAGCACATTGAAAACAAAGTCAGGAAGGTCACAAGAAAGATCATAACAAACCCCAAGTCCTTCAAAAAATATGTAGCTAAAACTGAATGCACGCCAGTGAATACAGAACATAAGAGCACCGAACTGCTAAACGCGGACGCTGCCAAACTGTTAGAGTGTCCGCCTGTAAGAGAAGAGACTATATTAGCACTAAATCAGGGTAGAAAAGGAGAAGCACAGGTAGACCTTTGGAAACCTAAAATCAAAAGAAATCATACATATTTTGAGGGCAGGAAGACAAAAAGAACTTACCTTGATGAGGGCTCCGATGCTGATGACCCACCAGCTAAATTAGAGAAGCGGGATTACGACTCACCATTCACTAATGCAAATAATAACAAATTGAATAGTCCTTTGGCCTCGGCTGTAGATGTTGAACGTTTTGTGGACAGGGAGGATCTAAGCGTCCAATTTACAAATGAAATCGAGGAAGACGTGTGGAATAGTCCCCCGGAAGCAAAGAAAAAGGCGATTGTCAGAGCTGCCCAACGAAAGCAAGAAAACGTCTCTAATAGATCTGCAAAGAAAATGCTTTCCGAAGTTTTTGATAGCTCTGGCGCATTATCTAACAATGTCAGCGAAGAAGTTATTCCCGGGAGCAGGGATGTGCAACAGATACTTCGCGATTCATATTATGGTTTTTATGCAATTCCACCAGTGAATTTCCTCAGCAACTTGACACACATCAAAGCTCTAAAGAAAGAAGATCAGCGTCACGTTTGGAGTACTTGCGGGGGGGACAAGACGAGGCCGATACTCATTTATGGCGATACCGACAAGTGCCTACTTTTAGAGGATTTTGCTAACTTACTAATCGATGCCCCTTTGTCTACTGCTACAATTGACGCATGCCTGCACTGTTTAGAAAACAATAGCGATGGCAGAACAGGTGTTCTGTCATCAACAGAAGGCTCAGAGATATTTCAGAGTGAGTTCGTGGCGAGTCTTTCTGTAAACAAACGAAATTTCAGGAAATACTCGAAATTACTGATTCCTTACCTGTACCCTGGCCATTGGGTGATCTCCCTTGTAAACCTTAAGTCTGGGACTTTCCAGTTATTGGATCCAGCCGGATGTGATCTGGAAAAAGAAAAAGAGTTAATGGCATTGCTACAAACATACCTTACAAACCGAAAAGGACCAGTGCTTCTTCACAGAGCTTCTAGGGAGATTGTTTACCCTACCCAGACTGACAATGTGAACTGTGGAGTTTACATCCTGAAATACGCAGAGCATATCCTAAACGGAGATAAACGGATTCCAGTGTTCAAACCTACTAGCGTTCGGGTACACTTAGCAACTCTGTGCATTGCCAGGGGAAGAGAACTGATGAATGATTCAGCACTTGCACCCGCCGCTCGGAATTTACTGCATGACCGATATGAAAATGGACTTTTTAAACAGGTGGACTACTATACTTGTGAGCAAGAGAATGAATCCGTGATCAGTCGCTTTGGGCTTGGCATAGCGGATTTGAGGTCAACTCACTTATCTGCGCTAACAACAGGCAGGTGGATTCATAATTCTCTAATTGACGCAGCATTCCATGTTTACATGACTGAAGAACTGAGAAAGACTTTTATAAACGTGACCTCGTCGGCTGTACATGAAATTTTCTCTGATCGGTTTCGGAGTGATGCTATTTTGTGCAACATAGTACTGTCTGGAAGAACCCTAGTAATGCCCGTTCTAGTTGATGGCAATCATTGGTGCCTTGCAGTTGCAAATGTTTCTAAGAAAAAGTACACGTTTTTGGACCCCTACCAGAAAATCAGTTCCACACACCTTTTGGATAAATTTTTATCATTCCTTAAAAACAGAAATTCATGTACAGGAGATAAACTTGATTGCAAAAATTGGAAGGCAGATAAAGTTTCCAATTTTCCCAGGCAGGACGATAGTATCAACTGTGGTATTTTAGTCATATACTACGGCCTTTGTACAATGCGTGCAATGAAAAAGAGTAAATCATTTGATCCTAACAAGTTCCGACACGATCTAGCTTCAACTCTCTTTGCAAGAACGCCTTCAATGAAACATCTGTGCCCCAAATGCGGCAACAGTGAATACGCCGTGAGAAGAGCCAGTACGGAGAATAAATCACCCATCGGCCAAATGGTTCAGTGCCATCTATGCCACCGATGGTACCATAAACGGTGTGACATACGTTTGGACTCTGTCACCCTTGATATAATACAAGCGGAGGATTATCTATTTACCTGCGCCATGTGTGATGCAGCATCTGTAATGCGGCCTCTAAAAAGAAGACGACATTAGAACACAATCGAAGGTCATTCAAGCCATTCCCCACCAGCTAAACCAATCGCAAATCCCCACAGTCGGTGATCTTGTGTTACTTTTCAGGATTTGTCACCTGAATGGTACTGGTTGAGAAACGGTACTTGATTCCTGGTATTTGTGCGCAGGGTTGTCTTCAGAACCTGCATACGATATCTTACCATAACGCCACTTAGCGGTCTGAAAAAGGGATTATCTCTTAGTATGCGTCGCACATCTATTCCGAGGTGACTTGACTGATAGAAGATAAAAAAAAAACTTCTGAAATAAGCTCCTAATGTTTTGGGACCCTAAATTTCCTTTTAACCTTAAACTTTGATTGAAATCATGATCATGCTACAAAATTAAGTACCTCCACTAAAATCGGATCGTATCACGTCACTAAGTAGGTTACAGTGTAACCTGGTTACACCTTTCTCAAATCGAAAATGTGAAACGCAAAATGTATCTGTCCGTCGTCAAAACCGAGCAGTTCCTGCGGAAACACGGTATTAAATTGATTAATTTAGCGTTGCAGTTTGATTCTCTGTCTGATGGCGTTTTAGGAATATATGTGTGACACATATTAAGGGAGGTAATAGCATTTTGAGACAAAGGTAAACCTAGTCGGTTGTTTATTAGTGGTTAAATGGGCGTGGAAATAACTCACTAAAGACTAGATTGTGCTCACATTGTATTATTTAAGATTTAAATGTAGCCTAGCCATAAATCAGCTGCGTTAGGACAGAAAGTAACGAAAAGTTCACTGTAAAAAAAAAAAAAAAGGTTTTAGAACACCCCAGTAGAATAATTAAACAAATACGATATCACAAACCGCAAGTCGGTGTGTCGAAAGGTTTTCTAAAACCTTATTAAATTGGCGAATGTCTAGCTGTGACGTGACAAATGTTCGGTTTAGAAAGAGTAACAAGTATTTTCTCTAACCCAACCTAACTAAGCCTTCGTTTACTTCTAAGAACAAAGCAGAATTAAACATCAAATTTATTGTTGAGTCGTGAACACATCAGTAAATATGTCATGTTCCCTCTATAATTTGGCTAATAAACCATAAATTCTAAAAGGCTAATGGAGATAAATTTTCAAAAGATCTTAAACATTCGTGGAAAAATTTTATACGAGCCACTAAGGCCGCTATTGGCAGGCACACGTCATAAACCACTGTAATAAAAAGTTACGAGAAATAAACAATGAGAGTGGTCAACCACTAGAGATGATCTTTGTTCTTTAAAGAAAAAAGGCGAAACCTGTACATTACTGCAGAGCAGATACAGTGACACACAGCAAGAATACAGAAGCGATTGGAGTTTCGTTAAACGTCACACAGTAATAATACAGTGATGGCTGTTTTTGAACTGTATTCAGTACATATTTTATTTACACTACTAAGCAATCTCACAAACCGTCCATAGCAGTACGAATGTCGCCCGAACTAAAATGTACGCTGAATGAAAAGGTGCCTTTTTTGGGCAATTCCGTGAATATGAGATGAATATCTCATGCATCTGGATGCATGGACTGCATGCTGGACCAATACCGCTTCACCGCAACACAACGTGCGAAATTCCTGCCTTGCTTGTGGTTCTCTTTCGGAGGAGGCCGACCTCACAGCGGCCAACACTAGTTCCTAACAGGCGGCTGCATTTCAACTAGACAATATGCGTAGATATTGAAGTCCCAACATCGCCGATAATAGCACGAGAGCGACTTTTCGAATGTTGCCAGAGACAAAGTATTGCCTGTTAAAATTCGAAATCAGGGGTTTTCCAACTATTTGGAACTAGCAGCTCAGTTCCTGACAGCCAGCTGAATTTTAACAGGGCAGTTTGTGTAGATAACGTACTTCAAACATCGCTGACTGCGAGACTGATGGCACGGAAACGGCTTTTCGAACGTTAGCAGATTAAACGTTTGGCCTGTTGGAATTCAAAATTAGGGTTTTACGTACAATTAATGAGTAGAACCTGAGTTTCTAACAGTCGCATGAATTTTAACAAGCCAAGATTTAGAGATGTAGAAGTACCAACATCGCCCCACAAGACTGATAGAACGATAACTACTTTTCGAACATTGCCACAGAAAAAGTATGGCCTGTAAAAATTCATAATAAGGATTTTACGCACTATTTAGGATAAGAACATCAGTTCTTAACACTCGCATGAATTTTACATGCAATTTTGTGTAGATACCGTACTCCAAACATCGCTACTGACGACAAGACTGATGGCAGGGAAACGGCTAGGCTTTTTCTAGACCTCTAGTGTTGGTGCCACCTGACAAAAATACCAGATGAATTTTAACTAGAGATCGAAAATTTCAGAAATTTAAATTTTTAAATTTCAGACGGAAAAATTACCGAAATAAATAGAAATTTATAGAAATTTTAGAAATATTAGGAAATTTTTATTTAATTGTTCGTACATAATGATTGACGTGGATTCCAGACGCTAACAGTTAGTAATAATTCCATATAATAAATTTAGTATCCCATAATTTGCTTCGCCGCAACGAAACTGAGCTATACTATAACTAATTCGCCAGTTGCATCAGTTGAAGGCCAGCAAACACACACGCGCTGGACATAAGCAGTTTTTCCTGAGCACTTCGGACGTTGCCAGAAACTAAATTTGGCGTGTTAAAATTCAACCTTTGTCTATTTCCAAACGTCTAATGTTAGTTTTTTCTAAACAAAGGGCCTGATGAATATTAACACGCCAGTTGCATCAGTTGAATGCCAGCGAACACGCCTCCGCCAGACATACGATGTTTTTTCGAGCACTTTGGGCGTTGCCAGAAACTGAATTTGGCGTGTTAAATATTAAGTGTTGGCTTTTTCCAGACATCAAGTGATAGTACTACCTGAAAAAAGTTGCAGACAAATTTTAACACGCCAATTGCATAAGTTGAAGGCTAGCGAACTTACCTCCGCCGAACATGTGCAGTCTTTTCGAAACACTTTGGGCGTTGCCAGAAACTGAATTTAGCATGTTCAAATTCATGTCTACGCTTTTTCCAGACTTCTAGTGTTCGTACTACCTGACAAAAGTGCCTGATGAATTTTAACACGCCAGTTGCATCAAATGAAGGCCAGCGAACACGCCTCCGCCGGACATACGCAGTTTTTCCGGAGCACTTCGGACGTTGCCAGAAACTAAATTTGGCGTGTTAAAATTCAACCTTTGTCTATTTTCAAACGTCAAGTGTTGGTTTTACCTGAAAAAGTGCCTGATGAATTTTAACACGCCAATTGCATAAAATGAAGGCCAGCGAACACGCCTCCGCCGGACATACGCAGTTTTTCCGGAGCACTTCGGACGTTGCCAGAAACTAAATTTGGCGTGTTAAAATTCAACTTTGTCTATTTCCAAACGTCAAGTGTTAGTTTTACCTGACAAAAATGCCTGATGAATTTTAACACGCCAGTTGCATCCCGTTGAAGGCAGCGAACACGCCTCCGCCGGACATACGCAGTTTTTCCGGAGCACTTTGGGCGTTGCCAGAAACTAAATTTAGCGTGTTAAAATTCATGTCTAGGCTTTTTCCAGACTTCTAGTGTTGGTACTACCTGACAAAAGTGCCTGATGAATTTTAACACGCCAGTTGCATCAAATGAAGGCCAGCGAACACGCCTCCGCCGGACATACGCAGTTTTTCCGGAGCACTTTGGACGTTGCCAGAAACTAAATTTGGCGTGTTAAAATTCAACTATTGTCTATTTCCAACGTCTAGTGTTGGTTTAACTTGAAAAAAAAGGGCCTGATGAATTTTAACACGCTAGTTGCATCAAATGAAGGCCAGCGAACACGCCTCCGCCGGACATACGCAGTTTTTCCGGAGCACTTCGGACGTTGCCAGAAACTAAATTTGGCGTGTTAAAATTCAACTATTGTCTATTTTCAAACGTCAAGTGTTGGTACTACCTGACAAAAGTGCCTGATGAATTTTAACACGCCAGTTGCATCAAATGAAGGCCAGCGAACACGCCTCCGCCAGACATACGCAGTTTTTCCGGAGCACTTCGGACGTTGCCAGAAACTAAATTTGGCGTGTTAAAATTTAACTATTGTCTATTTTTAAACGTCAAGTGTTAGTTTTACCTGACAAAAATGCCTGATGAATTTTAACACGCCAGTTGCACCCGTTGAAAGGCAGCGAACACGCCTCCGCCAGACATACGCAGTTTTTCCGGAGCACTTTGAGCGTTGCGAGAAACTGAATTTGGCGTGTTAAAATTCATGTCTAGGCTTTTTCCAGACTTCTAGTGTTGGTACTACCTGACAAAAGTGCCTGATGAATTTTAACACGCCAGTTGCATCAAATGAAGGCCAACGAACACGCCTCCGCCGGACATACGCAGTTTTTCCGGAGCACTTAGGACGTTGCCAGAAACTAAATTTGGCGTGTTAAAATTCAACTATTGTCTATTTCCAAATGTCTAGTATTGGTTTAAACCAAAAAAAGGGCCTCATGAATTTTAACACGCTAGTTGCATCAAATGAAGGCCAGCGAACACACCTCCGCCGGACATACGCAGTTTTTCCGGAGCACTTCGGACGTTGCCAGAAACTAAATTTGGCGTGTTAAAATTCAACTATTGTCTATTTTCAAACGTCAGGTGTTGGTACTACCTGACAAAAGTGCCTGATGAATTTTAACACGCCAGTTGCATCAAATGAAGGCCAGCGAACACGCCTACGCCAGACATACGCAGTTTTTCCGGAGCACTTCGGACGTTGCCAGAAACCAAATTTGGCGTGTTAAAATTTAACTATTGTCTATTTTGAAACGTCAAGTGTTAGTTTTACCTGACAAAAAAGCCTGATGAATTTTAACACGCCAGTTGCACCCGTTGAAAGGCAGCGAACACGCCTCCGCCAGACATACGCAGTTTTTCCGGGGCACTTTGAGCGTTGCGAGAAACTGAATTTGGCGTGTTAAAATTCATGTCTAGGCTTTTTCTAGACTTCTAGTGTTGGAACTACCTGACAAAAGTGCCTGATGAATTTTAACACGCCAGTTGCATCAAATGAAGGCCAACGAACACGCCTCCGCCGGACATACGCAGTTTTTCTGGAGCACTTAGGACGTTGCCAGAAACTAAATTTGGCGTGTTAAAATTCAACTATTGTCTATTTCCAAATGTCTAGTGTTGGTTTAAACCAAAAAAAGGGCCTCATGAATTTTAACACGCTAGTTGCATCAAATGAAGGCCAGCGAACACACCTCCGCCGGACATACGCAGTTTTTCCGGAGCACTTCGGACGTTGCTAGAAACTAAATTTGGCGTGTTAAAATTCAACTATTGTCTATTTTCAAACGTCAAGTGTTAGTTCTACCTAAAAAAATTGCCTGATGAACTTAACACGCCAGTTGCACCCGTTGAAAGGCAGCGAACACGCCTCCGCCAGACATACGCAGTTTTTCCGGAGCACTTCGGACGTTGCCAGAAACCAAATTTGGCGTGTTAAAATTTAACTATTGTCTATTTTTAAACGTCAAGTGTTAGTTTTACCTGACAAAAATGCCTGATGAATTTTAACACGCCAGTTGCACCCGTTGAAAGGCAGCGAACACGCCTCCGCCAGACATACGCAGTTTTTCCGGAGCACTTTGAGCGTTGCAAGAAACTGAATTTGGCGTGTTAAAATTCATGTCTAGGCTTTTTCCAGACTTCTAGTGTTGGTACTACCTGACAAAAGTGCCTGATGAATTTTAACACGCCAGTTGCATCAAATGAAGGCCAACGAACACGCCTCCGCCGGACATACGCAGTTTTTCCGGAGCACTTCGGACGTTGCCAGAAACTAAATTTGGCGTGTTAAAATTCAACCTCGTCTATTGGCAAACGTCTAGTGTTGGTATTACCTGACAAAAGTGCCTGATGAATTTTAACACGCTAGTTGTATCAGTTGAAGGCCAGCGAACACGCCTCCGCCGGACATACGCAGTTTTTCTAGGCACTTCGGACGTTGCCAGATACTAAATTTGGCGTGTAAATATTCATGTCTAGGCCCTTTCCAGACTTTTAGTGCTGGTACTACCTTACAAAAGTGCCTGATGAATTTTACCACGCCAATTGCATCAGTTGAAGGCCAGCGAACACGCCTCCGCCGGATAAACGCAGTTTTTCGGAGCACTTTGGGCGTTGCTAGAAACTGAATTTGGCGTGTTAAAATTCATGTCTAGGCTTTTTCCAGACTTCTATTACTAGTTCTACCTAACAAAAGTGCCTGATGAATTTTAACACGCCAATTGCATAAGTTGAAGGCCTGCAAACACGCCTCCGCCGGACAAACGCAGTTTTTCCGGAGCACTTCGGACGTTTTTAGAAACTAAATTTGGCGTGTTAAAATTCAACCTTTGTCTATTTCCAAATGTCTAGTGTTGGTTTATACCAAAAAAAGGGCTTTATAAATTTTAAAACGCTAGTTGCATCAGTTAAAGGCAAGCGAACACGCCTCCGCCGGACATACGCAGTTTTTTCGGAGCACTTTGGGCGTTGCTAGAAACTGAATTTGGCGTGTTAAAATTCATGTCTAGGCTTTTTTTAGACTTCTAGTGTTGGTACTACCTGACAAAAGTGCCTGATGAATTTTAACACGCCAATTGCATAAGTTGAAGGCAAGCGAACACGCCTCCGCCGGACAAACGCAGTTTTTTCGGAGCACTTTGGGCGTTGCCAGAAACAAAATTTCGTGTGTTAAAATTCATGTCTAGGCTTTTTCAGACTTCTAGTGCTAGTATTACCTAACAAAAGTGCCTGATGAATTTTAACACGCCAATTGCATCAGTTGAACGCCAGCGAACACGCCTCCGCCGGACAAACGTAGTTTTCCCGGAGCACTTCGGACGTTGCCAGAAACTAAATTTGGCGTGTTAAAATTCAACCTTTGTCTATTTCCAAACGTCTAGTGTTAGTTCTACCTGACAGAAGTGCCTTATGAATTTTAACACGCCAGTTGCATTAGTTGAAGGGCAGCGAACACGCCTCCGCCGGACATACGCAGTTTTTCCGGAGCACTTCGGTCGTTGCCAGAAACTAAATTTGGCGTGTTAAAATTCAACCTCGTCTATTGGCAAACGTCTAGTGTTGGTATTACCTGACAAAAGTGCCTGATGAATTTTAACACGCTAGTTGTATCAGTTGAAGGCCAGCGAACACGCCTCCGCCGGACATACGCAGTTTTTCTAGGCACTTCGGACGTTGCCAGATAGTAAATTTGGCGTGTAAATATTCATGTCTAGGCCCTTTCCAGACTTTTAGTGCTGGTACTACCTTACAAAAGTGCCTGATGAATTTTAACACGCCAGTTGCATCAAATGAAGGCCAGCGAACACACCTCCGCCGGACATACGCAGTTTTTCCGGAGCACTTCGGACGTTGCCAGAAACTAAATTTGGCGTGTTAAAATTCAACCTTTGTCTATTTCCAAAGGTCTAGTGTTAGTTTAAACTAATAAAAGGGCCTCATGAATTTTAACACGCCAGTTGCATCAGTTGGAGGCCAGCGAACACACCTGCGCTGGACATGACCAGTCTTTTCGGAGCACTTCGGACGTTGCCAGAAATGAAATTTGACGTGTTAAAATTGGTTTTGTCCTATTTCTCGAAGTTTTGGATGGAATGGGATGGAGGAGAGGAAAAAAAAATTTCTGGCCAGAAAATTTTTCTGGCCAGAATTACACCCGTACCTTCTCCCACCTTCCCTCCCGGTCATCTGTAGGCATAGTAGGATCCATCCGAATGTTGCCGGTCGTCCTTTCATAATATAAGAACCTTAGTGAAAATTGTGGTTTTTAACTATTTTTAGCTGATTTTTGGCTGTTAATGACAGGTCTGGAGTGGTTTTGGGTGGTTGTTGCATGGCTTGCGGTGATAATACTTGCCTTTAGTGTCGACTCCAACCCGCGGGGACGCCCTCGCGGCTGTATTGCGGGTTGCCTATTTAAGGCATATTTTACTGTTTTTTTTTCGAAACTTTGAGGCCCGTGCGGAGACGGAAGATGAAGTCCGATCAAAAAACGCTTTTGCGCCGTTAATACCCCCACCACGCATCACGTTTCCCACCATGAGCCGATATCGATTTCCAAAAAAGTGAGTATTTGCGTCAGCATATACACACCGTGCCCAAATGCTGACGCTACCCGCACACACCGTGCCCCGTGCCATAACGTCTGCTACGTGTTTACTTACCGTGCCCCAAGGCCTGATACACACGCACACAGCGTCCCTTACTGTGTGTTGGGTGTCCACACACCCGTCCCGGGATGCAGCTACACACCGTGCCCCAATGCCAGCTTTACACGCACACACCGTGACATAAAGTCCGTTCTATGCTTACACACCGTGCTCAGACGCCTGATTAACAAGCACACTGCGTCCCATAAAGGCTGCAGGGAGTGCACACACCCGTACTTAGATGTCTATTGCAAACCTACACAACGTCCCGCATTGCCTGCCCGGTGTTTAGATCGTGCCTGATATTACAGCAAGCTTATTTACTACTAATTTAAATACAATCTGGAATAAAAATGTATTCCATGTACAACTGTGGCTCTCAAGCATACTTTCTGCCGCAAGACCACGAAATATATTTTTTCAAGGCGAAACGAAACACAAATCTCTTCATCTAAAACCCCTTCCCACCCCTTCATGCAGCTGTTAAAATTCTGTTAACAGGTCTAACAGATAGTTGAAAAATTAGAAAGTTCTTGCACCCCACGTAATAACCATCATAATTTACCCACCACCTCGCGCTGTCCTTAGTCCCCTCCCCTTCTCCCCTCCCCCCTCTCCATCTCCTAACTCTCTCTCCTCTCTCCCCCTCCTTAAAATGCAAAATCACCATAGAAATACCTGGATTTGACCTGATTCTCTGCAGTGTTTGAAGTTAAAAAAAAGTAAGTAATACTAACAGCAGACGTACCATTTGTCTTTTTGCTGATGCGTGGAAGACGTTTGATGCCTTGGACCGTTGTCTTCTCCCCCGCTGAAACCGAGATAAATTCAAGGAAATGTAGCAAATAACTGGGTTCAGATAATTAAAAACATTACTCGAAGCTGGGGGACATTTCCTATCGCTGTGGCCAAAAAGCACGATGTAGATGACAATTGAAAACCTACCCAGCACCTCCGCTATTGAAAGAGGCTCTACAGTTTTAGTCAAAATGCTAACTATACAGTTACCGTTTCTGACAAATAATTATGTTCTTGCGTTCTGCGAAAAACGCCTTTTGTGTGCTGCGAAGAATTTCTTTTGCAGAATACAAGGGGTGCTCATCGTAGGCTACCAAGAAATTTCTTTGTAAATGCAAAGCAGCGTTTCGTAGTAGCGACGAATTTTTAATGCAACTACATAGGCCTTGTTTCCTAACTCTTTGTAGGAATTTTTCAGGGCTGGCTGTAAGTGTTGGCAAGGCTTGTCCAAGTTCTCTTCAATACGGGCGAGAGGGGTTGGTTTTAGTTACATAGTAAGTCTTTATTGCAGGTTTCTCACCTGTCATCTCGTTCAACCACTGGTTCTCCTTTACCGCCCTTGGACGGTAGTCTCCGTAGTCAAAATTTTGCTCCTCCCCCCGGGCGATTTTGCGGGCCGCAAAAAAACACAGATGTGGCTGCTTGTGGATTTCCACAATTTTTGAAATAAGATTTTCCCGCCTTGCGTGGTTCACCAGGCGGCCCTTGTATGGTGATTCCTTGGTGGCATCAATGCTGTAACACACAGTTAATGCAGACAGAGCACTCTTAGACAGAGAAGGGAAATGAAACAGCACATCTTTGAAATTTTCTCCGATCACTCCCGAACGGGTAATCCGAATTAGAGCAAACCTTTTCAGTACGGTCACAGGGAACGCCCCCCCCCCCAAAAAAAAAAAAATTGTTTGACATTTTTTACAAAAGACTTGAGTTGAGTTACTTTCGTGATTTTTTCAAAACGGTTGAAAGGCGCTCTGGAGTCCATACCTGGACAACCAAGCCGAGCGCTACAAAGGGGCAGAAACGCTGAACAACGTCGCGAAACCGGGGTAAAGTCTTGCAGGTTTGGACCCCAGTCGGCACAGCGCACAGCAGGGTACATTTCGATTTGTTATTTTTTCCCGGACGTTTCCGGCCGCGATTTGACTTGGATCGAACGTAATACATACAAGAGCATGTCGTACCCACAGAGCACATCCCCTTTCGTGTTCATCGCAACATTGTTTTGTCCGGGAAATGCTGAATTGTCGTAGTGTACAGGCACTGAACACATGATCCTAAGGGGAAATGTGAGGGGAATTATGTGCAGACTTCATTGTGGGTAGGTTGGCTGCTCGCGGCGTCCAGACCGGTCGCAGGGGTAGTGGGTAGGCCGTTCGTAGAAAGGTTTGAAAAACTTTTACAGAGACATTTGTCTTTGGTGGAATTTGAGGTAATTTTCCAGTATGTTGCAAAGGTTGCGCCAATTGAACTTATTGCAGGTTTGGACGGTATGTTGATTGTTGATTGGACGTATTTTTTTGTGTTGTTTATACCTGGAGAGGAATGTATTGTGAAATATACTATACCTGTTGCAGTGTCATCAGTTGATGCTGAGTTTTTCATGAAAGTTGTTTGTAGTGTCGAAGAGGAAAATAAGGAGAGTTTTGAGTTTTGTTATTGCCATTCAAGTTTCCGGGTTGTTGTTGTAGCAGTTGTGCGTTTAAAATTCGGTGTTGTGATGAATTTCTGTGGTTGGTTATTTAATTAAATTGGTTTGGACGAATTTGAATTCGTTTCTCTGTTTTAAATGAAGAATCGGTTTGGGCATTCAATGCTGTGGAAAGTGGTAAGAGGGTGTATTATGATGGTGTTAGTGTAGGTTAAGTTTGAACAAGTTCCAATGTCATGACTGTACCTTTTTCATTATGTGTATACAGTTTAAATGATTTCTTTTGAAGATGTAGGAAAATATACTACAGTATAAGTGTGTTGCTGTTCAAGAAATTTGGAAGAAAACCATTAATGGAAATAGACAGGGTGTTACCGGGGATCGGGCACCCCGGTCAAAGGTAGGCAACCCGCCTCGGGCCGCGGAGAGCCGGCACAGATGACGGACTCCCGAGTAGCCCTGGGCGGTATCTGATTTTCAATACCGCGGAGCGGTAAAAATGTTACTCATGTTATCTGCGGTATACCGATGCCGGTAAAATACCGCGATACCGTAATACCGGGCAAGGGTATGCAGCATGCAGCTTCGGTATTCTTGGTACGCCCTCCAAGTATTCCCGTGGTTTATTGAATATGAATTTTGAATGTTTGGTGGTGCCGTTTGTAATGTTTTTTTTGTTTCTGTTGCAGACAATGATGGGTGCGACAAACCGAGTGATTGAATCTGCGGATGTTTGGTTGCAAGGGGTAGTATGCAAGGTGGTTGATATGTACTATAAAACAATTTTTGAGGCCAATGGCAAATCAAGAATGGCAGTGGTAGGTGGTTTGCAGAAACGTGATGAGCCATCAGAAGTAAAATACATTTGGCTGCCTGGTACAGTTAGCTATAATATAAGAGAAGATGATGAACAGTATTCGGAATGGGAAAGCATTTCATGTCATTTACTATGGGCGGGATCTGGGCAAAAAGCTCCAGCCTTATGACATGCGATATAAGCGCGCAAATTTTGGTAAAAAATGATTGATTCAATGGTGGTAGTTGTTTTGGCTTTTGCATGTTGCATTACTGTTCATTAATCTTGTCACCAATTTTTCATGTAAAATTTGTTTTTGCATGTTGTGAAACTGCTTACTAATTTTGTCATTAATGTTGCATTTGAAAGTAGTTTTTGCATGTGTTGTTTTTGCATGTGATTAATGCATTAATTTTGCGACTAATCTTGGATGTTATAGTTGTTAGTTTTGATTGAAATTAATTGAAATTTAATTGTTTGCAAATTCCAATTAATGGACTATTTGAAGTGTTGTTTGTTGGATAATTATCTACTTTAGCGGCTCCACTGAGTTCCGACACATGTCAGGTATAGTTACACGCGGGATTGCACCACCATACCCCCACTGTGATCCATTTTAGGTGCTCAGTACTCGTTTCTGACCAATTTTCCTGAAAGGCATGCACTATTTTGCGCCGCGGAACTATTCACGCGGCAACTTCAGTTCTCCAGGCGGGACACATACTCCACCTTCAGTGCTCCAGAGGGGGTACTGTTCGACATCTTACCACCGTACTCGCACTGTCATCCAATTTTTGTGGTCATCACTCGTTTACCACATTTAATTTAAAGAAATGTAATGAAAGCCGTGCCTGCGGAAGAATTTTGCTCGCCCGCGGAACTATTTACGTGAGGCGCTCAACCGCGTAAGGATTTAGTTCGCTTAGCCAGGCAACAATGCGCGGCGATATTTGGTACTACGTCAAGATGACGGGGCTCGGCGGCTCAGTCGGTGTCGGATGGGGCCGGGGCCTGCTCCGTGTTCCCCTTGTTCGAATGTGAACTCTCTTTGAATGTTTTGTATGACACAGTGTATGTTCCTTTGACACTGTGAAAGGCCCTCAGTGTTCCCCTTGCTCGAATTTGTACTCTCCTTGAATGTTGTGTAACACACAGTGTATTACAATGCGTCAAAGAATGTGTGAACGCTTCACTGTGTCAAAGGAACATACAATACGTCAGCGAATTTGTAAACGTTAACATACAACGAGAGTAGCCAATAAGCCGAGGACATTTCCGAAAGGGCGCTTCACACTGTCAAAGGAACAGACAATGCGTCAACGAAAGTGTAAACGCTTCCCAGTGTCAAAGGAACATCAATGTGTGAACGAATTTGTGAAGAAGTGATAGTTCACATTAGGACAGAGAGAATAAGGATCAGGCGGAATTGCGCGGCGGAACACGGGATGGGCCGCAGTGCGCAAACGGTAGAGCCGCCGAGGCCGGTCATCTCGACGTTGTTCCAAAAACGGACACCCATGGATGAGCGCTGGGTGAAGTGTAGCGTAAATAGTTCCGCCAGTGAGCGAAATGGTGCACGGCTTTATTTAGATTTGTTCAGAAACGAGTACTGAGCACCTAAAATGGATCACAGTGCGGGTATGGTGGTGCAATCCCGCGTGTAACTATACCTAACATGTGTCTGAACTCAGTGGAGCCGCTAAAGTAGATAAGAAGATAAGTATATAAGTAGATTTAGATTTAGACGGGGCTGGGCCACGTGGGCGCACCCTAATAGTCAGTGAATTCCAATGAAGTCACAGTCCCTCTAACTATTTTCCAATCATTTCCCAGTCATGCTCCAGTCATTTCACCGTCACTCCCAATCTTGCATTCAATTCAGGCTCCAGTCACTGTAGGCTTGTTTTGGTAGTGAGCAGCCCCTTGGCAAGACCTTGATTGGTCTGAAGGCTGGGGACATGGCGCCTGCTGGGTAGGCTACCACTCCGTCTGCAAACACGCGTGTCGTGCGGGCTGGCCCATCCTAGCATTCGCAGGCGCTCGGGGTCTCCGTTTCGGGATTAGGTTTGGAGGTGTTGGGAGCTAATTTGACGTATCTCTGTGTGTTTCCAGACTACAGCAACGAAGTTGCAGCTAAGAAGGGGTGGAAGAAGAAGAAGATGAGCGAGATATCTGCAGTTGTCTCCCAGAAGGTTGGGGAACTGAAGCGATTGGCGAGAAACCCAGAGAAACAGAAGAAAGCTGCTGCCCACGCAACTGATCTGGCTGAATGATAACCAATTATTGTGATTCATTACTTTTCATTACTTTTTATTACTTGACCTGATAATTTTGGAATTATTTATTGTTATTGATCACCTCCAGGTATACTAAGTATACCAGAAAGGTTTTTTATTTTTATAAATATTGGTTTTAAATATTATTATTTAAAATAAATATGTTATCCAACTAGCATTTTGTAGTCTTTGATCAAATTACCTTCGGCATCCTTGCTTTTAATTAATGCACAGACTAAATCAGAAAATCAGTTATATATAGACCTGTTAAGTAGAGGAGGCGGAATAAGGTAGTCGGGGAGTTTGGGTTTAGCTGTGTATTGACTCCAAGAGAGCGTCTCACAGAATGGCACTGCTCGGTGAGCGGTGCCTGCTTTTATAGGCCCAGAGAAGATGAAGGAGGAGTGAAAGGTGGTGGGGGTCTAGCCGTATCAACAATGCGTCTAGCCGCTAGATGGCGGCACCTTATAATGCTAGTCTTGCTACTAGCCAACAGAGGGCGACACGTTATAAAGATGGTGTCTAGGAACGTAAACAAAGAAAAGGGTTATGTAGCTCATGGTATGAATATGTGACTTTAATAAGTCTGCTCTACGTAACACCACTCCCTTCTTTTTAAACTCCTTCATCTCCTTTTAAGACCCTTACAATTTGAAAATCTTATACTTAATTTTAACTTCTGATTCCATTTCAGTAACGCGTTACAACAAATCAAACCGATCTCTATTAAAAATCTGACTAACATTTGCTAAATCATATTCAATGATCCTGAAATAATCCCATTTCCACTTTGACACGACTACGTGCTGGTTTAGGGTGTCCAATCCCAAACCCCAAAGCTTCCATGTTCAAACAAAAATAAACATAAAGAAGTTGACTGAATCCTTGACACACTGTGTGCTGAGTTGAAATCTATACGACGCGCGTGTTATGGCCAGTAACACGCTTTTCACATGACTAACTCTCCTACAGTCGAAGGTTGCCTATGCTACTTCGCCGCAGAAGTCACTCTCATAGATTCACTCAAATTGGGAATTAGTGTTAAAGATGTCTTGCGTTGATTTCGAAGCTCTCGAAGAAACGATGCAATCCTGCTGTGATGCAAGAAAGATTGACTGCCATTCCCATGAACTGAAACACAAACATGTCTGCACAGTATTTTTGTTTACATACATTTACCTAACCTGTTTCCAGGTTATGATGCCTACACCTTGGTGCCATGCTGACCTATCACCCACTATTCTGACCTATTTGCTTACAAACTAACTTACACACCAAAATATTCTAAGGCACCTTTGAAACTAGCTAAAAGTTTTTACCGAAAAGTTTTTCAATCATTGACGCTACTTAACTTATATCGCTTTCCTCTCCTCCAAATTGAAAAGACTCCATCTCCGTAGAGTTGACTGTGTGTCGTCTGCTACTCTGCTGTGTGTGCGTTGCCAGCGTCGATGTTCTGATGCCCTTGTATAGTCTGGTCGACGAATTGTATCTCGGGCAGCTGTCCACGGAGTAATTGGTCCAGTGACAACTCGGGGAGACCGGGTTCCTTGGTTCGATTCCCGGCTGGTCCCGGTGAACTCGGCCTTGGGACCCCCGTGGTGAAAGTCCACAGGTCCACTTTGTTGTTACATAGTTGATGCACTTTCAAATATCGCAATTAGTACTGTTGATGCGCCTCCCGAAGCGGACTCGTTTCGCGCTGGATGATCGAAACTGATACCATTGTGTGCAACCAGGGTGACATTGCCGTCGCAATTACACTATGTCGCCAACTTCGCTGGTCAAGATGCGACCAAGAGTAGCCGTTGCTAAGGGTGGCAACGCTACTTATCCCTGATCACCCTTTTTGCACCAGCATGTCAAAACTCTCATTTGCTACCCCTCGTCAATTTTATGGTTGTTTGTCTCTTTGAAAGAACTTCCAACGCTTGTCACTAAACTTTATCGAGCTATTTCGCCAGAATTCTAGCACTCCTGCTTGTTTTAACGCCCAAACGCTAAATTCTCCGTTTGCAGCGAGCATTTTGAATTTCTGGCTCCATATTCGACACTTTCAGTATGAGAAACTTATGTGTACACGAAACTTTATTAACAGACACTCAACTGACTACCGTGGTCATATCCGCTTCCCGTCGGGGAACTCCCTTATATTGCGTGTAGGTCTCCAGAAATTACGTAACATTTTCACACTCCGTTCGGCCAATTTAGTTTAACTTTTGGCCTGCCCATTTCTCTTTTAAAATCCAAAATCGGTTCTGTCTACGGGGTCCTTTCGACTTTAGGACCTACCCCTGTCTGTCCGTCTGCTATCCGTCCGTTCGGCCTAGCTCGAGCGTAGACACATGACGGTCGTTTCCTCTTTCCGGCTCCACTAGTGGGAAAACATTAAACTGTCCTTACCAGTTATTAACTTAAATTCAAGCTGGGCCGCTACTTTTCCAATATGTGCGACGGCCTGCCCCGTTTTGAAGTGGGGGATTTTGATGAAGTACCCGTGAGGCGTGTGCAACTAGTGGACTTAGTGGGTGCTGCGCCCCACGAAAACGAGCGTCCTTTGCCTCTACCCCGCGAGTTACCCGTTCCCATTTCCCCTGCCATGGAGGCTGTACTGGACGGCCTCCCACGCCGTCCCCTGCAACGTGTGCCAGCAGGACACCGACGGCGTCATTTACGCCGTGGCGTTCTCCGGCTTCTGCCCGGGCCTAGGCGGTTCTATCAACCGCCTCCACCCTTGGGCGTACGCCCCCCCCCCCCCATCGCCCAGTTCATGTTCCCCAGCCTGCCGCCATGGTGGCTCCTGGAGTCCATGCAGCACCCCTGGCTCCTGTCCTGGCGGCTCGTGCTTTAGTACTTATCTTTCCTGCCAGTGTGCCCAACTACCCTTCCATGGTGAACGTGAGTTTATTTTTTTTTATTATTATTTATTATTATTACTATTATTATTATTATTATTATTATTTTATTTTTAAACTATCAACCCTATTATTACCCCCCGTATTTGGTTCCTACTTATAGCTCTGCAGTATGTGTGCACGTCCCCATACCTGCTTCCCGTTCAACGGCATTATTATGCCTGGTGCATGGACTCAGAACTTTGTGCGTGTTTTCACTCATGATTTCCTAAGGCGCCGCCTCCGCTGCTTTGCCCGCGGGCCCGACTGCCTGGGGAATCGCTTTGTAAGTTCCTGATGACGCTGCCTGCTTTTACTCCACTTATACCCACATAGTATCATGTCCTTCTTACTTTCCAGAGAATTTTGGAAGACAATGTTGACCCCGCCTTGAATGAAGACCACTTGGGTCTCTACTTTTAACAACCCAGAATTTCTTTTAATCTTCATACCCATTTACTGTGACTGTGTTTGTTTGTCACTTTTTTTTTATCATGTATGAAGTCTTCTGTTTACTTATCAATTATCATTATCTGTTATCAGCAATATTTATTTTACTCCTTATGCTTCTTTCCAGCTGATTAACAAATGCACGCTTCACAAATTTAATTAACTTGTTCTCAACTTAATTGTTCCCACCTTCCTGACTGCACCTTCTTAGCAATATGGCTTATGTGACTTGGTATTTTGGGATGGTTTTAGATTAAGGAACCTTTTAAACAAAGATATAGACAAATTTATTCACTCAAATGGAACATTTAGAATATTAACAATACTGAGATCATTTAATTTAAAACAACATTAATAGTGGCAATCACTTAAAACTAAACAGTATAACTTAGAAGTAAATATAAAACTATGCTACCTTCAATGGCAATTACTTGATGAGCTAACAAAACAAACAAAACTTTACAACTGTGGCTCTTCAGGATTATACAGTTCAATTCCATATCCTCGCTGTAACCCCCTAACTACTTTCTCTACTTCTGGTTTTAATCTTTTTGAAAAATCACATCTCTTTATTTGCTTCTCCTCTGCTTCAGTCACTACAAACACACCTGCCATCTGTCCCTCTACTATAGCTTCTAATCTTCTTACTAAGTTGACTCCTAAATTTGTACAATTTGATGGAGCGTGTCCTCTGCCCAAACAGCTCCTGCACCTCTTGTTGATTCTGCCTCCTATCCTTGTTGGGACATACTCCGCGTACTTTACCGATTTCCCTCCCACAGGTCTCATTACTAACTCCACAACTTCCACACACCTTTCCACGTCCATCTCCACTGCATTCACAACCTCTACACACTCCTCCACTTCCATGCTCATTCCTGCTTCCACTTCTGCTTCCTCCACCTTGCTTCCACACTCTAAATCAATCTCCTCTTCCGCTTCCTGAACTTGCTGCGACAAAGCCAAACTTTCTCTGGTATTGTCCTCCACTTGCCTCAACAATGTCTCAAAATCTACGTCCATGTCCTCCTCCAACTAGGGATTTAAAGGCCGGTAATATTACCGGTAAGATTCGGTAGGTTACCGTTACTTACGGTAATATTACCCGACCTCGAAAAAAGTGGTATTTTTCGGTAATATTCAGACTTGAAAAACTCTGAAAATTAGCTGTGCTTGCTGTTCCAAGTGGTGAAAAGTGTATCTTTTTGGTCCTTACCATCACTGCATAGGCTGAATCTACTCTAAAACGCATCCCTCAAGATTATTTTTGCATGTTCAAGCAATTATTTGACTTCTCGCTGGAAGACAACCGTGGCGATATACAATCCGTAATTCAGACACGCACTCATATTTCAAGATGTGAAACGTATGAAGTGTTATAGCACATGAAGCATCGCGAGGATTGACTACTGTTATGGGGAAAAACGTAGAAACACATGCTACTTTAACAAATGGCCGCTGTAAATCAATCTTTCTCATTATTACCAAAAATACCCGTAACTTACCAATCTTTCCGTAACTTACCGTAAGATTGAATCTTACCGGTATTTTTAAATCCCTACCTCCAACTGTCCTTCCACCCACACATCACTGTCCTCCTCTATTCCCAGCAAACACACCAACTCCTCCAAAATGTCTCCTTTCTTCTTGTCTTCTCCTATCACCGCCTCCAGCTTGCTTACCTCCTCTTCCATTTCACTAAACACTATACTTTCACACTCCCTTTCTACATACTCCACAAAGTCCACTTTCTTTTCTTCCATCACCAACTCCAGCTTCAAAATTTCTTCTTCCATCTCGCCAAACATTTTACTCCCAAACTCACTTTCCACTTCACTCACTGTCCACTGATGTTCTCCTTCCCACAAATTGTCCAACTCCTGAAATCTTTCTTCTAACTTCTGCTCCGCTGACCTGATGCTTCTTCGCTGCCGCTCTTCCCTCTTCCTCTGCGCCTGGCGCACCAAGTACGCGCAGTGCCTCTTCACTTCCTCCGGTCCGGTCCTTGTCTTTTCTTGCTGCGGGAACACCTTCTGCTGCTGGCTCCTCTTCACCTGCAGCTCTGGTTGCTTGAATGGGTCTCTCCACAGCTGCGGCGGCCTTCCCTTCCTGGGTGCTGGCGTTGCTGTGGCGGCGGGCGTCGCTACTCCGCGGCTCTGGCACCACTCGGCTCGGAACAGCGCGGCCAGTGGCGACGGCTGCGTTGACGCTGCGTCCTCTTCTCTTGTCTGCGCTGGTGTTTCTTCTCTCTCGCCTTTCTTCGGAATCTTAAATTCCTCCTTGCTCCTCGCGATTCTGATTCTGGGTGCCATCGATGTTGTCTGGGTGGACGCTATCTCAACAATGGCCTTTGGTGATGCCTCCCCGGCATACCCCGCGTCGATACTCCCAGCATGCCTCTTGCGGCGAACAGCGTTTTTGAATTCTCGCGGCCGTTGTTGGTTTGGTGTCGGCGGTGAGCGAATCGCTCCGGCCGTGAGTCGGCTCGCTCGGTGTGATCCACCCTGCCGTGCACCGGCTGTTTACATCACAAAAGTGAGCCATGCCGCCGTCACCAGCTCTTTGTCGGAATTTTGCGGAGTATAAGCAGCTAACTTATCGATATGAACAATCAGTTGTTTATGTGGTGGCGCTTCGTCTCTGATCTGTGCGTTACAATCATTTATAATATCCTCAACCGTGAACGGTCCTAACCAAGGTGAGGTTAATTTTCGCATCACACCCTGCTGTGTGTTTTTCTTATAATAATATACTCTGTCCCCAACTTTGAATGGCGACAGCATTGCAGTTTTGTCATAATGTTCCTTCATTCTTTTTGCAGCTTGGATTTTTGACTGCCTAACTATGTCGTGAATTTTTGTCAAAGCATTTCTGACAAAAGAAGGTTATGCATCTCTGTGGCGACTCCAATCTGGCTGAGAAGGTGGAGCTCCTCTCTCCATTTGCAGTGGAGTCCGCATTGGTGCTCCGAACATGATCTCATAAGGAGAGCACTTCGTAACCTCATTTGGAAGGCTACGATATGCTTGTGAAACGAAAGGTAAATATTCTGGCCATGTCAATGGATTATCCCCTATCAACATTGCTAACTGTAACTTTAACGTTCTGATCCACCTTTCTGCCTTGCCATTGGCCTCTGGGTGTTTGACGGACGTTCTAAACTTCTTGATTTGATACAAATTAGCTACTTCTCGCATTGTTTCAGAAAGCATATTCCTCCCTTGATCTGTCATCATAGAAATTGGTGAGCCAAAGACGGAGAATACATGGGTAATTAAGGCTTTGGCTACCTCTGGTGCCTTTTCACCACGCAGTGGTACAACTACAGGCCAACCAGAAAATGCTTCTACTGCAATAAGAATGTGAGTAAAACCTTCAGAGGTTTCTTCAAATGGTCCTGCTAAATCTACGTGCCATCTACCATGGAGTACCCCATCCTGGAATATTTTCATTGGTGGTTTCACTCTATTTTTAACTCCCTTAAATCTATAGCATCTTATGTAATTATAAAGACACCACTGAATGTCATTTTGCATTCCAGGCCACCAGAAAAACCTTTGCATGTGTGCCACTGTTTTATGTATTCCAAAATGGTTTACCTCCCCTAACTGCTTATGGTAGTGCTTTACAGTATTTTGTACATGTTTTGACGGCAATACTAATTGGTACTGATCTCTTTCAGGATCTCTGGTGATATGTACGAACTTCCTGAACAACAAACCATCCTTCACAACAAGAGATCTGAATTGATGCCACAACGTTCTAGTTTTATTACTATATCCAACAATATCTTGGAAATCAGGGCGTTTGCCTTCCTGTACTGCAACTATTATTGGCATTATATCGCTGTCAAGTCTTTGATCTCTCCTTAGTTGATCTGGATCTATGCCTTCAGCTATGATAGTTCCCCAGTTAATCATAACATTCTCCACTGACACAGGTAAAGTTCTAATACTATCTATAACAGCAACTCTACTTGGCTCACAACCGCTTTTAGTCTCAACCTTATTTACGTTGGTTGGACTCCAGTGATACATATGAATGTTCATGCCTGTGTTTGCAAAGACTTCATTTATGAACTTTATCAGTATATGATAATTTAGTTGGTCTCTTCCACATGAGAACTCAGGCATGCACCATTCATTTACATTATTTTCTATCAGCCAATTCCTCAACTGAATCAAAGCTAACCTGACTTGTTCAGACGTTGGTTTCTGAAAATATCTCAACTTTGTGATGACTTTAACAATTATTCTCTGCCCTCTTCTTACAGGTACAATTCCTGGACAGTTTCTACAAGTTTGAAGGAATTCTTCTTTAACATTGAAACAATACTCAATATCTTTGGCAAGTCCTGCTCCCATTTTACCATCCAAACTGACAGCATGAATAATGGGTAAGCTAGAACTGCTATCCAAAATTGATCCTTCTTTATGAATAAGCTTAAAATTATTGCTGCATTCTATCATGACATTTCCTTCTTTCCTTCCCTTTCTTCAACAGGTACACCTGACTGCTGCTATTTCTTCTCTTTCCTCTATTCTTGCACATTTAACGCAATTTTGATTACAGGGTCTCTGAGGTCTACGACTGAGGGCATCCGCATGGCCTATGCTGGTTCCTTTTACATAAACAACTTGGAACTGGTACGGTGCTAATTTTTCAAGCCACCTTGCCAACATTCCAGTAGGATTTTTGAAACTTCTTAACCACTGCAATGCAGCGTGATCTGACTTCACCACAAACGGTGCTCCTGCTAAATAATGGTTAAATGCTTTTACTGACTCTACTAAAGCTAGAAGTTCACGGTGAGTTGCACAGTAATTTCTTTGAGCTACGTTTAATATTTTTGACGAGGGGTCCCTCGCCGGACACAATCCGTGTACACTTTTTGACACAATCCGAGACAATCCGAGACAATCCAAGACAATCCGAGACAATCCAAGACAATCCGAGACAATCCAAGACATTCTCACACAATTTGGCAAAATCGTACACAATCCGACACAATCTGGATGAATTCGACACATTCCGTGCAATAGAGTACTCAGGAGAAGCCCGTAACGGAAGTAAGAAGTCGTAATGAAGAGCTTCTCCGGAGTACTCTATTGAATGGCAGAACGGTACTCCCACATGCGCATCTGAATTAACCCGCGCGAGCGCGACCGGGCCGGATGCACTGCATCTCTTCTGTTGATCGTTCCCCCGAAATCGTCACCCTGCCCTCGGTGCAGTGTTACATCATTCCGCAGGGCGACGCAGGGCTGCTCTTCAGAAGTGTTCACAGTGGTCCTTCCAACCTTTTCATGTAATTGAATCGCAAACTTTTTCGTAGGTTAGCGTTTAGAAGCATTCATTCAATTGATTGAAACTCAAAAAATAGAGTGCCTGATGAACCTTCACCTGCAGACGAAGCACAATCTCAGTTACATTTCTCCAAATGCTTAATTAAATTAGTAGCCTGGAAATTCTTACCGAGACCCATGCGTCGAGGGTTGACAAGGCTGAGAGTGTTACATGGTGAACCACCTAGGAGCAAGTTAATGGGAGGTAATGCATCAAGCTTCTCAGCTGAAATAGATTTTACGCAACCCAGTTGTTTTAACTCTTTATAAAAGTGGTGTTTCTGCACTGCCAGGGCATCAGGGTCAATTTTACTTGAGAAATATTCTTGAATGTCTATATTCAACTTTTTCAATGCCATTAGCCTCGCATGATATACCATCAAATAAAGAAAGGACTGAGATGGCACGCTCATTCCATCCCAAGAAATCGCACTGATTGGTTGAAAGTCTGGGCTGCTTCAGGATTACTGGCATTTCAACAGCATCACTGGAGCCCACAACACCACTGCCAGCATTACTTCGGCTTTCCACGTACTGGTCTGATTCAATCACCAAGTGCTTCGGCCTGGGTACCTAGGAAGAGAAGGCGCACTTAATTATTTTTGAGCTGCATCACAAAAAAAAGAGAATATAACGAAATTATATGTTTTACCCTATCCCTTCCATTGTGCCTTTGACCTTTGGCAGGAGGCTTGAAAAACTTTCGTACCCCTCTCTTGCGCTTGGGCATTTTGCAGTGACGATTTGCTCTCAGTTAGCTCCCTCGTAATCTCTTAAAGGATGCACTAAGAAAAGCTCTGATTCCGGGAGAGTTCCTTCGGACCAATACTTTATTGCTGGAGACACAATACCTTCAAATATAATACAAAACATAAGATCGGGCAATGCCTGCTGTGGTCGCGCCATATGGTGTGTGTGGTCACGCCAATTTACTGGTATTGTAGGGCATCTGCAAGGAAAGCATAAATTCCATACATACCTAATAAAAGTGGTGGCGATGTTCTTTGTTCACCCAGACAGAACAGCAACGTGACGCCGAAATATATTTCCCATGAAACTCAACTGACCACAGAGGGCACTGATCTAGGTGGCTTTTTCATATCAAGGGGGCACATTGAAGGGGAAAGGCTGTGGGGCTCCAACAATCGAGTGGCTCTCGCGGTGGGGAGAGAGGAATACGTTTGGAACTACGGCTTTGTACAGAAAATGAGGGGTCGAGAGAGTACAGAGGCCACCCAACTACAATGCCATAGCTTCAATTCCTTGGTTCGTACTTTTATTTAGTACTCCTGGTGTGTACTGCGCCGATTGATGGGTTTTCTTTATTTTGCGGCCCCGCGTACCGTGTTAAGTTGTCACCTGGGTGACATGGCGGCCTGCGCAGACGGCGAGGGGCGTATGATACAGGTGGATACGGGGGTAGGAGCCAGTACCCCCCCCCCCCCCCCTGACCAGTTTGATAGAGAGCATGATGCCCACATTGTTAAATTAGCAATGTCCCTTTAAAAATTGGACACAATCCTCTTTAAAATCAAACACAATACATAACACATTCCGACAATCTGACACAATCCGACACAATCCGACACAACCCGACACAATCCGACACAATCCGACACATTCCGACACAATCCACACAATCCAACACAATCCGACACAATCACAATCCCGTGTACACTTTCCAGGTCAGCAAGGGACCCCTCGATTTTTGACCAATATGCTATAGTTACATCTTGACCGTCCTGCTCTTGGCTTAGAACTGCCCCAAGGCCAGTTAGGCTGGCATCCGAAGTTAAAGTGAATGGCCCCTTACTTACATCAGGTGTTCCCAACACTGGAGGTGTTGTGAGCAACTGTTTGATTTTACCAAAAGACTCCTCACATTGCTGAGTCCAATCAAAGTTTATTTTTGACCTCAGCAGTCCATACAAAGGAGCTGCTGCTGTTGCCAAATGTGGCACATATTTAGTATAGTAATTTACTAAACCTAACCAAGATCTTAATTCTTTTTGGTCATTTGGCCTTGCCCAATGTAATATTTTATTGACTTTATTGTCATCAGTCTTAATCCCTTGTTCTGATAATCTTTGTCCCAAATATGAGATTTCTCTCTGAAACAACTCACACTTCTTTGCTTTCAACAGGAAACCAGATGCTCTCACTCTGTTAAACAATGCCTCTAGGCGTTGCAACATGACCTCAACGCTATCCCCTGCAATACAGACATCATCCAGGTAAACTGAAACTGTATCACCCAAATCATTTTCTGGGTTAGGCTCTTTAGCTGGGGTTATGAGTCTGTCAGTAACACACTGGAATGCTCCTGGTGCGGCCGACAACCCAAAACTCAGCCTGGTAAACTCAAACTGCCTACTTGGCAAACCCAAGTCTTTTGGTAATATTATAGCCGTTTTTGGTTGGTCATCTGGATGGATTTCTAAGTTATGATAACCATGAGCCAAATCAAATGCATGATACAGTTTCTTTCCTCCCATATGCTGCAACAGGTCCTGTACCCTTGGAATAGGTGTAGCAGGTACTCTGGTGACAGCATTTAAAGCTCTATAATCAGTACAGACTCGAACCTCTCCAGTTTTCTTCATAACACAAAGAATGGGAGAAGCCCAAGCTGATTGACTGGGCACAATTGCGCCTTGTTGCAGGTACTTAAGAATAGTTTCTCTCACAGCTTCCCTATAATGTATAGGAACTGGTCTAGAATTCTGCTTAATCGGTGGATGTTCTCCAGTATCTATTCTAAACTTTAGCCATGGACATTTACCAAGAGTGGTGTTGTCCTTTGCAAATACGTCCGAATGTTTTCTGAGAAGATTTTCCAAAGCCTTTTTCTGATTTAAATTTAACTCTTTGCATCTATCTGCTAACTCCTGTAAATCCTTAGGTAATGGCTGATCTTCTGAAATAACATTCTTGGGACTATCATCATATTCAGCATCCTTAAACGGTTTAGTTTCGTGTTCCACATAAGTAACCAACGGAGGAATTTCTTCCTCATTTTGTTCATAATCAAAATCACATCCAACTTCATTATTTGTTACAGAGTTGTGATATTCAACTGGATGCAACAAATACACCTCACCAAGGACTGCATACCTTGGAACCTCTACACATCTGTCCCCCAGATTTTGCAAAGTTACATCTATGGGTGCTGTTACACATGGCACAACCCCTGACTCTACTATGACTGATACAGGTAATCTTGGAACTTTATTTCCCATTAATGGAGTTGTTGAAAACACTCCCAAATGAATTTTTCTTTTAGTTTTAAAATCCTTGTGGCCTGATTGCTTTCCTTTCCTTTCCTCTTTCTCCTTTCCTTCTAATTCCATTTCACCGGTGTAATCTTGGCCAGAAAATTTTCTGGCCAGAAATTTTTTTTTTCTTCAATTCAAGCCGGTCGGTCTGAAACGTCGAGAAATAAATACTGCACAGTTTTAACAGGTCTGGTTTCCAAGATATTCGGTTTTCAATTTTCGTAATTCTGGCCAGAAATTTTTTTCACCTAAAAATTTTTTTTTTCTTTTCCGTCCCGTTTCATCTGGAACGTCGAGAAATGACTGCGAAAAAGTTTTAACAGGCATAGTGAGCCAAATATCCGGTCTACAAAAAACGTAATTCTGGCCAGAAAAAGCAAAGTTTGGCCAAAAATAGCAAATTCTGACCAGGAAAAGCAAAATTTGGCCTGTTAAAACCTAGGGCTTGGTTTCAGACGATGCAGCTGGTCGAGCTGGTCGAGACTAAACCCCGTTTACGGTTTTAACAGGCTAAATATTGGCTCCAGCTGCGTCAGAGTGGATACCAGAGTGTTTTCACGAAAGTGCTCCAAGACGCTCGCCGACCCGTACCGGCAAAATTTGGCCTGTTAAAACCTTAAACTTGGTTTCAGACGATGCAGCTGGTCGAGACTAAACCCCGTTCAGGGTTTTAACAGGCTCAATATTAGATCTGGATGCGCCACAGTGGATGCGAGTGCGTTCTCACAAGAGTGCTCGAATACGCTCGCCGACCCGTACAGGCAAAATCCGGCCTGTTAAAACCTAAAACTCAGTTTCAGACGATGCAGCTGGTTGAGCTGGTCGAGACTAAACCCCGTTCAGGGTTTTAACAGGCTCAATTTTAGATCTGGATGCGCCACAGTGAATGCGAGAGCGTTCTCACAAGAGTGCTCGAATACGCTCGCCAACCCGTACAGGCTAAATTTGGCCTGTTAAAACCTTAAACTTGGTTTCAGACGATGCAGCTGGTCGAGCTGGTCGAAACTAAACCCCGTTCAGGGTTGTAACAGGCTCAAAATTGGATCTGGATGCGCACAGTGGATGCAAGTGCGTTCTCAGAAAAGTGCTCGAATACGCTCGCCGACCCGTACAGGCCAAATTTGGGCTGTTAAAACCTAAAACTCAGTTTCAAACGATGCAGCTGGTCGAGCTGGTCGAGACTAGACTCCGTTTAGGGTTTTAACAGGCTAAATATTGGCTCCAGCTGCGTCAGAGTGGATACCATAATGTTTTCACAAGAGTGCTCAAATACGTTTGCCGACCCGTACAGGCAAAATTTGGCCTGTTAAAACCTATAACTCGGTTTTAGACGATGCAGCTGGTCGAGCTGGTCGAGACTTAACCCCGTTCAGGGTTTTAACAGGCTAAATATTGGCTCCAGCTGCGTCAGAGTAGATACCAGGGTGTTTTCACGTGAGTGCTCCAATACGCTCGCCGAACCGTACAGGCAATATTTAGCCTGTTAAAACCCTAAACGGGGTTTAGTCTCGACCAGCTCGACCAGCTGCATCGTCTGAAACCGAGTTTTAGGTTTTAACAGGCAAACTTTTGCCTGTACGGGTCGGCAAACGTATTCAAGCACTCTCGTAAAAACACTCTGGTATCCACTCTGACGCCGCTGGAGCCAATATTCAGCCTATTAAGACCCTAAACGGGGTTTTGTCTCACCAGCGCGACAAGCTGCATCGTCTGAAACTGAGTTTTAGGTTTTAAGAGGCCAAATTTTGCCTGTACGAATCGGTGAGCAAACATGCACATCTTGTAAAACACATTGGTATCGACTCTGACGCAGCCAGTGCCAATACTTAGCCTGTTAAAACCCTAAACGGGGTTTAGTGTCGACAAGCTCGACCAGCTGCATCGTCTGAAACCAAGTTTTAGGTTTTAACGGGCCAAATTTTGCCTGTACGGGTCTGCGAGCGTATTGAAGCACTCTCGTGAAACACTCTGGTATCAACTCTGACGCAGCTGGAGCCAATATTTAGCCTGTTAAAACCCTAAACGTGGTTAAGTCTCGACCAGCGCGACCAGCTTCATCGTCTGAAACTGAGTTTAAGGTTTTAACAGGCCAAATTTTGCCTGTACGGGTCGGCGAGCGTATTCGAGCACTCTTGTGAGAACGTACTCGCATCCACTGTGGCGCATCCAGATCTAATATTGTGCCTGTTAAAACCCTAAACGGGGTTTAGTGTCGACCAGCTCGACCAGCTGCATCGTCTAAAACCAAGTTTTGGGTTTTAACAGGCTAAATTTTGCCTGTACGGGTCGGCGAGCGTATTAGAGCACTCTCGTGAAAACACTCTGGTATCCACTCTGACGCAGCCAGTGCCAATACTTAGCCTGTGAAAACCCTAAACGTGGTTAAGTCTCGACCAGCGCGACCAGCTTCATCGTCTGAAACTGAGTTTAAGGTTTTAACAGGCCAAATTTTGCCTGTACGGGTCGGCGAGCGTATTCGAGCACTCTTGTGAGAACGCACTCGCATCCACTGTGGCGCATCCAGATCTAATATTGAGCCTGTTAAAACCCTGAACGGGGTTTAGTCTCGACCAGCTGCATCGTCTGAAACCAAGTTTAAGGTCTTAACAGGCCAAATTTTGCCTGTACGGGTTGGCGAGCGTATTCAAGCACTATCGTGAGAACGCACTCGCATGCACTGAGGCGCATCCAGATCCAATATTGAGCCTGTTAAAACCGTGAACGGGGTTTAGTCTCGACAAGCTCGACCAGCTGCATCGTCTGAAACCGTTTTAGGTTTTAACGGGCCAAATTTTGCCTGTACGGGTCGGCGAGCGTATTGGAGCACTCTCGTGAAAACACTCTGGTATCCACTCTGACGCAGGGGGAGGGGAGGGGAGGGGAGCATGCGGCGGCCGGCTCTCTCGGCGAGCCGCACGGGTCCCGAGTCCGGGGATGAATGGACCCTGGCAGCGGGTGCGCGCTGAGGGACCAGGCGGGCAGGGGCAGTGACCTTGGGCAGTAAAGGCTTCGGGGCCAAGGACGAGATCACTGTAAATCGAAGAGCGAGGTTCGTTACCCAATTTGGGCGATGTAAGACACATCGCCCTACGGCGAGATGTTTGAATGTCGCCCATTTAGGGACACGAACATCGCCCTGTTAGGGCGATTACCCCCGACATCGCTTTTTTAGGGCGAGATCCCGCGATACCCTCGCCCTTTTAGGGTGATGACTGGGAGGGCGAGGAAATTTGAGTCAAAAACCTCGCCTTCCAAGGGCGAGGAACATCACTCTAAGATTTACAGTGATTTTGAACGGATAGATATATCAATGCGGTTCAAATGGTATCATGTTCGGGGACTTCAGAAACATACCCCTACCAAACTTCATGAAAATGGCCTAATTAGTAGAGTGGGCCGAAAAAACACTTTTTTCGAAATCGCAAACGTAATAGTGCGGAAAAGTTGCCTCATGGCATCAGGATCTTGGAACAATTTTTTTTTTTTTTTTTTTTGGTCAACATCTTCCGTCTCCGCAACGCGTTCAAAATTTCGAAAATTCGAACAAAATCGATGGTTTTCCCAAAAATTCCTAAAAATTAGTCGTTCGTTCAAATTTGGTTCTTATCAATTAAATGGGCTTATCTTATCGTTTTTTATCGATTTTGGGTGTTTGGTGCACCCCTAACCTAACCTAACCTGGTCACACGTTATCCCTAAAACGACCCAAATTCCAAGGTTCCATGAATAAGTGAAATGCATGTGGTGCACATACAGATCGTATACGATGAGTACATCAGAATACACGTCCCGCATTTGGCCCGCATGTCACATGGACCGTGGTCCGTATGTGGACGTAAACTGATGTATGTAAGCAACTTTGCCGTATGTGGGCCATATGTAAGACGCGACTTTTGACGTATGTAGGAGTTATGTAAACAAACAGAGCCACATACGAGGTGCATGCCTACACACACTTTGGAAGACAACACACGACCCTTGCCGTACGTGTGGGGTATGTGAATGTACTTAGCCACATACGGCAAGTCTGCCTACATACACACACGAACGACAACACACGGCCTTTGCCGTACGTGTGGGGTATGTGAGTGTACAGTGTACTTAGCCACATACGGCAAGTCTGCCTACATACACACTCGAACGGCAACACACGGCCTTTGCCGTACGTGTGGGGTATGTGTGTGTGTTGTCGTTCGAGTGTGTATGTAGACAGGCTTACCGTATGTGGCCAAGTGGCTTGACGTACCCTACACGTACGGCAAAAGGCCGTGTGTTGTCGTTCGAGTGTGTATGAAGGCAGACTTGCCGTATGTGGCTAAGTACATTCACATACCCCACACGTACGGCAAAGGCCGTGTGTTGTCGTTCGAGTGTGTATGTGGACAGGCTTACCGTATGTGGCCAAGTGGCTTGACGTACCCTACACGTACGGCAAAGGCCGTGTGTTGTCGTTCGAGTGTGTATGTAGGCAGGCTTACCGTATGTGGCCAAGTGGCTTGACGTACCCTACACGTACGGCAAAGGCCGTGTGTTGTCGTTCACAGCACAGCGCATCAACCGCGCGGCCTCCGGATCTACTTCGGAGAGCCGCACGGTAGACGTGCTGCGCTGAGTGACCCTATCAAATGGTCGTGACATATCGTCAGCGAGAGCTCAGCCTCTAAATTTTTGATGTTGGCTCGTGGCCGACGCTGCGGCCGGAGATACTCTCTGCTGCGGTTCCCCTCTCTTATTTCCGTTTCTGCTCTTTTCCGGACCCCTGGAAACGGATTCCTAGGCATTCCCTAGGAATCGCGCCGATTTCCTAGGGACTTCCTAGGAACGTAGACCAAGGTGACCAGTTCCAAGGGAGTCCCTAGGAATCTGCTCCCGACTCCTAGGGACTTCCTAGGTTTGGGTCAAGTTGTCTCGGTTTTGACAAAATCCCCTAGGGTTCCTAGGCTTTGTTGTTACCGTGCATAGGGTGAGAAGTCCGAATATGCCCTGGTACCAGGTGGTACCAGCCAGTAAATGGTTGGTACCAGTGTTAATTTTGTATACTGTCGGAAGGAGCAAGTCCAAATATCCCCTGGTACCCGGTGGTACCGGGGGGGGGGGGTATTGGACCGGGGGCGAATCGTATGCAACGTGGAGTGAGCAGTCCGATTATGCTCTGGTACCAGGCGGAAAATGGCTGCTACCAGGGTTCATTCGTGTACAACATGGAGCGGGAAGTCCATAAATAGGGGGCGCGTCAACTGGTCCAGCTCTCCAACTGGTCCAGCCCGACAACTGGTCCAGCTCTACAACTGGTCCAGCACGACAACTGGTCCAGCCCTTGTGTCCCTCACTCTGTGCCGACAACTGGTCCAGCTTTTAAACTGGTCCAGCAAACTAGCGCGTGAGGCAAGGCGACAAGTGGTCCAGCCCGACAACTGGGCCAGCCCGACAACTGGTCCAGCTTTTCAACTGGTCCAGCGAACTAGCGCGCGAGGCAAGGCGACAACTGGTCCAGCCCGACAACTGGTCCAGCCCGACAACTGGTCCAGCTTTTAAACTGGTCCAGCGAACTAGCGCGCGAGGCAAGGCGACAAGTGGTCCAGCCCGACAACTGGGCCAGTCCGACAACTGGTCCAGCTTTTAAACTGGTCCAGCACAGCCGCTCTGTTACCTCTCGCGAGTGCCGCGACAAGTGGTCCAGTGCTGCCGTTCTGTTCTTTTCCCTGAGCTTGCCGACAACTGGTCCAGCCCGACAAGTGGTCCAGCCCGACAACTGGTCCAGTGCGCCAAAACCGCGCTCCATCTGCCGTCCCTTCGACGAAGCTGTCGCTAGCCTCACACCATGTACGATGCTGAATCTGGCCCCCTCGGTACCACAAGAGAACCCCGCGCGAGGCTACGTGTTACCAGCTATGAGAAACTCTAAAGTCACACCATTACGCGCACTCAAAGCACATTATGGGCAGCGATATAAGCAATTAGCAGAATGTATTCGGTTAGGTTTTCGTTTTTGAAGTCGTGAGGCTCAGAATTACTCCGTGATTCATTTTTACTCTCCAAACTGCAAATTTTATCCAATCTGCGGCATTCTTTCGTACTGTGACACCAAGAACTCTTGTGGTAGACATTAAGACACATCATTCATGTACTGCGTGTTAGTTAGGATTTCGTTAGCATTAGAATTTGAAAATAAAGTGTCTAAGATAGTGCCGGTAGCCTCGGTGGCCTTTTTTCAGTCACCCTTTTCCGTCTGCTACCACCCAGTACCAGTTCATAATTGGACTTCCCACTTAAGGCCGTGCCTGTTGAAATTTGACTTTGGGCTAGGATGATGAAATTTGATATACCCCTAGATTCGGCTCTAAGTAGGGGCCCTGCAAAATCGCAAGTCGATGAACCAATTTTTAACACAGATACATTTGGTCAAAGTGGCCAAAGTGGCCAATTTTTTAGAAACGCCTGTGCAAAAAGTATCCATCGCACGAGGTTGGTGAGCACAGTTTTGGGAACGGGACAGAGTGGCCTAGCGTTCATACCTAGTCCGAAGATTGGGTTACGCTATAAAGTGTTTTGTTTTGGCGTCCGAATTTGGCGTATTTCGATTTGTTTGTAGCAGAGACTTTTTGAAACCCGCGGGTATTGGGACTGGCTACGGCACCTCGGGGCGTCTCTCTCATTTACAAAAATATGCTCGCCAACCTCGTGCGATGGATAATTTTTGCACAGGTGTTTCTAAAGTGAGGGCTGTTTTGGGTGCCTTGCGTCACTTTTGAAACTGGCGGGCTCCAAAACGCTGTCTGCACAGTGGCGCTGGCGACGTATGGAGGAACTGCGTCGGGAGTAATGGGATGCAGTAGTCTTAGCCTCAATTGTGTGCATAGGATGGCACAGACAAAGAGAGCAGTAAAGGCGGACCCGCCGGACCCCGCCCGGGCTCGAGCCGGAGGATGGAGGAGGCCCGCCTGGCGATGCGACTTTGGCTTTCCAGCTCTTTCCTCCCGCGCACGGGCAGAGCGGCACAGCGGCACGCGTCAGCTTTCGTCGGTCTCCGACGCCTCCCCTGTTGGTTTTAGACGAAACACTACAGGCAGAGCGATTTTCGATTTTACAACATAGTCTGAGCTTTCCAACGGTGTGTCTGTCGCATCTATTCGACCACCCTAGCGCGAACTACTGCCTTATCAATATGTGAAAGCTGCGTCACCGGCGCCTTGCAGGCCGTGCGCGTCGAACTTGTCGCGTCCCCAGCTCCTTGGCTATTGACTTTAGAGGGAGAATGTCAGCGAGCGGGATGTAGCAAAATGTATAAGCTTTCCGATGCTGCTGTGCCGGCCATGCGGATCCGACGGTTCTAACGCTTACTAGAGCCTCAGAAGTAGGAACCCTTATGTCGCCGGCGACCGGCGGGGCGGGCTGAGACAAGATCTAAGTTAAGAACGGATAGAGCTACAGATTACTGCAAAACACCAATTTGTTCAGAAAAACGTGGTATAGGTATTGGACCGATCATTGAACAAATCCAAACGCATTTTTAAAAAAATTGAAAATGGACTAGCATGCTATTGCCGCGAGAACAATACCGTACCGAATGTGCGTGCCCGGAGACCCCGCGGAGGCTGTTGACACTGCATCAATGGGGATCCGTATAATTACTTTATGGCCTATTACCTGGAGGGAGGGCAGCGGGGGCCCGGTCACTGCCCCGCAGGAGCATGAAAATAGGTCCAGTAGCTGACATCGAATGGTAACGCAGATAGGTGGTTATGTTTCTAAAATTCACAACGACGGTGGCGCTATCCTACGGAAAATGGCTGAACAAAAACTGTCAGGGGGTATCCCCAAAGCTACTTTAGCGGATACACTTTATAAGTGACTCTAGCCGTGCTCGGAGTCAGATCCAACAGGGACCACCTTAATGTCGAGTTGCAAGCAACCCCGCGACCAGCGTTTTCCGTCTGCTACCACCTAGCACCAGAGCATATTTATGGACTTCCCGCTCCATGTTGTACACGAATGAACCCTGGTACCAGCCATTTCCCGCCTGGTACCAGAGCATAATCATAATCGGACTGCTCACTCCACGTTGCATATGATTCGCCCCCGGTCCAATACCCCCCCCCCCCCCCCCGGTACCACCGGGTACCAGGGGATATTTGGACTTGCTCCTTCCGACAGTATACAAAATTAACACTGGTACCAACCATTTACTGGCTGGTACCACCTGGTACCAGGGCATATTCGGACTTCTCACCCTATGCACGGTAACAACAAAGCCTAGGAATCCTAGGGGATTTTGTCAAAACCGAGACAACTTGACCCAAACCTAGGAAGTCCCTAGGAGTTGGGTGCAGATTCCTAGGGACTCCTTGGAACTGGTCACCTTGGTCTACGTTCCTAGGAAGTCCCTAGGAAATCGGCGCGATTCCTAGGGAATGCCTAGGAATCCGTTTCCAGGGGTCCGGAAAAGAGCAGAAACGGAAATAAGAGAGGGGAACCGCAGCAGAGAGTATCTCCGGCCGCGGCGTCGGCCACGAGCCAACATCAAAAATTTAGAGGCTGAGCTCTCGCTGACGATATGTCACGACCATTTGATAGGGTCACTCAGCGCAGCACGTCTACCGCGCGGCTCTCCGAAGTAGATCCGGAGGCCGCGCGGTTGATGCGCTGTGCTGTGAACGACAACACACGGCCTTTGCCGTACGTGTAGGGTACGTCAAGCCACTTGGCCACATACGGTAAGCCTGCCTACATACACACTCGAACGACAACACACGGCCTTTGCCGTACGTGTAGGGTACGTCAAGCCACTTGGCCACATACGGTAAGCCTGTCCACATACACACTCGAACGACAACACACGGCCTTTGCCGTACGTGTGGGGTATGTGAATGTACTTAGCCACATACGGCAAGTCTGCCTTCATACACACTCGAACGACAACACACGGCCTTTTGCCGTACGTGTAGGGTACGTCAAGCCACTTGGCCACATACGGTAAGCCTGCCTACATACACACTCGAACGACAACACACGGCCTTTGCCGTACGTTAAGATACGATAAGATAAGCCCATTTAATTGATAAGAACCAAATTTGAACGAACGACTAATTTTTAAGAATTTTTGGGAAAACCATTGATTTTGTTCGAATTTTCGAAATTTTGAACGCGTTGCGGAGACGGAAGATGTTGACAAAAAAAAAAAAAAAAATTGTTCCAAGATCCTGATGCCATGAGGCAACTTTTCCGCACTATTACGTTTGCGATTTCGAAAAAAGTGTTTTTTCGTCCCACTCTACTAATTAGGCCATTTTCATGAAGTTTGGTAGGGGTATGTTTCTGAAGTCCCCGAACATGATACCATTTGAACCGCATTGATATATCTATCCGTTCAAAATCACTGTAAATCTTAGAGTGATGTTCCTCGCCCTTGGAAGGCGAGGTTTTTGACTCAAATTTCCTCGCCCTCCCAGTCATCACCCTAAAAGGGCGAGGGTATCGCGGGATCTCGCCCTAAAAAAGCGATGTCGGGGGTAATCGCCCTAACAGGGCGATGTTCGTGTCCCTAAATGGGCGACATTCAAACATCTCGCCGTAGGGCGATGTGTCTTACATCGCCCAAATTGGGTAACGAACCTCGCTCTTCGATTTACAGTGATCTCGTCCTTGGCCCCGAAGCCTTTACTGCCCAAGGTCACTGCCCCCGCCCGCCTGGTCCCTCAGCGCGCACCCGCTGCCAGGGTCCATTTATCCCCGGACCCAGGACCCGCGCGGCTCGCCGAGAGAGCCGGCCGCCGCATGCTCCCCTCCCCTCCTCCCCCTCCCTCATGCGAGCTGCGATGCAGGCCGTGGTGGCGGCCGTCCGGCAAGCCGTGGCGTAGCGTGGCACGGCTTGGCGCGAAAAAATATATTGAGAAAATTCAAAAACGAATCGTGGAGTTTCGCATGCAAGAAATTTGACGCCGTTGGCGTGCATTTCGGCATTCCGCTGCTGCCTGCAGATTTTCATTTCTAACGGCCTACTGGCGGGTAAGCTCTAAGCGGAAGTCAAGTAATACCGGCATGAAGAAAAAAATCGAAGGCAGAAGCGTCAGTGTGACTCGTTACGCGCACAAAGCGTCGTCAGTCGGCGAGGATTCAACCTGAAAGTTTTCAAAGCCTGGCCCGGCGCTGATCCGGGTGATCTTCTGACAGTGGCGGTGGGCGGTATTGAACCAACATTTTTGAGCCGCCGTACATTTACAGACGCCCTGGTAAAAATAATGCGTATCGTTACGCCCATTTGAAGCGTTCTCGCAACTACTCCCGGTTTGAAACGGGGCAGTTTCATCAGTAGCGGATCCAGGAGCAGCTTCAGGGCGAGGCAATGTGATGCTTTTTGCCTACTTACAGGCGGAAAAGTTACACCGGTTGCCTACATTTCCGGCGCCCTTCTGACGCCCAGGGGGGGGGGGGGACGCCCCCATCGCCCCTCCCCTGTATCCGCGCCTGTTTCATCTGGTATGCTTCAAAATGGCAGTAACACACGGTGCTTTAAGCCACCTGTTAAGTGTGGTTTTAAAGGTTTTGTCAGAGTTCTGGGTAAAGAAATCATATTTTTCCAACTTTCCCAATTTTTTGAACCTTTCCAACCTTCGTGGAAATTTCCGAAAATTTTCCGAAAATTTCTTGGAAAAACTCGTGTCTAGAAACCCTAGGGGGGGGGGGGGGGGGGGGCGAGGGGGGCCCGGGCGGGCCGGTGGCGGGGCAGGGGGAGGGAGGGGGCGGGGGAGGCCGCGTGACTAATCAGCACTGGACAGAACAGACTATGAACCGGCACCGCACGTGCTTTCGGGGAAAGTGTGTTTGGAGTCCGTCTTCAAAAACAGAGACTGCGCGCAATTATGGCGGAAAGCAGGTTCTCTGTGCGTTTTGAGGAACCTACCGTAAACACAGTTTGGAAAGCACGTTTAGAGTCTGTTCTGAAGAAACTTTCTACCCTCAACAAGCTTTGCCTGTTATAAGCACAGATGTGTAACAGCCTTTGAACATACTCCAAAACGGAATCTGAACATGCTCACGGTTCTACTTTTCGCCGGGGTACCACCTGGTACCAGGGTATATTTGGACTTCCCCCTCCTTTAAGCATACAAATTAACCCTGGTACCAGCTATTTCCTGTCTGGTTCACCTGGTAGCAGGGCATATTCGGACTTCTCATTTCATGTTGCATACGAATCGACCCCGGTACCAGCCGTTTCCCGCCTGGTACCAGGTCACATTCGGACTTCCCCCATCCTCTAGTAAGCGAATCGACCCCGGTACCAGCCATTTCCCGCCTGATACCACCTGGTACCAGCACATATTCAAAGAGTGAGAAGTCCTAAAATGCCCTGGTACCAGGTAGTACGAGACAGAAAACGGCTGGTACCAGGGTTGATTCGTAATGAACATGGAGTGAGAAGTCCAAATATACCCTGGTACAAGGTGGTACCAGATACCCTGGTACAAGGTGGTACCAGGGGTAAAATGGCTGGGACCAGGGTTGATTCGTGTACAACATGGAGTGGGAGGTCAATAACTATGCTCTGATGCTAGGTGGTAGCAGACGGAAAACGCAGGTCGCGTGGTTGCTTGCATCTCGACGTAAAGTGGGAAGTTCAAATATGAACTGGTACCAGGTGGTAGCAGACGGAAAAGGGTGACTGAAAAAAGGCCACCGAGGCTACCGGCACTACCTTAGTCACTTTCTTTTCAAATTCTAATGCTAACGAGATCCTAACTAACACGCAGTACATGAAGGATGTGTCTTAGTGTCTACCACAAAAGTTCTTGGTGTCATCGTACGAAAGAATGCCGCAGATTGAATAACATTTGCAATTTCGAGAGTAAAAAATGATCCGGGAGTAATTCTGAGCCTCATGACTTCAAAAACGAAAACCTAACTGAATACATTCTGCTGATTGCTTATATCGCTGCCCATAATGTGCTTTGAGTGCGCGTAATGATGTGACTTTAGAGTTTCTCATAGCTGGTAACACGTAGCCTCGCGCGGGGTTCTCTTGTGGTACCGAGGGGGCCAGATTCAGCATCGTACATGGTGTGAGGCTAGCGACAGCTTCGTCGAAGGGACGGCAGATGGAGCGCGGTTTTGGCGCACTGGACCAGTTGTCGGGCTGGACCACTTGTCGGGCTGGACCAGTTGTCGGCAAGCTCAGGGAAAAGAACAGAACGGCAGCACTGGACCACTTGTCGCGGCACTCGCGAGAGGTAACAGAGCGGCTGTGCTGGACCAGTTTAAAAGCTGGACCAGTTGTCGGACTGGCCCAGTTGTCGGGCTGGACCACTTGTCGCCTTGCCTCGCGCGCTAGTTCGCTGGACCAGTTTAAAAGCTGGACCAGTTGTCGGGCTGGACCAGTTGTCGGGCTGGACCAGTTGTCGCCTTGCCTCGCGCGCTGGTTCGCTGGACCAGTTGAAAAGCTGGACCAGTTGTCGGGCTGGCCCAGTTGTCGGGCTGGACCACTTGTCGCCTTGCCTCACGCGCTAGTTTGCTGGACCAGTTTAAAAGCTGGGCCAGTTGTCGGCACAGAGTGAGGGACACAAGGGCTGGACCAGTTGTCGTGCTGGACCAGTTGTCGGGCTGGACCAGTTGTCGGGCTGGACCAGTTGAAAAGCTGGACCAGTTGGATGCGTCTCCATAAATATGCTCTGGTGCTAGGTGGTAGCAGACGGAAAACGCTGGTCGCGGGGTTGCTTGCAACTCGACATTAAGGTGGTCCCTGTTGGATCTGACTCCGAGCACGGCTAGAGTCACTCATAAAGTGTATCCGCTAAAGTAGCTTTGGGGATACCCCCTGACAGTTTTTGTTCAGCCATTTTCCGTAGGATAGCGCCACCGTCGTTGTGAATTTTAGAAACATAACCACCTATCTGCGTTACCATTCGATGTCAGCTACTGGACCTATTTCCATGCTCCTTCGGGTCAGTGACTTGGCCCCCGCTGCCCTCCCTCCAGGTCGTAGGCCATAAAGTAATTATACGCATCCCCATTGATGCAGTGTCAACAGCCTCCGCGGGGTCTCCGGGCACGCACATTCGGTACGGTATTGTTCTCGCGGCAATAGCATGCTAGTCCATTTTCAATTTTTTTAAAAATGCGTTTGGATTTGTTCAATGATCGGTCCAATACCTATACCACGTTTTTCTGAACAAATTGGTGTTTTGCAGTAATCTGTAGCTCTATCCGTTCTTAACTTAGATCTTGTCTCAGCCCGCCCCGCCGGTCGCCGGCGACATAAGGCTTTCTACTTCTGAGGCTCTAGTATGCGTTAGAACCGTCGGATCAGCATTGCTGGCACAGCATCGGAAAGCTTATACATTTTGCTACATCCCGCTCGCTGACATTCTCCCTCTAAAGTCAATAGCGAAGGAGCTGGGGACGCGACAAGTTCGACGCGCACGGCCTGCAAGGCGCCGGTGACGCAGCTTTCACATATTGATAAGGCAGTAGTTCGCGCTAGGGTGGTCGAATAGATGCGACAGACACACCGTTGGAAAGCTCAGACTATGTTGTAAAATCGCTCTGCCTGTAGTGTTTCGTCTAAAACCAACAGGGGAGGCGTCGGAGACCGACGAAAGCTGACGCGTGCCGCTGTGCCGCTCTGCCCGTGCGCAGGAGGAAAGAGCTGGAAAGCCAAAGTCGCATCGCCAGGCGGGCCTCCTCCATCCTCCGGCTCGAGCCCGGGCGGGGTCCGGCGGGTCCGCCTTTCCTGCTCTCTTTGTCTGTGCCATCCTATGCACACAATTGAGGCTAAGACTCCTGCATCCCATTACTCCCGACGCAGTTCCTCCATACGTCGCCAGCGCCACTGTGCAGACAGCGTTTTGGAGCCCGCCAGTTTCAAAGGTGACGCAAGGCACCCAAAACAGCCCTCACTTTAGAAACACCTGTGCAAAAATTATCCATCGCACGAGGTTGGCGAGCATATTTTTGTAAATGAGAGAGACGCCCCGAGGTGCCGTAGCCAGTCCCAATACCCGCGGGTTTCAAAAAGTCTCTGCTACAAACTGATCGAAATTCGCCAAATTCGGACGCCAAAACAAAACACTTTATAGCGTAACCCAATCTTCGGACTAGGTATGAACGCTAGGCCACTCTGTCCCGTTCCCAAAACTGTGCTCACCAACCTCGTGCAATGGATACTTTTTGCACAGGCGTTTCTAAAAAATTGGCCACTTTGGCCACTTTGACCAAATGTATCTCTGTTAAAAATTGGTTCATCGACTTGCGATTTTGCAGGGCCCCTACTTAGAGCCGAATCTAGGGGTATATCAAATTTCATCATCCTAGCCCGAAGTCAAATTTCAACAGGCACGGCCCTAAGTGGGAAGTCCAATTATGAACTGGTACTAGGTGGTAGCAGACGGAAAAGGGTGACTGAAAAAAGGCCACCGAGGCTACCGGCACTATCTTAGACACTTTATTTTCAAATTCTAATGCTAACGAAATCCTAACTAACACGCAGTACATGAATGATGTGTCTTAATGTCTACCACAAGAGTTCTTGGTGTCACAGTACGAAAGAATGCCGCAGATTGGATAAAATTTGCAGTTTGGAGAGTAAAAATGAATCACGGAGTAATTCTGAGCCTCACGACTTCAAAAACGAAAACCTAACCGAATACATTCTGCTAATTGCTTATATCGCTGCCCATAATGTGCTTTGAGTGCGCGTAATGATGTGACTTTAGAGTTTCTCATAGCTGGTAACACGTAGCCTCGCGCGGGGTTCTCTTGTGGTACCGAGGGGGCCAGATTCAGCATCGTACATGGTGTGAGGCTAGCGACAGCTTCGTCGAAGGGACGGCAGATGGAGCGCGGTTTTGGCGCACTGGACCAGTTGTCGGGCTGGACCACTTGTCGGGCTGGACCAGTTGTCGGCAAGCTCAGGGAAAAGAACAGAACGGCAGCACTGGACCACTTGTCGCGGCACTCGCGAGAGGTAACAGAGCGGCTGTGCTGGACCAGTTTAAAAGCTGGACCAGTTGTCGGACTGGCCCAGTTGTCGGGCTGGACCACTTGTCGCCTTGCCTCGCGCGCTAGTTCGCTGGACCAGTTTAAAAGCTGGACCAGTTGTCGGGCTGGACCAGTTGTCGCCTTGCCTCGCGCGCTAGTTCGCTGGACCAGTTGAAAAGCTGGACCAGTTGTCGGGCTGGCCCAGTTGTCGGGCTGGACCACTTGTCGCCTTGCCTCACGCGCTAGTTTGCTGGACCAGTTGAAAAGCTGGACCAGTTGTCGGCACAGAGTGAGGGACACAAGGGCTGGACCAGTTGTCGTGCTGGACCAGTTGTAGACCTGGACCAGTTGTCGGGCTGGACCAGTTGGAGAGCTGGACCAGTTGACGCGCCCCCTCAACAAAGCGTACTCGGGCTTCTAGACAATCTAAGAACACACCACCAACCACAAGTAATCCAACCCGCACTTCTAGTAGACAGAAATCTTCAAGGGGAAGTGGGAGTTCAAAGTGAATAGTTTTCAGAATGTTTTTTTTATGATGTAACATTTGTTTGTTTCCTTCATTATATCTTGTGTTATTGTGAAACTATCTGTTGTCATATTCGTGATTTTTTTTTCCTTCTTTTGAATCCTGTTGTCTGCCTATTACTTTGTAATTTTGAAATTTCATCTGAACTACTTTCTTTTTCAAAAATAATAAATCACATGATTTTTCTGCTTGAGATTTCAGCTGTACCTGAATTGAAAAGGTAATAAATTGTAATTAACTAATTTACTAGAAATGTTTGTTTTATCGTGCACTCAGTTGCATTATTAGTAAGACACAAATTGTCACACAGTGCAGCTAGACACGGCACCAGAATAGAAAATAAACAGAAACAGAAATACACTGTTACTATAACCATAGCTAAATAACACTAAGAGTTTAAAGTTGCATATATGCGTCACAGTAAGTACAATTAGTAACAACTTAAGGAAGGTATTCACAAACAAGACTTCAGAAGCATGCCTTCATTCTTTTTTTGGCCTCTTCCTCGCAGGAACAGGAGAAGCATCCACTACCATTTGCCTTAAGTCCTCAGTGTTGCCCCGCTTTCCACCTGAAGTCCTTTGCCCACAGCCAACTGCCTCAAAAGCCACTCTCGAATGTCCAAATTGCTTCACAGTAGGGTTGTTATCTGCTCCTCTAACTCTTCTTTGGTCTGAGAAATACTGTTCTAAAGGGTCCTGATTAAAATTTCTTGCAGAGACACTTGGAGCCTTTTCTTCCAATAAAAATTTTGTGATTGCTATGAATGAGTGAGTTGAAATTTTTATAGCCTGCAGTGATTGGTAACTGATAATCATTCTTGACCTTTCTTCCTTTGAATAAGTTCCTTCTCTGTTGGATGCAAAATTTTCCCAATTTTCTAAATATGCTAGGAATTCATTATGAAGAAAGTGAAATCGGGGGTCTGCTATTGATGTGTACTCTAATAAATCACTATTGTCATCCTTTTTCTTGCTGTGTACCCCACCATTTAAACAATCAAACCATCGATTCATTTGTAAAATGAATCGCACAATTTCTTCATTGTAGAGGCCCTTTTCAGTAAGTCTATCCTTGTACTTTTGTAGAGCTTTGGCCACGGAATTACTAAAAACTTGAACTGCATAACTAACTTTCATACAGCTGAAACTTGTGAGATAAACATGAGCATCAGTTAGTTTTGTGTCTTTGTATTTATCTGTCTTAATGATATTCAGTAGTTCTTCAATCACTTTCCAAGAAAGCTCTTGATTGTTATTACACAGAGCTCTGGAGTTTCTGTGGCTAAAAGAATTTGCAAAACAATTGCGAAATGTCTTGATGAGGTGTGGAGGATCAAGCATGAAAAACAGATTTCTTGATTCTCCAGCAGCTGAGTTAGCTGTGGCGTGAACAAAATTTTTATCACCTCCATTTGAGTGCAAGTTGATGAACTTTCTGTTGATGCTTGCCCCATCACAAATTAAAGCTAGGATCTTTGCCCCTGCCTCTTCTACACTATAAATTACTTCCCATGATCTTGTGTATAACTGGGCTGCTGATAAGTCATCACTGGTATAAAAAGCTGGGACAAAACGAATATTATTTGATGCTCCAGTAATCATGAATGCGAGAACTTTCTTTGCCAAACGTTTCTCATAAGACTTCAGACTTCCCTTGAATTTCTGCTTCAAGTGAAGCAGCGTAGTAAGATTTGTGAAACCTACTACCTCACCAGTCCGAGCATTGTACACAAGATCTGACCTGATCGTCATCTCATCCAGTAATAAGTTAAAGTACTTCTGATAATCATCAGGACATTCACGTTCTATAGTTTCATGGAGCTTCTTAAGAAGATCTTCCTGAACTCCTTCTTTAACTTCTGTGAACTGGGAATAATCAAAGAGTCGACGTTTGGAAGGCAGAGATAAAAAACCTGAGACAAAATCATAGGCTGCAGGTGAAAGCATTCTAAGTTGTAGAACTAATCTTATCATGGCTGGGTGCCACCGCATGGTTTTAGAAGCTCCTTTTACTCTTTTACTGAGAGGTGTTCTCTGTTGCTCCCAAAATATTTTTTCCATTGCTGACATGTTGTGAATGTTTTCACTCATAATTATCTCAAATTCTCCACTTAACTCACAATCAATTTTCTCTGATTTTTTTTTTCAGAAGAATGTCAATTCTTTTTCTAAGCCTTCTTACTGCTTGTTTTGACATCTTCTTTTCTAGTTCAATCCTTTTGCATTTCTTTTCTAGATCATCTTTAGATAAATATCTATTGTTAACTTTGCTCAGATCACGATCATGGTCTTTTTTTGAATACTTCCTCTCATGGTCAAGTATTTTCTTTAAAATATGATGGCAATAACCACATCTCCCAGCATACACACGTAAGTAGCAACACTTCTCAGATCGCATTACAGGTGACTCCGAAAGAGTTTCTATACAAGTTCCATCAGAAAATTTGCTCCAAATATGCTGGTGAGACTGAATGCCACTGCAAACCTCAAAGTATTCAAGTCTGTTTGACATGGCAGTAAGGTAGTCAGCCACACTTCCAAAATGCTCTGGATCAGGCCTCCTGATACTCCAACATGGATTTTTTGAATTCAGTGGTGAGTTATGAATCAAGAAGTTCACTTTCTTACCATTCCAAGTAATTGCTTTCTCTACAAAAGGATTCATAGGATTGACCATTTTGCAGAGCGTTAAAATGCCATCTGATAGCAATACCACCCAGTTGTCAACAGTGAGTTTTAAATAGTCAGCAACTGCAGTCAAAATTTCCTGAAAAAAAAAAAAAACAGAATATAGTTATATTCAGAAATGAATAGAAGTAACCATTGAAAAAATACAGATACGTACATTTCCTGACAAATTGGATGAAGCAGATTCCATAGACATTTTCAAATCCTGCATTTCAATAGAAGTCCCAAAATCTTTTTCTCTGGTCCCAAATCTTGCACATTTTGCTCAGCACCAGTGACCTGTTATATTCATTTTGATTAAAAGGAAGGGAAAGATAAGTAAATATTTTAAGGAGCACATAAATAATGTCTCCTTTCCACTTAAAAAGTAATTCATACTTTCCCAGCTGGCTGGTTAATCCAATCATATTTTTTTATCCTCCCAATCTTTTTTTTCCTCCTTCTTTTCACAGTGGGTTTAATCTGAAATTAAACAATTTTCAATGAGGTAACATTTTATTAATAGGCCACGAGTGTTTGCATGCTAAGCAGCAGCAAAGTTCAATCTTACCTCTCCTTTGGCATGCTCTGATCTCTGTTCCCCATCATCATAATCTTCATTCTCTCCCGTGGTCACATCTCCCTCAGAAGGCTGTGTTGAGTTGCAGGAAACTACTTCAGGTTCTTCATCAGTGAGGTCTGCAATTAGGATATCCCCAACTGCATCTGAATAAGAGCCCTAAGATCCAAACAAAAAAATTAAAATTAACAGAATATAGGCCTGGTTCATTCAGGTTTCAAAAACAGCAACCCTTGCATACCACTGATGGATCTCAACTCTGGCTCGAATACTGGCTAGAGCTTAAGCTCCTGCTTCGCTCTCCTGTCCTCCTCTTCTGTTTTAGGAAGCCTTTCCGAAACCTACCTCTTCTCCTCAATCTTCCTAGAAGAAGTACTCAAAACCACCTCTGGTAAGGGCCTTTCCTATTTTTTAAAGTTATAAACACAACGCTGTTGTACCAAGAGCTTGACGAATGTTCTTTTTCTTTTTTGTAACAGTCAATGAAGGAACAATCACGAAGAAAAATCAAACCTCTACCCCAGGTAAGTCTGCATTTTTTATGGGAATAAATTTTTTTACAGTTTCAACATATTTTCATTTTCTGAATCAATGTTTTTTTCCTTCATAGGATCACTTAATTTGTCAGATAAGCTGTGTGCATCTGGTAAGTTACTTTCTGTATTTTTTGAGCCTTCATCTGTTTATAACGATGTTTCTACAGCTTCAAAGTGTGTTCCTTTTCAGAACACAGACAGCTGCCTGTCAGAAAAAGTCGAGCTGCTGCTCGCCAGTGCATTCAAGAATCTCTTTCCTCCTCTTCTGAGGAAGAAGAAGACCGCAACAGCAATGCTGATATCTCATGGTCTGACTGGCAGGCTCCTGATAGTGATCAGGATTTAAGTTTCACTTCCATTCCTGATGCTGATCCTGATGACCCACTTGATCTCAAAGGTCTCGATGATGATGGTAATGCTGTTCTCACCCCCTTCCAAAGAAGAAAACCAAAAAAGATACAAAGGAAGAAAGAAAGACTTTAAGAAACAGTGGGAAACGTTGTGTAATCAAAAGGGAAGTGGTATCAGCTCGTAAAAGGAAACAACCTCACCAATGTAAAGTTCGTAACTGCCATGAGGTCATAACAGCTGAGGTTGGAGACCACATTTTTGAAGAGTATTGGAAGCAGGCATCACACAACAAGAGAGTAGCATATGTTGCTGCTCGATTGGAACATGAGGAAGTTAAGAGAAAACGTCCTAGATCAGAAGACAGCAACAGAGGAAAAGAACATTCCTTCAAGTATTTCTTGGAATTTAATGGGCAGCGAATACCTGTGTGCCGTTCTACATTCTTGGGAACACTCGGAGAGACAGACCGATTTGTCAGGGATGTGACGTACAACAAGGCCAAATCAGCTAGTGGAGTTACGACTGATGATGCCAGAGGGAAGCATACCCCTCGTCATGCTCTCAGCGCTGCTACTTTAGAAGGCGTGAAACAGCATATAGCATCATTTCCATCATATGTATCTCATTATTGTCGAGCCAAAACCCAGTCCTTGTACTTGAATTCGGACTTGAATGTCAGTAAGATGTGGACCTTGTATACCCAAACTAATGAACCAGCGGTATGGTATAACACATATCTTAAAGAATTTAACAAAACTGTTGAACTCAAACGGTTGGCTAAAAGTATTGCCTTAGAGGATGCTACCAAGCGAGTCCTTGTGTTTGATTTGCAGCAGTGTTTGCCCACCCCATACCTCAAGAACAAGAATTTTTTATACTCCAGGCAGCTATATGTTTACAATTTAACTGTCTATGATAATGTTTCCAAGGAGACATCGTGCTACATGTGGGACGAAGTGGAGGGCAAAGGAGGAGCCAATGAAATCGCCTCATGTGTCCTGCGTCACATCAGAGAGAAAGTTCCTGAGGGGGTGAAACATCTGACCATGTTCTCGGACTGCTGCTCTGGACAGAACCGGAACAATATAATGTGCATGGCTATGTTCATAGCCCTCCAAGAGCACCCTACTCTGCAGACCATTGACCACATTTTTCTGATCCCTGGCCATACTTTCATGCCTGAGGTGGACACTAAACATGCCACAATTGAAAATTATAAAGAAAAAAGACTTGACAGGGTAGATGTGCCTCAAGGCTGGTACAAGGCTGTGGAGGATGCCAGCCCACATCTGAAGGTGTCAAGAATGCATGAAATGTTTGATATTGCTGCCCTATCCAAAAATGAACTTGTCAAGCGCAAGCAATCCCTGGACAAGCAGCCTTTTCTCTATATGGAAACTTATGTGTTCCGTTATGAAAAAAACAATCTTGGCATCGTCTTGGTAAAATCGTCTTACTGTGAGAGTGCTCCTTATCGTACCATCAGCTTTTTGCGGAGGGGTGTCAGGAGTGATAGGCTCCCAAGACTGTTTCCATCTCTTTCCACACTGTCACGAGTGAACCCTATCTCAGTGAAGAAGAAAGCAGACTTGATTGACCTGCTACAATTTCTACCCAGTGAACATCACAGTTTCTATTTAAACATTCCAGCCAGTGATGGCATTCAGGATTTGCACCCAGATGTACATGGTATGAATTGTGAGGAAGATTGTGTTCAAGAGGAAGACTGAACTGAAGTGAACTGACTAGGACATTCAGTATGTGATATATGCCTGCTATGTTGTACCTGTATGTTACCTGTACGTGAACCTTGTTTTTAGACTGCTGAGTTTTATCTCAATTTAAAATGTGTTTATGTTTATGTTTATTAATATCCCATATTTTTACAATGTTACCATTGCATCGGCGTCGCCAAATGCAATAAAATACCAAAACAAAAAAAATTGCACTACTTATAGATTACAGTAGCACTCCAGACAACAGTTATATACTGATGCAAATTATAAATTACCTATGTGAGGAAGCAGGACACCGTGTTAAATAACACATAACAGATAAAGCTATGACAGAAAATCTTCTAGCGTGTAAAATTCCCTTTCTATAAGCCAGCCTTTCAACTTTTTCTTAAATTTATTAAAATCAACTATAAGCATTAGATGTTTGGTAGCTTATTAAAAATTACTGTGGCATAATTTCCTTTGCATACAATGCTACATTCATTATAAATAGCAGTGGTACTGTTAATATTCCCAGCTTATAAAACACACCTCTTCAGCTTCGCTTGCTTTTACATTTATTGCCAAAATATATTGTCCTTACAACTGTGTGACACAAGGTGATCTGATATTTCTTTTCAGTTCGTTTAAAAAATCGCATGCAAATACGTGATATTGTTCACATTGAAAATAGTGTTTAAACAATTATGAACTAAGCGACAAAAGGTGGTTTGAAACAGCTGTTAAGACAACACGAAAATGTTCGGTGTAAACTCTCAGATAACAAGACAGGCATGGAGAACGCTTTAGCGTCCTCGGACAGACTCGTTCTTTGAGTTTTGAGGGAAAAATAAAGGTTTTTCGAGATTTGCATACTTTTTATAAATACAGTTACTGCACAATCAGTATTTGTAATATTTTTTTAAATTCTGTGTTTTTCTTGCGTCTTTACTGGACCTAGCCACTGATCTATTACTCCGGGCCCTGCAGAGTACGCGAAAGGCGATCGTTGACTGCAGGCGACGGATGGTCCCAAGACAAACTCCCACCGATCTGCGGTCCCTCAATACGAGTTCCTTTAGTTTTTTTTTCTTTTAAGAAATCTGATATGTAATTTCGAAACAAGATCAATGCCCAACCAAAACGCCCCCAAATCAGAATCCCTCCGTTACGCAGTTTTCGAGATGAATCGGGGTCACTGCAATCCCTCAAAATTTCAGCCTCCTAGCTCAATTTTTGTGGTAGTTACAAAGCCTTTGACCTTCTTTGTCTGAAGGGGTCATTTTGACCCTAGCCACTAAACACGTTGTAATTTTTCACATACTGCACTCTAATTGCCCCTAAACAGTGCGTACTCATTTATTAAGTCTGCGCAAGTCGAAATGAATGGTTGGGAAGGGTGACGGAGACCACATAGACGCCTTATCGAAAAGGGAATACCTTTAGCGCGAGCGAAGCGACTGCGGTCGTCTGACAAGCCTGATATGCCCTGTTTTGACCACTGGCACCAGCAGTAACACCTGAGGTCCATTTTTGAAATGAAACTGGGGATTATACACTGCGCGTCAAAATTAGCGTCCCACTTGTGGTCAGCGCTACCATTTCTAAGTTTTTCAAGTTAGAACGTTGAAATTTAGTACAGACCTGCCCTCAACATTTGTCTCGACCCTTCCATAGCGTTACGTTCCTTAAAACGCTTACGGCATGTACCCGTGCTAGTCAGTTTTGGAAACAGTGAATTTAAATTCGGATTTTTTTTTTTTTTACTAAAAATGGTTTGATGCTGAGCGCAGGCGCAAGAATCATTGAAAAAAAGGGACGCGCTATCGTTTTCAGGCGTTTTTGAAACTAAAAGGTCCTTTGTCTGAGGCTCACTTCTTAACAATGGCTTGCAAGGGTACACGCCGTAGCGTTTTAAGGGTTGAAGTCGTTGAGATACCGACTTCCCAGTCTGACATCTTTTTTTTAAAGGTTGTAATCTTACAAAATCGGCTTCCGCGCCTTCCTACCCCTATCAGGAGAAACCACCCAACGGCAAGAAAATATCGTTAAAAAGTGTCAAATTTTTTAGTTTTTTTCGGATTTTGCGTTCGGTGCAGTTGCTTCCAGACGCAAATACAAGCGAGACGTTGCAAAAATGTCATGATGATCCCAAAAGTGGCCACATGGGCATTTTTTAAGGCCACTTACTGTCTGAGGTTAAGGATAATGTTAGGCGTTACAGCCCAGTGTCAGCTGTGTCAAAAAATCAAGATTGATAGGAAGGTGGTTTGAAACAGCTGCTGAGACAACACTCAGCCTGCTGCTTTTTATTTTGTATCGAAAACTTGCCCTGCTGCTATTTGAAAAACTTTGATTTGTGATGTTGTGAAAGCCTTGTTTAGTGTAGGCTTGACTGTCCATGCAAGTGTAAGTGACCAAGGTTCTAACAACAGGGGGGCAATTTCTGCATTGAAATCTGAAGGAGGTGATAATATTATGTACTCTATTGATGGTCATCGCCTTGTGCATGTTTGGGATGTACCTCATATTTTTAAAAATGTGAGAAACAATACGCTTCCTAGTTATCTTGAGTATGCTCCAGGCAAAGTCGCTGATTGGAGGCATATTTTAAATTTTTATCAGCTTGACGAGCAACTTATGTGCAAAGTGTCTCAATTGACGAAGAAACATGTGAACCCCATGGGAAGAGACAAAATGCGAGTTTGTGTTGCCGCTCAGGCTTTGAGTGAAGAGACTGCTAATGGCATGGAGTATACCTTCAAAGTCAGCCATGGTGAGAAATTGCCTGGATGCATGGACACTGTTAATTTTATAAGAAAGGTGGATAAATTTTTTGACCTGACCAATGGCCCCAGAGAAAGTTCTGGTGAGAAGTGGAAGTCAACCCGTGTCAATGTGTCTTCAAATTCTGTGCATCTTGGTTCTGGGCCAGATCCTTGGACACAGATGTCATCTGACTTGAGCAAGTGGACTTTTATCCGCAAGTCAGACGGCTCTAGACATGTTCCTCCCTGTGTTAAGGGTTGGATGGAAAACTTGAAGAGCTTTCGATTTTTGTGGTGCCGCATGCAAGCTGCTAAGGTTAAGGTTCTTTGTCTGAGAAATCTCAACCAAGATGCTTTGGAAAACATGTTTTCTCTGATTAGACAGTGTGGGGGTTCAGAGTCCATACTGTTTCATGTTCTTGTAAGTTTATTGCTCGTTTCACATTTAACTGAATGTAGTGTAATGTAATTCTCTTGTGTGAGCTCTGTGTTCAAGTTCTTTTTTATTTCAGGAACCCTCAGCAATCCTAACAACTCTTGCCAATCGTTACAAGGAGAAGTACGAGCCATACAATCTGAGCCTTGGGCCTCAAGCTATTGTCCTTGGCGACACGGTGGACAGCATCACTAAGTGCTATGTGCGGGTCAATACTGTCCTATATGAAGTGGACAATCCTTTGAAAGCCTTGGACATAACTTTTAAGATGATGCATGCTCTGGATTGCCAGTATCTAAAGGAAAGCGAGCGCGAATGGTTTTTCCTCGAAAGAAGTATTTACTGCATCAACATTGAGAAGCGGAACCCTCTGATAGGGAAGACTTCTACTGTCTGCTCTGACTACTTGAGTTTCAAGTCTTAAGTTATTTTTACTTTCAATGTCAAGTTGAAAGTCAAGTAATGTGTTTTTCTATTTGTGTCATTTACTTTGTTTTCCGTTTTCTTTTCTTGTGTTATTTACGTAGTACTTTAAGCTTGCCTAAGTAGCACTTTCGTATAGTGCAGAACTGACTTAGTTTTGAAGTGATTTTAAAATGTTAAACTTGAATGTGTGAATCCAATTATTGCTTTGAGTCAAGGTATTTTGGTATCTGTGCTGTGATTTAGGAATTGAATTTGTGTTATTTTAATTTAATCAAGACTGACTAGCATTAGTTTACACACTGTGCTACAGAGTCCGTCCAAACATTCATGTGGCATTTTTGTGATTCACACATTTATAGTGCAATTTTAGGCCTTTTTTTTTCTGATGTTGAGGATGCTAGTTGTTTTTTAGCTGACTTTGAATCTTCGACCAACCATTAATGTCAGTCATTTAACTTAGAGTATAACTGTTTCTTATATTTAATTAGTTTTTAGTATTTTATTTTTTAGGTAAACCGAGTCATGGTAGTTGTTCCTTGTCCTCAATGTAACAGTGAGTTTAAGGATATAGCTAAATTTAATTTACACTTTCGTACCTCTCATCAGAACTGCATGAAGTATGCATGCCGAGTGGCAGAGCCCAGCAACGGTCGAGTAATGGCGCCGCCTGTAACCGGCGCTGGTTCGCTACCCGACCCGACCCGACCCGATGATACGTTCGGGTCGGGTCGGGTCGGGCGTTCGGCTACGGTTGACAACGACTCGGTCGGGTTACGATTACCCGGTCACTAGGCACAGCCCGAAGCCAGAGACGGTAAGTGGAGTAGCGACAAGGCAGTCTAGGCGGTGCGGGGAGAGGAGGGGAAGGGAGTGGGCCAAGCACGGAGTAGTGGAGCGGAGGCGGGCAGTGGCAGAGGCATGCAAACCCGCAAACCGGTGCGGGCGGATGGGTGAGGGGTAAGGAGGCCGGAGGCCGGATCCATGAAGCTCATGACTGCTCATGACCCCAAAGTACTCATTACTCCCCCCCCCCCCCCCCCCCCGTCCTTTCTTACTTCCTCCCGTTTTCGTCAGTCTCGGCTTTCCGTCTGTGCTGCTGACCAGTTAGGAAATTGAAGGAGCAATGAATATGATACATAACGATAACGAAAATTATTTTATCAATGCAATTTTTTTTTAGAATATACATGGAATAAACAAATATTCAGTTATACCACTGATAAAGAATTACTAAACATTTTCTAAATGAGGGTGCAAAGAAATATTACTCAGATAACTGTGATAAAATAAGCAATGATCTACAGTTTCTGAAGACAAGTTTGTGCGCCGCTCATGGAACATAAATCCCGCCGCACTGAATGACCTCTCACTAGCCGCACTGGTTGCGGGTTTTCCCATTTCTCGCAGGGCAAGCTTGGCCAAATTCGAAAAACGGGCCACTTTGGGGTCAGACTGAAAAAAGAAAGGAAATGGTAAGAATTAAAGGCTTTAAAAAAGAGGAGAAAAAAGGTCACCCCGGCATAATAAATTACCTGCGATTTCCAGTATGCCATGATTTGTGTGCTGTTAATAGCGGACGCGTCTACAATATATCTGGAAACCTCGTCCTGGAGGGATTCATTATCACTGGTATCGGCGCCGAAAACGTCATCCGTCGGCTCTGATCTTGCCCGTTTAGGGGAAGGAGGGTCAAAATTTAAATCATCGCTATCAGCGTCCCGTATTTCAGCCAACTTTTCTCTCACCGCCTGATAAACCTGTGGGAAATAAAATATGTTACGCTGAGAAAAATACATTAACAATTTTTTTAATTTTTTAAAACTAAACTATGCAATAAATTTACCTCTTGTCGCTCTGTGTCTGACAGCATTGTCAAGCGACGGTATGTGGGGAAGAGAAAGGTGGCAATTTTGTGGCTCATTGGTATTTTAACCTTGTCCTCAATAACGTCACTGGCCCTCTGTCGCAACTTTTCCTGGTTGGAAGTGTCCAGCAGCTTCGGCTCACAGTGCTTTTGAAGCCTGCAGGTTGAGAGTAAGGCAAAGGGCCGTGTAGGATACTTCTCTCCCTGCAGCCTATCTGTTTCATCTCTAAACGGCAACAAAAAATCGACCATCCACTTGATGACATCCTTCGAAATTCCATTCATCCTGTTTGTTTCCTTTGCCTCCAGAAGAAGAGGGCCAATCTGGAAAAAAAAAATTAAAAATAAGTACACCAAAAATAAAAAATTAGTGAAAAAGAGAAAGGCAAAATCTCACCTCATCGAAGGACAACAAAAGGGATTCAAACATGCCACATAGAGAATTCCAGCGGGTCTCACACTCCTGCTTGGCAGACACCGTCAGACGAGTGACCAGCCCAGATGTTTTAAGGTATGTCACCAACTCTTTTCACTTTTTAATAAGAAGCAAAAGTTCAAAAACAAGGACCAGGTCCTTCACAAGCCCTTTCACATCCTTCAATAGAGCTGAATCGTCTTCATGGGGGACCAATCTGTTCAGCACGGAGGTGAGGTCCTTGGCTGCTATGTCCCCGTTGTTCTCAAGTGGCATCCAAAAGTTAATAAAATCATCGTGCTGGTCCCCGAGCACGAGCTCAGCCAGATCATCCCTTCCCTTTAGACGCAGCAACGCAGCAACCTAAAAACATTAAAATAAAAGGGTTAAAATAACATTTTCCAGAGCTACCCCCTACACCGCTCTTTCCCGCTCCAGTCAACGGCTACCTGACTTCGGCGCCGTCCTGAATAAGACGGCCTCCTCGCAGCTGGCCCCGCCCTCACCCCACCCCCGCCCTGTGCCGTCGGCGCCGTCCTTGGGTACGACGGCCACCTCGCAGATGGCCTGCCGCCCTCACCCCACCCCCGCCCTGTGCCGTCGGCGGCGTCCTGGGTACGACGGCCACCTCGCAGCTAGCCCTGCCCCCGCCCCGTGCCGTGGGCGGCGTCCTTGAGTACGACGGCCACCTCGCAGATGGCCTGCCGCCCTCACCCCACCCCCGCCCTATGCCGTCGGCGGCGTCCTGGGTACGACGGCCACCTCGCAGCTAGCCCTGCCCCCGCCCCGTGCCGTGAGCGGCGTCCTTGAGTACGACGGCCACCTCGCAGATGGCCTGCCGCCCTCACCCCACCCCCGCCCTATGCCGTCGGCGGCGTCCTGGGTACGACGGCCACCTTTACCCCGCTCCTACACTGCCCGCCCGCCGCCCGCACGCGTCAGAATTTTCACTTACCTGCTTTTTCCTTTTGACAATTGATTTCAGCATGTCCCCGTAGGAACTGTAGAAATTCTTAGGGTGGGCAACTTCCTTTTTCACCTTTTTCCAGTCAAAGGTAACGTCCGGGGTGTCCTTTTCACTGACTGATTTCACGCATTCTGCGACTTCGGCGTATTGCGCCAGGATGTTCCTTGCCTCCGGTGACCCTCTTACTACCTTTTCTCTAATTTCCTTGTAGGGGATATTTAGTGTGTTTTTTAGAACGGTGTTGAACATGTGGGCCATACAGTTCGATCGGACGTGCTGATCGAGTGCTTTTACGATGTTCGCACCCTGGTCCGTAACCCACTCAATATCACTGAACTCCGCGGCCGTCATCCCGTACTTGCTGAGTTCATGGAATAGGGCATTTCGGATATTAGGCGCGGTTGGTCTCTGTCCCGTGGGAAATTTGACAGTGGTCAATATCCACGATTCCAAATCCCATTTCTGATTTGAAAAATGAAATGTTATTGTCAAATAATGGTTTTTTCGGAAACGGCGAGGTACCTTGTGCAGAATCGTACACAAAGCCCTTCGAGCAGCGCTTGCACTGCGTTGCCCCTACCTCAATGATAACATTCTTGGGGGAATTGGCTTCCACAACAAGAAGGAACTCGTCCCATACTGCACTATGTTTACCCCCATTCGTCGGCACCCGCGAGATGGCCCGATAGCGACCAGACAGCAAGTTGGCATTGACCTCACGCAGATTGACGTTCTTCTTGGCGGGCTCGGACTTCGACGACGGGGTGGACGTAGGAGGCGGCGATGCAGGAGGCGGCGTGCCCGTGCCCGAGTTGACAGAAGGCGGACTTGCCGGGCGTGGGGGAGAGCCGGATGTTGACGGCGTTGCTGCAGGCGCAGTTTGTGTTGATGCCGCCGGTGCGGGTACGGACCCGGCGGACGACGTCGACGGCGACGTCGACGGACTCGGTGAAGCCGCGCGTTTACGTTTAGAATCGCCAGACGCGACCGCACCCGTTTTGGACTTCTTGGGAGGCATTGCACTTGTACTAATCAATTGACCCTTATGGTCGAGGCTCAGTAAAAGGAAAACTGGCGGATGAACTTTGGCGCAAAACACTAGCGAAGCTACAGGTACGATAATGCGGTTCGGATAATGCCTGTGTCCACGGCTGGGCCGGGCCGGACCGGGTAGCGACAACCCGGCCATTCGGCTAGATTCGGCAAGCCTTTCGGTAACAGAGCGATGCGCTCGGAAGTGCAACAAGGACCGACTGCGCAGCCGGCCGCCTAGTGCTTTCTCTCTTGCACCGCCGGCGCCTCGGGTAATCTTGACCGACCGTTGCAGGGCTCTGCCGAGTGGGCAGCTGTGAACGCAAATTCAATTTCTGGGGATCGTTTACAAGCCATCTTGTGACTGCTCATAATGTTCCACGTAAGTCAGTTGAAACCCCTCTGGTTATTCAGAACGTTGATACAAATGATTTTGAAAATAATCCCTTGGATTCTACTGAAGAAATAGTTGAAAATGGCCCACAAATTGTTGAGGAAGTAGATTACAGAAAAATGCTTGTAAATCAGCAAAATCTTTTGGTTGCAAAATTATATGCTAACCCAGCTTTTTCTCGTAACCTTCTTGACAAAATGGTTATGGATTTCAGCCATTACCTGTCTAGTCCTTTCTTTGACCACTTTCAAAATTTGGTCCTTTCATCTTTGTCAGACTCTCCTGAAAAGAAACTGGAGATTCAAGAGATGTTTGACTTAGTCATGAATCCGTTTTCACATCTGAGCACTGAGCACAAGCGCTTTGTTTATTTTGAAAATTCTGGGGATTTCATTCATCCAGTATCTTATGACATTTCTTTTCGAGAGGAAAGGGTTAAAACAAAAGCAGGTATGGTTCTGGAGATGAGATCAGTGCAGGGCCAATTTATTCCTTTGGGGCGAGTGTTTAAATTATTTTTTGAGCTCCCCCATGCTCTAAGTGATACTCTGGCTTACATGCAATCTCTTGAAAAGGAAAGTGATCTGATTTGTAACTTTACTCAGGGTGAAGTCTAGCAAAGGAAAATTGCAAAATTTGATCCAAGTGACATTGTCATTCCTGTTAATTTTTACTATGATGAGTATGAACCAAATGCTGCCTTGGGTGCTCATCTAGATCCATTAGGCTGTTCATATGTTCATATTCCATGTCTCCCCCCTGATTGGAGCTCTAGGCTAGAAAATATTTTTTCGGCTCTATTGTTTGGTGGCCACAACCGCTCAATTTACGGAAATGCTAGGGTTTTCAAGCCTGTGATTACAGAGTTAAAATTACTTGAAACTGAAGGTATCACTGTTTGCACTTCTGAACTTGGTGATGTTAAAGTCTATTTTGTTCTTGGAGTTATCTTGGGTGACAATAAGGCTCTGAATGAGATTACTGGCTTTATGGGAAGTTTCACTGCTAATTATTATTGCAGAATATGCAGTTGTCCCAAACAACTTGCTTTTAGCATGGTTAAAGAAGATCCAACACTCATAAGAACTCCAGAAACCTATGCGTCCGATGTTAAGATCAATGATTCTGAAAAGACTGGGGTTAAGGAAAAGTGTGTTTTAAGTAACATCCCATCTTTCGAAGCACCAACAGACATCTGTGTTGATAAGTTGCATGATGTGATTGAGGGAGTCGCTCATTATACTATGTTACCTGTATTGAATCATTTCCGTTCTTTAAATAATAGGTTCCTCTCTACTTTAAATAGTCGAATGTATTGCATTGACCTGGGGATAGACAGAGATAACAGACCTCCCCTAATTAATAGTGATAGACTAACCAAAGATAAACTCAAAATGACAGGAGCAGAGATGTATACTTTTATTCGTATTTTTGGTGTTTTAAGGACATGGTTCCCGAAGATGATTCGTTTTACAAACTGTACCTTCTGTTACATGATATTGTTTCTCTTGTTCATGCCAAAGCTTTGCCCAAAAATGGAACTGCACTGTTCAAGTTACAGTTAAGGACAGGCGCGGCTCCAGGGGGAGGGTAATGGGGGTAATTACCCCTCCCTTGGGTACTACATAAGCCGCCTGGAAGGTAGGCAAAAATCGCTACTTCGCCCCTGTAAGTGGGCAAAAAGCACTACTTTACACCCCCCTAATTGTTGTACTGGATGATAGGCCTTTATTTATTTGTTGTCCATTTGATACTCTGGGGTATTACAGCGCTGTCGGAGGGTATGAGGTGCAGCGCAACACAGAAGTTGTATTAAACTGGTTTGCTGTTGAACATTCGAAGCTCTTGGATCCCCATCCCTTGTGTTTGTATAAAATGTCTACTGGTGAGAATGTTATTGTTTTGAAATATTTCTTGTAAATGTCATTCACTTGTTAGACTGAACTCTTCTAAGATTTATACAAAGATTTTTGTACCTGAGAAATGTATGCTTTTTATTTTTTGTTACGTGCTACGTTCAAGTAAATTTTATTTACTTCAAGTCTATTGTTTTCTTATTCCACAACGCCCATTAAGGAATCTTCCTAAAACATTATCAGTACTTCTCGAAAATATTAGCTACACTGCCGTTTGAATTAGCTGCACAGCTAATAATAGTAGTCTGATATCCCAAGAAGGTCAGGTGGCTTTACACACCCGGCTATTTTTATTAATCTCTGGTGCTAAAATGGCTTAGCTGGGTAGCTAAATCGGTTCAGGTAATAAATTTTGCAGTGGTGCTAAGTATTTAGTTATCTCCTCAGAAGAAAATATTTTTAGCACTGCAGCTAATATTTAGCTGTACAGCTAATATTTTTTTACCGTGTGAGTTCTATGCATCATCACCCCCCCCCCCTCCCCCACCCCTATCCCCCTGGGGCCGAGTAGTTCGAAAATATGCTTCTTTTCTCTCTCCGATGCGTGGTTTTCGAGATTCCAAGCCCGCGGAAATCCGCGGTCTGAACGGCTATTATTTAACCACGTAAATGAGTGGGAGCTTCTCGCTCGACAATGCGTTCCTCGACGGATCCGCGCCCTCCGCGGCTCTGAGTACGATGGGTGGTCTACATACAGGCGTTTTTTCCTACTTTGACTCCGTTTTTGACAAAATTCACTACTTTCCGATCTCAGCAGTTATTTTCCCACCAACTATGTATGATCAGACCAGTTTCCCAGAGTTACGTAGGTTCTGCAATGAGTGGCAGACATACGTGCGTTTCGATTGGGACCGGCGAATTCTCTTTCCAGGCACAAAACATTTTTGAAAGGACGTTGCAGTAAGGCCGATGTTTGGTACTGCTAATATCAGATGAAACACAAACCCGTCGAGCCCTATCATCCTGAGAGGGGATTTTTAAGCATGTACTGTGGTAGATTATCGCAACGAGCTGAACATGTTTTTGATCGGAGGTCAGGGGTGGAACGCAGGGGCACGGTCTTCGCCAACTGGCGCCGTAAGGTAGGCAACCCATCCAACGTCGGGAGACTATGCCGTCGGTTGGGTTGCCTACCTAGCAATGTCAGCAAGCCGCAGTAAGTTCAAAATTTGGAAGGGAGCAACTTCGTTACCGCGCGTTTCTACCCCCTGACTTTTTGTTACCAAAAAATGTTCTGCTCTGTACAAAATTGCTCTGAAATGTATGTATCACAAAAACGAAAAAAAAAAGAGACACGCGCGGTTTTTCGCAGGCGCGGATACAAGGGGGGTAGGATAGGGGATGGGTGCGACCCCCCCCCCCCACCTCGCCTTAGAAGGGCGCCGGAAATGTAGAAAACCGGCGTAACTTTTCCGCCTGTAAGTAGGCAAAAAGCAGAACCTTGTCCCCCCCCCCCCCTCTGAAGCCGCTCCTGGATCCGCTACTGGTTTTTCGTCGTGTCAATACAGTTGAGCGGTTTCTGTTGGGGAAAGGCGAAGTGTTGGTAGAACACTTACCATGTCGAAGGAGACCGGCATGATCGTGAGAATTTGGTAGCAGTCACCAACATTCGGCGTCATCTTAAAATGCCCGTCCAAGTGGAACTCCTCACTTGACTCCAGCAGATGCTTGAAGTTCGGGCTAATCAAGATGACAGCCTCTCCCTCTTGGTGACTGCCACTGCAAACTTTCACATCGAAAGGCTTGCCTCTCGCCGTCGTCCCGAACCGCTCGGCGTGGTCCGGGTGCTGGAGCAGGCGCCCAAACTCCGCCACAGAGACTGGGCGGTGGTCGGGCATGGTGATGGATCTCGCTCGCTGCATTTGCCGCTCCACCAAAGCAAATGGCACTGTTTCCAGAAATTCGTCTTGGCTTTCCCTGCAAAAAAGATGCTTGTTAATCAGTGCTGCAAAGCATTCATACTTGAGATACCCATCCAGAATAGGGTATTCCGAAGGAACTCAGGACGCGAACCTAAAACCCAAATCTAAAATCAATATAGAGAACGGGTGAGGACGGCGACGGGCCGCCGTGCGCACTCCCGTGCCCGGGTAGCTACTCCAGGCACGTTCGTCCTTGCTTTTAAAAAACGGAATATTAGTCCGGGTTAAACTCGGGTTGAATCCGAGCGCTGCAGCTTCCGCGCCGCGCGGCTCCGTGTCACGGTGTCACGGGCTCCACTCCCCCCTACATCCACCGCGCCGGACCAAAATTTTCGAGGTGCTGGGCGCTGCGCCCCCGCGCCGCGACGCACTAACATATGCTCGCACTCGCTCCCGCGTCTGCAGCGCTGCCCGTGCTTGTGCGCTCGCCCCGCCCCCCGCACTCCCGGCCGTGCGCCGTGTTCCGTCGCGGCGCTACCGCCCCCCCGCCCTCGCACCAAAATTAACAGAATAACCGAGATTTGATAAGCAATGGAAGTTTTCCCCTAAAGATAGGCAACCCGCGAAGCCACCAAAGTGGCTGCTGCGTGACAGGCCCACATTTGAAACGCTACAACGGCTTCTGCATAAATATTTGTGTTCATTTGCGACTGTTATGTTTGCATGTTTTAATTTGCAACTTTTTAAATTGAAAATGACGAAAAACTATTTTGGGATACGTAAGCATAGGTCAACGACACAAAATTATTATTTTAATTCACTTCACACTAAACACTTTTGTATTGACAACCGGGAAACAAAACTAGGCCATTTGTGTCTTTTCCCTTCCTGAGAACTGGGTGAGGACACGGCAGGAGCGGTAGCGGGAGGCTGTGCCCGGAGAGCCCCACGCACATGCGTGTGAGAGCGGGGGGGGGGGGGGGGGGGCAGGAAGGGCCGGCGTATGACAAGGAATTTTTAAATTCCAGATGAATGCGCTAAAAGCTCGTGTTGCAGTTGACACGTCAACACGTTCCGTTTGACAATTTGCCGTACCGTTCACCAGTAACGACCGTTCAAAACCAATTCTTTATTGCCCGTCCGAATGCTGCACCGCGGAACTAAACACCACTTTGCGAGAGAACGCGGAGGCGGATTGTGGCCGAGAAAAATTCACGTTTAAGTCTAGACTGTGGGCTACGATCTCCGCCCAATTAAATTCCACTTCAAATTTTCCGTGCATTTATTTTCTGAGGGGCTAAAATGCTCCTCGCGGCGGCCACTCAGCGCCTGACCCGGTATGTCCGTCTCTCTCGCACTCACGCGCGGTATATGAGCGCCGGGGGTGAGGGAAGAAGCGGGACCCCGCGCGGCAGCAGCGGCGGGACCGTGCAGCACCTCCACTTCGACTGGCGTAGCTCGAGAACGGTTGATCGGAGTGAAAATGTGAAAACAGTGCCGGAAAGCCAAAGATTCAGCACACAATGTTTACTTCCAGTCATTTTAACCAAAACTCGCTCATTTTCGAGAAATCGTGCGATGATTCAGAAAGTGACAGTTTGCTGTCTAGCTTAATCTATTCTAGACATGACGCCGACATTTTCTCTCCAATGTTGAACTGTAGAGTTGTTCCTTACACCACTACGAACCACTGGACACCTCCAGCACTAAATTTGAACCACTACGCGCGGAGCTACAGCCCAATGATCAATAAGTTGCGACTTACGCCGACTTACGCCCGATTTTTTCCCTTTCGAAACATATTTTTACCGGGCTACACGCCGCGCCGTAGCTGTAATGGCTGTAATACTGAGATGTAAACAAAAGCTCAGTGATCGCCGCCGGCTAGGGCTGTGAAGGAGCCGAGAAAGCTGCGAACTAGTTGAACGGTAATCCAGCCCCTAATATGGCCTGTCAAAATATTGTCCTCGTAGTTTATGAACGTCTTCCTACTGCTGGGCGCAGCACACCAAAGTGTGCAACGAGTTGTGTTCGCGGTTCGTGGACTGCACGGCAAATAAAATTCTAATAGGGTATTTCGGAGAAGCTCAAACCAGAAACGGACTATCTATCTCAATCAAATCTATCTCACACCCGTGGGTAGTGTGCCCCCCTCACCGAGTAGTCTTCAGGCGAGCGTTCAGAAACTACGTGACGTCAGGTAACGAGAGGGGTGGAGGTGGGGGGGATGGCGGAACGAAAAGGTGTCTCAGTGACCGGGTTTAAATGTCTCTCAAGAAATGAGATTTGCATGTCAGGCGCGAATTTATCAGAGGAAATAGCAAGATACTTACGATGCGGCCTCCTCGTTGTAGATTGTCCGGAGTGACGTTGTCTCCTGTAGCGCCCGTCGATTAAGGCGCTCCCGGAAAAGCTTCTCCTTATCGGCGTACTGCGTCGGCTCGTGATTGTGGTTCTGTTTTGGAACTAGCAGCATTGGCTCTTTCTTCATTGAGGCCGTGCCAGGGCATAGCTTCTTTTGGCACCTCAAGTTGATAACATATTTTGATTTGTTTTTCATTCTGTACACATAACGGTTTACACAGTCCATGTACAGAGACGAATTGGCCCTCTGGCCTTGCACCACCACCACCGGCACTCCCTCATTCTCAGGTGGAACTTCCGGAGCGTCCACAAACACGTCACTGGTGTCACTCTCCGACATGATCTTCGCAACAACAACACAACTTTGAACACAACACACACGGAAACGCACTAACACTTCGTCACAATCTGTCGCGGCGGAACCGAAAGAGCAAGACTGCAGCGGAGCGCGTACCGTCTGCCTACTGATGAGGAAGAGTCGTGAGTCCTCCCTGCCCTGTCCTCTCCGTCCCTGGCTCCGGAGGTGGGAGTGGGGGTTGAGTCCTGCCGCCTGATTCCGCACACTGTCTTCGTAGGTCTGTCTCTGTCGCACTCGTGGGGTGCTCCGTAAGAGAGCGAGAGAGAGGTCCGAGTTCACAGGCGGCTGGCCCTGACGAGCCTAGAGTACGGTGGTGCACGGCACGAACGATGGAGTTCCTGCAGGGGTCACAGCACCGCGCGGTACCCTTCCCTGCCCCTTTCTCATGCACGGTTGACTATATGGTACCAGCGGGCCGATTTCAGTGCAGTCTGTGTGGTTTTGCATGGTGTACTTATGTATCGCGCCGATCCGACAATTGTAGAGTTGTTGAGCAGTCTGCAGGCACCCGGTGCGCTGCACGAGGATTCGGAACCCTACTCCACCCCATCCCCGCCCGTTCCTTGGCTAGCCGTCGCGCGGTATGCACATCTCTGCTTGAAAGGCCTGTATGAGAGCCGAGGCAGGCAGGGGCGCGGGCTGAGGCCGACTTGGGCAGGGCCGTAGCCAGTCTTGGGTTTCAGAGGGGGTTCTTGCCTACATGTGCGGGTTGCCTGGGGGGGGGGGGGGCTATATTAGGCTGCCCAAGGGCAAATTGCGGGCAAATTTGTGTCTCGTAGTGGTAGTTTTAGTCCTTTAGGGTTCAAAATTGATGTCGCTCGCTCCATGGGCGTAGGAACGTTTTGAAGTCAGGGGGGGGGGGGGCAGAGTCCACGGGCTCGACGGCGCCCCCCTCCCAACCCCCTCCCCCCTTTTTCGAAAATCGACGGAAATGACAGAAAGTTTTCGTGGGAAGGCAAAATAATGTAACAAAAATGATTTTTATTTATAGACGTGAGCGAAACGCACGCGCGCAAGAATGCTAGGGACGCCAACCGTTATGACAGACAACCAATGCTGTCCGGAGCAATCACCCCGTTCCGTCGCCAATGCCAGAGCCCTTGGCGCCCCTTTTAGTGACCGCCGTGAGGCGTCTCAGAATCCGTATCTTGTGTACCTGTGACCTGTGGGAGCCGTCGGCGTCGGCGCCCTATCTGGCGCCCTTTGTGCCATCGCACATGCCACGCGCGCGGGCGCCCTCGGCACCCCTTTGGACGCCCCCGTGGGGCGCCTTGAAATCCGTATCGTGTGCACCTGTGACCAGACCAGTGGGCGCCGTCGGCACTCCATTTCGCTTTATCCCCTCGGATACCGGCGGCCCACGGGCGCCTTTGGCGTCCCTTCCCTTCGCCGCCCCTTCGCCGCCCCTGCGGGGCGCCCGTAACTTTGTGTGTTATCCAATTGCGGGCGCCTTTGGCGCCCGTTTTGGGCGCCCCCAGGGGCGAATATGGCGCCCCTCCGGGACGTTTAGGAGGGGGGGCAGCGCCCCCTTGCCCCCCCCCCCAGTTCCTACGCCCATGGCTCGCTCGCTTCATTGTAATACATGAATAAATATTCAAGAACTTATTGTGTTACAATTACAATATTTCAGTTATTAATTTCAATCACCTCGTATAGGTAACGTCACAGCTGGTGTGCCCCCGTCGGCAGGGGGCACACAGTAGGGGCGCTGAATGGATTTGGAAAATAGGTGCTCGACGACCGCCCCTAACACACAGTCCCCGTGTCTCGTTAGACAAGTCCCGGCCCTAGTAGCACAGACCGCACGCCCTAAACTCGCCTCCGCCGCGCCTCGGCGATACCCGACAATCGCCGCGAGGTCAGTGACAAATGCAACGACTCGCCGGCGGGTGGCGAGCGACGCCGCCTTCGCGAACGCCCCTCTCCACGCTCGCGCCGCGGGCCCTGGGTGGTCACAGCGCGGTGGAGTCGAGACGTCCCCGCCGGCGAGTGGCGCGGCGACGCCACCTTGGCAACGCTACCTAGCAGCGCGCGGGCGTCAGCCATGCCGCCGAGGCCTGGCGTGGTCCTACCGCGCCGGCGGGCGCGGTCACTTGGCGCCTCACATTGACGGCGTGCGAACTTGTCTGGGTCTCCGCGCGATAGTTGCCGGCGATAGGAAGTCGTGCGTCCCCATCACTTCGTGCGCCGCTACAGTTCTGCCGGCGCTGGCGCCACGGTGACTTGCGTCGCCGCGCGGCCGACTGGCCGGCGCGTGGGCGCGCGTTCTGTGCTACTAGGACTAGGGGTACCTGCAGCCAACCAGGGGCGCCAAAACGTTTTGAATCAGGTGTCGCAGAAAAGGCAACCTCCCTCCCTTTTTCAGGGCCAAACCTCCCTTTTTCCTAAACATACCCCGGAACACGGACATTAAAACGTCCAGTATCCATGTTGCCTCCTTTCAGTGGCAGAAATTGATCAAAACGAGCCATTTTGTTGATTTTGTTGAGTATGGCTCGAAAACAGCATTTCACACTGCGCATTGGTGGAACAGATTTCCTCGCGGGAAAGAAGCTATCAATTGGCTTCATAACTTAAGATTTTACTATTTTGTAAGCATCATCGACAGCGCCATCGCGAGGGCAGCGATGAACATCGCGAGCGAAGCGAGCGAGAAGCTCTCGGATTTCGCATTCTGATCAATGTTTGCAGTCCCACCCACGCGAGCATTAATCTATATCGCGCGCGGAGAGAGCGCGAGGCGGGCGTCTGGTATCCTAAAATTTAAAGATTTTGCAATCTAATCATCACTTACGGACCCAATACTTCTGAGATAAATGAACCGCATAGCGAGCGAAACAAGCGAAAAGCTCAGGTGAGCTAAAATTTTAGGGTTTTGCAATCTAATCGTTACTTTCAGACCTATGAGATAAATAATCCGTATGGCGAGCGAAGCAAACTAAAATTTATTTTGAAAGGTAGATGGTTAAGGGAAAATGGTCAAAATCTGGCTAAAAATCTTACAATTTAGCATTTTAAGCGCCATTCTTAACCCCACTTTGAGAAATCTATAACGCTAAAGACCGCGGCAAAACGGGCCGAACTCAAACGCGGGAACTGGCCGCCGTTTTTAGTCCCTTATGTTTATGCCAGAGCACAGGAACGCTCTCTGTGCTCCCTTTATGTGTCGCTCCTCTCTGAGCCCTCGCTCTTACAAACCCTTTCCTTCCCATTTAAACTGAAATTCGTCGCACGTCGCACGTCTTTCGTTTTTATTGATTTTCTCCGCTTTCTTTCCCCTGTTTCCTCCCTTCTCTCTCGCCTTCATTTTCCTTTTATTTTTCTTTAATCTAGCCTCCCTAGTTTACTACTGATTCTGACCAGACCAGCTCTACCTCGCCGATACCTAGTACCTACACATTATTCTTACTCTTACGGCCGTTCATATCCCTTTCTCTCTTTTTTCCTTTTTTCCCTCTTAACTTTCTTTCCCTTCCTCTCCTGTCACTCCTTTTCCTTCCTTTCTCCCCTCCTCTCGTACCTCCCCTTTTCTCTGCCAACCTCCCTCCCTTTTTCCGAATCAGGTGTCGCAGCTGCTACACCTAAAACCCCGTCTTGGCGCCCCTGCAGCCAACTCAATTAGAATCGAGACCAGTTAGAAATCTTCCGAGGACGTTCGGGAACGTTTCGGAACGTTCGGAAACGTTTGGTGACACCTCGGGGCACACGGCCCCGGGGGCTCTGGTGTGCCCTCATAAGACGGAGGGGGGGGGCTGACATCAGTGTGTGCGATTTTTTAAAATCTGTGTTCTTCTCAGATTGTAAGTTGACTTAGTCACTGGTTTATTACCGCAAGCCCTTGTAGTGAAAGCCTTGAACATGCGACTGTGTGCCCCCCCCCCCCCCCCCCTGCTGATCGCCTTATTGGGGGCAGGCACACCAGCCACGGATTTTGAGGCGCCCCACGCTGCGCTCATGATAGCGGGACGCGTCAAAGCAAACAGTTCTGTCCTAGGACCAAAGTACCCACCTCAGCATGCGCCTGCGAACCCGCCTCGCCAGAGAACTTCCGTCGTCCGATAAAAGTACCCACTCTGCCTCGTACGCTGCGAGAGAGTGCACAGTATCCCATAGGCTTGCACGTGTGTGTGTGTGTGTGTGTGCGTGCTGGCCGGCCTCTGCTTGTCAGTCGCGCTGATGTGACCCATTTCGGCCAGCGGAGTAAGCCATAAATTTACAGCCTAGAGGAAGGAAGAACATCGCAGAGTCCGCGCGTCGTCGCGATTGTCCTCCTCCGCCGCTGGCGACTGGCTGGCGGGAGAGGGATTAGTCTTGCCTAGCATGGGAAGACGCCTCTCTGTCTGCAGACCAGATGAGCCTGACGGGTGATTGGCCTTGAAGGACAGACCCACGGCAGCCTGGACGGTGGCGGTCACGGCGGCAACAAGGGGAATGAGAACGTACGTCGATATGGCCTGCGGGTGTTTATGAGAAATCCTAGCAAAGGCAAATTCTACTTGCTATTCTACATTCGCCTTTCCTCTTCACTTCCGAGGACCCAATCATTTGGCACGGTCACAGTGCACAACACACCCTCGCGCCCCGAAGAATCACTTCAACAGACCGTCATAAAATTGTGAAGAATTTGGCGTGTCTTTCAGAGTTTCGGCTATCTGAGATGCACTGTTTTTGATAAGACATATATTTTAATACCAGGCGTGGCGAAGGAAGGTAGGGGGCGGAGGGGACGGGAGAGCGTCTCACTGACCGAAGCCTGTCTTCTAGTGACAATAGCAACACATCCATGTGCAAGTGCAAGGTCAAGGACCATGCACTGGCTAGAGCCTCAGCGGCAGAGGGCAGGTGGAAGGCGAGGGGGGGGGGGGGGGGGGGTTGAAGCTCCAGGGAGCTCCCGCGAGAGCTCTATAATGACCCTACTGTCACCGGTTTCGGGGGAGCATGGGATTGACCCCCACCCCCTCCCGGCTACGCCCGAAACACATCAGTAGCGCGAGCTAAGCTTCCAAATGTTTGTAGTTGGCTCGTGGTCGACGACACCGCCTGTGTTTCATACTGGCAATGAGACCGGCGACTCGACAGATCAGTACTTTGTTGGCTCAGTGGGTCTGCGCCGTTGGCGGTTGGTTTTGCCGATGCAGCTGCATGTCATAAACCTAGGAGTGTGGCGTTATTTTCTCACAGGAAGCGCAGAATCACCTTATGAAACATCTGCCTTGTACAGGCACTTTCAACGCCGGAGGCGGCGCTTTAAAAAGCAAAAAAGAAAAAAAAACACCACCTGGGAGCAGGGAAAGGGGATGGGCCGCCAGTAAAGGACAAACACAATGCGCCCGTAAAGTACTACAGTCGGTTCTTGACCCCAAGTCATCGTGTGAAAGCAAAAAGTGTAATTTCGGAAAGGGGGAACCTTAGGCAAGCGGTGCTCACGAGCCGGGCTCGAGCTCGGTGGTCCGAGCCGGGCGAGCCAAGCTAACTGCTGCTATGGGCGGCGGAACTTGGGGGAGGGGGGGGGGGCACGGAGAGCTTCGCCAAAAATGCGGTGAGGTCCCTTGCGGTCAGCGGTAGGCGGAGGCGGTAGGCGGCTAGCTCGATGCAGAGATCTCTGCCCCCATCCGCCCCCAAACGCCCCGGAGGAGCGCCGCAGGCACCCGGCACGTGCGCCAAAACCGGGGCCATGGGGCCATGCACATACGAGGCCACTTACGGGGTCTGAACTGCGCCCCGCGGGGGGCGGCAATACGGAATGCGGGGCGTAGGCTAGGGAACTGCGTTACCACGGAGGCGCCGCCGTGGCGCCCTTCGCGCGTAATGGACTGTAATGTGGTGGTGGGTCATTTAGTCGACCACCCCCCGAGCAGGGCTTGCAGGCTACGTAGTTTTCAGTCGTCCTTTTTTTCTTTTTTTTTAAACGCTCAAACTAAACAAACAAAATTGGGATGGCGGAACTGAGGCCGCGGCAAAGGATTGGCACAGGCATACGCGGAATGCAAGGAAGGTAATTGTCTGGTTCTCAAGCCTGAACCCCATGCCCCCCCCCCCCCATCCGCCTCCCTCACCTGGCATCCGCGTTGAACGGCAGAGCGGGTAGAGGTCATTGATAGAGCCCTGCAGTGCAGACCATAAACGTAAACGACCAGTGGCGACACCCGGATTAGGCCGTCTGGACAGTCTGCCTTGCGCTGCAAGCCGAATCCTGCTCGCTGCCGTCCCTTCGCGTGAGGTTAGACAAACAGAAAAGTGCGGGGAAGGTGATGGGGGGGGGGGGGGGGTACCGCTATGTCCAGTAGGGCGGTCGCCCAACACAGGCCGGCCCGGCCAGCGGCCAGCCCCCGCGGCACAACCACAAAGGGTGCTGGCAGTCCTCTGGATGATGAGTCCGGTGACATTGGTTTATGACCGGTTGTTTTGCCGGACTAGGAGTCTGCGATGCGAACACATCTTGGGCAGTTGGGTGCACCTCCCCCCCCCCTCTCAAGTCTCTCCTTGCCCCTGTCCGAGTCCCTGGCTGACGGCGCGGCACGTGCTGCGTAACTTTTCATACCATTCGCTTCTGTGTCCGATTTTGTCCTAGAACATAGGTACCCTGGGTAATGGGTTCTTTCGTCCGGGTACGCCGGTACTGCCGCGTGGGACGCCCGCAATAAGGTTTCGCACCCCATGGCGGTGCTGATGCACGCAAGGAGTGTCATTGCGGACGAATTTGTCTGAGCAAGGAGGGCGGTCGGACGTCCCGGGTACCAGCGCGGCTGCGAACGGGGCGACCGTGAGGGCGGGGCGGACGGGCCTGTGGCGGTGAGACTGCAGGCGACAGGACTTCCGATTTGCGTGAGGGGGTCGTGTGCACCTTGGCGACACTGGTCGAACTGCGAATAGTGTATCCGGAGAAGGGCCGAACCGGAAATAAGAAGTTACGAAGAATCACAAAAGCGTATCCAGTATGAGGGGAACCGCAGCAAAGAGTATCTCCGCCACGGCGTCAGCCATGAGCCGACGTCAAAAATTTGGAGGCTTAGCTCTCGCTGACGATGTGTCACGACCATTTGGGATGGTCACACAGCGCAGCAGACCAATTGCGCGGCTTTCGAAACATCTTCTGAGGGCCGCGCGGAAGGCAATCTGCGCTGTGTGATCCTACCAAATGGTCGAGACATATCGTCAGCGAAAGCTAAGCCTCCAAATTTTTGACGTCGGCTCGTGGCTGACGCCATGGCGAAGATACTCTTTGATGCGGTTCTCCTCATACTGGATCCACTTTTATGATTCTTCGTAACTTCTTATTTCCGGTTCGGCCCTTCTCCGGAATACACTATTATCATTGGAAGTGCCTGTTATGTACGAACAGACCCATCTCACCACCGGGGCTTTCCCTGGTATCAGAGACTCCCATAGAAATCTCTGCATTAGCCAAAGAAGCGATGAATCAGCCCCCCCCCCCCCAAAAAAAAAAATAATAATAATAATAATAATAATAACTTGGCAAAGGGAGAGGGGGGAGGTGCTCAGGGGAGCTAATAAGAATGATGCCCTCATCTCCGATATTCTACCGACAAGTCGCGTTGAACCGCGAAAACATTGTTCGGGATTCAATGTGGGGACCCTGCGCTGCACGTGTGCAAATTAAGACGACTTCCTCGCACTGACGGGCGCAGTTGTGACGGCCCGGATCAGGTGATTTACGACTTGGCTCATCGCCGCTGCGCTGCAGCGGTGCACCAAAGGCCGCACAACTACACAATAGCGCCGGAGCAACACATGGGCGCCGCCATTCGTTCCGCTAGTGCTGCCGCTTCATGCCCAGCCAGCCACGATAAACAAACAACAGAAGACTTGTCCAAACCTGCGCGACTATGTACTAGCTATTTGAGCGCGACATCTACTGGGGATCGTATTTAGCAGTCCAAACCTTTTTGGCAGAGTCCACCTAGTAGACCAAGAGAGTTCAAGTTTGAGTAATGTACCGAGGTGTTGAACCATCTCCTCGACCGGGACAGATTCCCCCAGTGCCACGCCACCGGGCGGCGGCGGTCCCGAACGCATGGGCACCGGGACTGGGGGGGGGGGGGGGGCACGGGGGCATTGTCGGTGTCGCAGTCACTCCCCGGAGAAGTGTAGTGTGTCGACCTTTGCGGCTGGGCTGGCATCACTTGTAATACAGATTTCCAGTGAGACTTGAAAACGGAAGCTGAAGAAGAAATTCACTTCCAGACCATAAACAATCGAGAGCAGGTATGAGAAATCTTGACCGCGCTAGACATAGCACCTTACCTATAAATTCACTCAAAAAGTCATTCAAATTACTCGTACCCGCATTAAACGTTCCTGACCTAGAGGCGTATTTGTCGTGAACTTCCGTTTCCAAGTCTCATTGGAAACACGATCCCTCCCCCCCCCCCCCCCCCCGTTTGGTGCTAAAAACGGCTCTCCTACTGTCTGAAGTCAACCCTTCAGGAGCCAGGAGGGAAAGGCTGCCGTACTGGCGGTGTTCGGCTGGCGCAGCTGGCGCCACAAACGGGAGTGAGACGCTTAATTAATGCCTGGCATCAATGAGTTCAGTGTTTCTGCATGCTGCCGCCTTGCTTAAACTGATCCGCCGATGGGGGCCCAATGATACCCGTTCAGTGGGCCCCAGTGGGCTCTCCAATTCCTCCCCACCTGGTCCAGTCCGCCCCCCTCCCTGAGGGACTCCCTCAGAGGAAGGACGAGCAGTGGTGGGAGTAATAGGGCGGCGAGAACAACGAGCGAAGGGCAAGGTAGTCCTGTCCAGCACGGTTCTCCACACCGTGATCCCAGTTAGTCTGCTCCTGCCTCTCCTGCTCTCCGTTCGCATGCAGCACCGAGGTTCGCATCCATCTATCTTCCGTGCCTCGTCCCATCACCGAGCTATCAGACCACAGGTTTCGTCAAGTTGTGCTGAAAATGACTTCTCTTGCTGAGAAAAGGTAAGCAAACAGTGTGCGTCGATGCAACAAGGACTTTTTACCATCGGTGGATTTGTGCAGAAATTTGTTTTTAAAAGATCATTATTCACTTTACGATGTAAAAAGTAGAGTACTACTGGTTATTGATCAGCCCAGGAGTGCTATAGACCTCCTGCAGAAACTAGTAGTCTCATATCCGTTCGCTCCTAGGGCTTCGTACGTGCCAAAATATTGTAAAAGTTGGTTCCATGAACGCCGGGAGGGTAGGCAAGTATTTGGCGCGGGGAGCGGTAGTGGTGGCCTACCCGCCCGGCGCTTATGAGGACAATTGGGACAGGTTGATTGGGGTATGGTATTTGTCGAAACCAACCAAGGTCCGAACACGTAATTTCCGTATATGTCCACAAATTTCTGAGCTTTTTAAGGACATGCCAAAGACTCCGCTGACAAATTTTAGGCAAGAGATAAGCACTTATCTCTTGGTTTAGATTTTGCAAAACTTGAATTTTGGAGTCTAAATTTGGAGTCTTAAATTGTATGAACTCCTTACGAGGATTTACCAGTCTTAAATTGTTCAATATTTTTCAAAATTCATTGAGATTCAGGGGCTTGGGCATGCCCTTCAATAAGTTAAGGAATTTGAGGCCAAATCCGAAAAGTACAGGTTCGGGCCTTGCATTGTTTTAGCAGAACATCCTGTTTTTTGTTTTGTGACATTTTTTAAAGGGTTGTATCGTTGTCACTTCAAAGATTTACATGCACGCTTTCAGATTTTTTCAAACAAAAGATTTAACTTAAGATTTTACTTGCAATGTTTTTCTTTTGTTTTTGTTGTTTTTTGCAGACAAATCATTTCAATAGATATTTCATTTTGCAAATGTATTATTAGAAACTCCTGATTTATTCAGGCTGTATATTTCCTTGTCAGGCCTAATCTTTTCTAATGTTCACAGGTTGTTAAAAGAAGCAGCTGAATTTTCAGAGGGCGGGAACAAATACTATTTGTGAGAAACAGCAACATTCGATTTAATACTTAGTAATACGCTAGAAATGGCCTTATAAAATTATTTTTTTGTTTGCAGTGCAGCCCCTGATGAACAAGATATATTCAAATGGCATGCTTCAATAAGTGGACCAGAATGTTCTCCATATAGTGGTGGAACTTTCTACCTGAAAATTGAATTCCCACACACCTACCCAATGGCACCACCAAAGGTACTTATCCAAATTTGTTAATATGTCGGTGGCTGTTGTGATTTTGAACTTCATATCGTTATTTATCTTGTAACAAAGTCTTTTCTAAGATGGCACCTGTTCTGGAGGGAATTTTAGTACTCCTGCATTTGAATCTTCCAAATCTGAAGTGAACTGGAGTGAAGGAAGTTTGGCCTTTCTACAAAAGTTCTTCTCATTTCTTGGAGTTTCAAACTGGGAGTGGAGGAAAAATATCTCTTAATATTCCAAACCAGAAAATTTTTATTCTGTTCCAGGTAACATTTAAAACAAGAATTTTTCATTGCAATATCAATACCATAGGAAATATTTGCTTAAATGTGTTGAAACCAGCAAATGAGAAAGATGGAGGCTGGAGACCTGCAATGGGACTGGAGACAGTACTTCTGTCACTGCGAGTTCTGCTATCAGAACCAAACCCCTGTAAGTGCATGTAATCACATTTATAGAATTGAGTGTGATGCAAAATTATCATTTAAAAGTTATCACTAAAGGTGCCTGATAAGATTTGCCGCATTGGCATGCATTTGGCTCGCAGTCTGTAGAAGAGACATATTCTCAGCTTTTACGGGGTCTCCCCATACTTTGAATGCTTCCATAATATTTTTAATCCATTAAGATAACATAGAGGTATTAGGCATGGGAATCCTGTGGGACCTTTTCAATGTGGTACAGTATATGCCTTTGTGTAAACAACAACAATAAACAATGTTATTTCCAAGTATATCTCAAAACATAACATAATAATTTGGACTCATTTCGAGTAAGTTAGCACCTCTTTATATCCTTAAATTTGGTGCTACAAACCATCTTGTGCACCACAAGGGTTTGCGACACATAATTATTCTGATAATTCCCAAGACCTCTCGGAAGCAGTTGGATATTGGGGCTAGCCCAAAACCAGTAGAAATTGTTCCACGTTAGTTCTAATAAATCAGAGAAGGTTTTCTGTATGTCTGAAACTCTGTGACATCACAAGCAGACTGGATTATTGTATATGGATATATCATGCAGTTTGTGAGCAAATTCTTAACATCTTAGGTGTGACACTGCCAGTTGTGTACTGGACTTTCACTCTCTTGCCAAACCATAGAAGACATGAGAAAATCCCAGGAAAATTTATTGGATGAAGTGAAATTTCTTGTGTTTTCTGAAGTGAGGCAGTTTAGATAGTGCTAAAATTGTGATTAGACACTAACATGAAACTGTAATTTCTTGTTTCAGATGATCCCTTGATGCAATCAGTGGCACAACTGTGTATAGAAGACAGACAAGAACATGACAGAAGAGCCAGACTGTGGACGGAGAGATTTGCTAAAGACTCATAACTCGTGCATTGGTAGGGCTTGGAAATCATCCATTGGGTTTGGCATAAAAAGTTAACATGTTGCAATATATACCTTTAAGTAATGTTTTATTAACGTTTCCACTGTACCACCTTTCACTATGACACAAAATAAATGAAAAGTGATGTAACTCTTAGTTACACAGTAATTTGCATAACAAAAGAAAAATCCCCCAAAACGACATCGACATTAACACACAAATCAAAGTGGGAATAATAAACCCTACACATTCCTGAATCATATTTCATCCACATATACTGAGAGAAATGAGTCTTCGTCCAGAACCATTAATTAAGAAGTATCTATTAAAATTCTGACATTGTAAGCAAATAGATCTCTTATTATTCAAGTGCGGTGGCATGCATTTAAAATATCAGCACAATTGATTGTGTAAAGGAACACAGCAGGTGTACTATTTTCCTTTCTCGCTGTACATAACAACTACAGAACATTTACGACTGACACTATTACGTTGACATATCTTTCCAGTACACATCCTCATCCATTTAAGGGGTCAACCTTCAGACAGTGCTCAGAATAAAGCGCCATTTCTGTTTCAACCACAACTGTGATGAGATGTGTTCTATTTGCTTTCCTGAAATCCTGTCTTTTATCTATAACCATATACCACAATAATTCAGACACAAAGAACTATTACAACGGTCACAACAGAGAGACACCTAAGTAATCAATGACTGACAAAAATTTTGGTCACCTGGACAGTTACCACATACAATATTACATTTTGTCACAGCCCGTATTACCTACTAAAATTCACCTGAATTTATCAGACCTAGATTTGTTTCCTACACACACCTTACGAATGGTCAAGTCCAGTCAACACTGACCATTCTGACAATTTCATTATAAGACATATAATCATGCTGTTGTTATGCATTATTTAAATATGCATACCTCTAAATATTTCAAACCTGCAGCAGTGTTGTGTAATGAAGAGCACAGAGGAACATTTTTAACTTTTGAGAGGTACAAATCATAAAGGATAAATACCCAAACTTGTCACAACAACCTGATGGAAAAGCTATACAGAATAATGCACTACAGTTTCCGTTAATCCTGTACACTCCTCTGCCTTACACTGCAATTTTCAAGAAGATGCTGTGACAAGAATCGTTTTGGTTCCCATCCCTTCTTGTGACACGTCATAGAGCTGGAGACTTCTGTCACCTCAACACCAGCCTGTAAACAACAAATACATAGGTAAAATAAAATGAGGAAATATCATCACAGGAAATATTTGTTTGCACTGACAGATAATGAGGTTCAATTCAAAGTTCAGAATGATAAGAAACAATATTTCAAAATGAGGAAGGTGATGGCTGACCAGGTTTCTGTATGTAACCGTGGAACTGCTTTGACTTAGACTATAATAACATACATACAATTCATATATTGACACATACCTGCCAACGTTTGAAGTGCTCAGCCAGACTGCATGGTCCATCATAATGTCCATAATTAGTGATTACCGTTACTATACTTCATTAAGTTGCCTGGGGAAAAAAAGGGAAATATCATTAAGGCTTTCATGAGACTGGTTCGCTATTACCATTAAGGAAACATCTGGATTGATGACACAAAATAAGATTGTCACATGGTCATGCTTCCTAAATTTTGCCTCCCCCACATTTACCACATAAATGTTTAAATAACTATAGAAAAGCTATGCATGCCGTGCACTACTAAATGATTACAATGACAACATTCTGAAAACATTCAACTTTAAATTTCCATTTCCCTTGATGCCAGAGTTTATGAACAAAAAATTCATGTCATTCTGCACAGAATTATACTACTGCATCCACAACTCATCAACACTCTCATACATACCTCACACTGTAGTTTTCACGATGCTCTGCAACAAGAATCATACTCATTCCCATGCCTTCTTCTGACACGTCATTGGACTGGAGCCTTCTGTCACCTCGACACCAGCCTACAATATAGACACACAATGATTAAATGAACTGTATATGTAATTCTTGCTTCAAAGAATACTGCTGTACACACTGCCTGAGCCTAAGGTTGTTTTCAGAATATAGGGAACGATCAATAATCAATATTAAAATGAGGAGGGTGATGACTGATGGGAGGTCTCTATGTAATCGTGGAACTGTTACAACTTGAACTATAAAAATTCAGAACAGACGATGGGACTAACACTTAATTTTAAATCTTTGGCAGGTGATGAACACATAAGGATTGCAATATTATAGATCTGAGTCCCTTCAACTCATCAACACTCTCATACATACCTCACACTGTAGTTTTCAAGATGCTCTGCGAGACGAATCATAGTCATTCCCATGCCTTCTTCTGACACGTCATTGAGCTGGAGCCTTCTGTCACCACGACATCAGCCTACAATATAGACACACAATGATTAAATGAACTGTATAATTTTTGCTTCAAAGAGTACTGCTGTGCACACTGTCTGAGACTAAGGTTAAATTCAGAATATAGAGAGCTATTAATAATCAATATTAAAATGAGAGGGGTTATGACTGATGACGTGTCTATGCAATCTTGGAAGTTATAACTTGAACTATTAAAAAACAGACGATTCGACTAACATTTTACTTTAAGTCTGTACCAAGTAATAAACAATAAAAAATTTAATATTACAGACCTGAGTCCTGTCATCGTCCTATTCTTGTGTACCAGACACAGAACACAGCACCCATGTTAACTAAGTGATGCCGTCTGCGACATCTAGAAACAGAGAAGGAAACATTGATGAGTACAACTGATTTGTTTTGATACTTTGGCATTTTCGAGCATAGCCTTCAATCACTTTTCTTGCATACATTCACACATACCTGCTACACTCAGCCAGTCTGCTTTAGCCTCCTCTTCAGTAATAGTTCAGTAATAGTGATCACCAGTACTGCACTATGGTTGTGGCTGGAACAAGGCAATTATCGTCAGAGATTTCACTGCTTGACAAACTCAGTTTCAATTCGAATTGACATCCAAAGACGTTCGGGTCAGTAATCTGGCCAATGAACAGGGCCAGTTGCGTTAGGGACGGGGAAAATACGGTAGGAGAAAATACATCAAAGTAGATGGAGGGTCCGGTTTAAGGAGACCACATGAACAGTACAGCTTGATTTGGGTTGGCCTTCCAGATGTGGGTCACTCAGAAATTTGATATTGAGGAAACAAACCAAGGCGAACAGCAATGACGTCGAAAGGCAGTGGATAAATATGGAATGCTGACATGTATACAATAGCAGAAGACGGAGGTTATGTGTCCTCACCTGATTAACTTGCAGCTCGACGTCTGATGCAAGTCGGGGACGGACGGCGAGAAGCAGGAAAATGATTTTTGATACATAAAAACATTACGCTTCCGAGCCCGCGACGCCATTGCATAATTCCATCTCCCATATCGTCTTGTCGACTTCGAACACAGCGCCAGGAAACAAGCGGAATATGTTTTGATGTGTGGTCCGCGTTCATCGTTCCTTAGTATGCCAGCAGGCGCGTTTACTCTTTTTCGCATTGAGATTACCGAGCCTTTTCGCGGCAGAGGGCATGGTGTGAGGCTAGCGGCAGCTTCGTCGAAGAGATGGCAGAGGGAGCGCGTTTTGGCGCGCACTGGACCAGTTGTCGGGCTGGCCCAGTTGTCGGGCTGGACCACTTGTCGCCTTGCCTCGCGCGCTAGTTCGCTGGACCAGTTTAAAAGCTGGCCCAGTTGTCGGGCTGGCCCAGTTGTCGGGCTGGACCACTTGTCGCCTTGCCTCGCGCGCTAGTTCGCTGGACCAGTTTAAAAGCTGGCCCAGTTGTCGGGCTGGCCCAGTTGTCGGGCTGGACCACTTGTCGCCTTGCCTCGCGCGCTAGTTCACTGGACCAGTTTAAAAGCTGGACCAGTTGTCGGCACAAAGTAAGGGACACAAGGGCTGGACCAGTTGTCGTGCTGGACCAGTTGTAGAGCTGGACCAGTTGTCGGGCTGGACCAGTTGGAGAGCTGGACCAGTTGACGCGCCCCCTTACTATTTGTTCCTGCTCCTGCCCAAGAAGGCCTCGTTTTGACCACTAGCACCTGCAGCAGCACCTGGGGTCGATTTCGCCATCTTGGCTTGGGTTTTTCGGGGATTTCAGAAGGGGTCGGTCGCCATGTTCATGTTTGAAAATCGGCACGATTTAGAAGTTAGCCCCCCTGTTCCAGTTCTTGCACAAGAAGGCCCTGGTTTGTCAACCGGCACCTGCAGCAGCACCTGAGGTAGGATGCCCCCGAGGTGAGGTTGACTCCGGTATGATGCAAGGAGATTGTGGTCCAAATTTGAGCCCTCTACGATGAACCGTTCTCGAGAAATCGCGCGGACAGACAGACAGACACGCACACAGACAGATAAACAGACAAAACATTTTTGGGCCAGTGGGGTAAGGGCTTCGCTATCGCTCAGCCAATTAAGCTTAACATATAGCGCAAAAGTCATCTCATGAAAACACAACTCGTCACGGCCGTCGCTGGTCATTCCCTTTCCTAAGGTGTCAGCTAGCGAGCCGCCACCGCTACCTAAGAGGGAGAAGCGTGACTTCAAGGCTGAGTACCATTTCGACAGGCCCATGACCCCACGAATGGAAGCCGCCCTTGAGGTGCTGGAAGAAAGCATCGGCAACATTGCAACATGGGATCCGCGCAACTGGAACAACCTCCTGAAGAATTTTTTAAACAGTGAGCCCCGGTACCATGACCGCTGCGGGCCCATTTTCAGCTGCGTTGTGAATGGGATGACCCCATACCAGTTTGATAACTACCTCGGTGCCCTGGGGGTTGAACTGAAAGTGTTACAGCCCTACATCCGAACCTACAAAGACTACTTTCATAAAGCCCAAAGAAATCCGCGCACGTGTTATGCCTGGAACGATGTTGCCCGCACCTACACGTGGAACGACGGGTCCAAGCGGGTGGCCTTTGAATAAAGCCAAAATTATTAATTAATTAATTAAATTATTTTTTGTGATCTGCCACTTTGCGCGCTATTATATAAAGAATTGTTTAGATAAAAATTATGTGTGTAAACTACTTCCTAGTACACCCTCATACACACCCCCATGCATACATGTACCGAACTCCCCTGTAAAAGGGGAGCATGGGCCCCCTGCATATCCCCCTGCATGCACACCTATGCAGGTAGCAATTTGCATGCATGTGCCCAAAGGGAACCTAAATGCATGTGCGGGTAAATAAAAACAATGTACCATGCAAAATATTCCCCACTGCATGCATGGGCCCCCGTTGGTCATCCCCATGCATCAATGGACCCATCCATGCAAGCCCCCATGCATGAATGGACCCATCCATGCAAGCCCCCATGCATCAATGGACCCATCCGTGCAACCCCCATGCATCAATGGACCCATCGGACGAGGATGCCCCCATGCATCAATGGACCTATCCATGCAAGCCCCCATGCAAACATGGACCCAACCATGCAAGCCCCCACGCATACATGGACCCATCCGTGCAATAGTCCAAGAAAGATAGTCTGAGGGGTCAAAAAAATTAATTCCGAACTTCTGAAGATTGTTTCTGGTTCAGAAAACATTGCTCTACAACATACTAAAAATCCCCAAAAATCCCCTCATTGGCATTTTTGTAATGTGCTTTATAGTTTGTCTAATTTTTAAGGTAATTAGTGAAAAGTGACTTTTCGTTTTGCCATACTCAGATCAGTTTTTTAACACCAAATTTTGTTCGGTACAGCGAACATAAAAATAATCAAAAACCACCTACATGCGACAAATTTGTGCGGTAAAACCACGTAAATCGCGCATATTTCATCTAAAAAACCACTCATTGCAGCATTCTTTCGTTTTTTTGCCTCACTGCCGTGTTTCTGTGTGCCGATGTGTCTTCAGGTGTCGTCTTACGTGACTATGAGTGACTCTCACTCACCGGAATAACTAAGCAAGTGCAAATACTAGATCAAAACCACGTAAAAGGCTTGTAAAGCTGCGTAAACGGCTTAATTTAGCTCTATAGATGGTTGCAGCTGGATGTTGTGTGCGGTCAGTGTGTGTGGTGTGGGTACGTGTGTATGTAAATGTGTGTCTGTGTGTGTGTGAACGTGTACATGAGTTTGTGTGTGTGTGTGTGTGTGTGTGTGTGTGTGTGCGCGCGGGCGGGCGCCCGTGTTGATGGGTGCACACCCGTGCTATGCTCCGATGTGCACATACGCACACATGTACATGTGTGTGAGTGCGCGTGAGTGTTCAAACGTATATGATGGTGCGTGTGTGTGTTTCGGAGAGCGTAAATCAGCGTCTTCGGATTTGATGACATTAAGCAGCTTCGCTGTTTTAAGGAATTGGAAGAAAATGTGAATAACTCAGTAATCATGAGATGATTGGTAATTGCAACTACATTGGATCAGAAAAAATCACAAACAAAATACATTATAATGCAAATATAATTTCTCGCATTGTTTTGACATTGTTAATAATATGTATAAATAAATAAATAAATAAATATTTGGTACAATAAATGAATGTATTTGTTAAAAACATAGCGGAGTGCACCACACGCAATAATCAATATATCATATAACCAAAATGTAACTGATTGAAACAGTTTGTCATATCTGAAACAGGAAAATAGCGTCAGACAGGTGAGGCCATACTTTTGTATTTTTAATTTTACCTTTAAAGCACGCTTGCAAGATCATCAACATCTGCGTCGGACAGAAACAAAGTTGGCGATGCGCCCGCGAAATTTTAAAACGCGAGATCGTTGAAATGAAAGAAAACAACCAATAGTGCTACATTTCTGCTCCTGTGTGACTCGCTCTCTCGCTCTTTCTCTCACATGCACATACACTCGCACCGGCACCACACACACACACACACACACACACGCACCAACATGTACGTTTGAACACTCACGCGCACTCACACACATGTACATGTGTGCGTATGTGCGCATCGGAGCATAGCACGGGTGTGCGTTGATGAATGCATGTAACGCACGTAGATGAATGCATGCAGGCCTTCTACGTAGAAGTTGACTTCTACTACCACGCTTTTTAGCCCGTCCCGACACGTTTCTTTAGAAACGGCAGGAGCCGGGCTTATAGTCTTATGCCGGATGTTCGTTCGTTCGCTAGTGTGTACGCCGACTTATCGTTCACAGAAAAACTTCAAATTTGGAGGATAAACTCCTTTTTTAACGTAGAATCACGTACGGTGGCAACAATTTTCGATTTGTATCGCATTTTTGATTAATGAAAATTTGTCTGTTCTTGCTTTTTGAGGTTAGGGTTGGCCGCCGCGCGCACAGGGACGGGCTCAGGTTAACGATTTAAATCGTAACAAATACATGTGCTATCGGGCACCTCTAGGGAGACTTGAGGCGGGGGCCGAAGGCCCCGCAAACGCCGCCGGCAGGCCAAGCTGGCCAAGTCCCCTGTCGAACCGAGGTGCCGGTGGAGCGGAGCGGAACTGGCACCGAGGTTGACGGAAGGGACGGGCCAGCTTGTTCTTGGAGAAGAGCACGGAGACTTCAGGAGGCATACATGCAACCATGTGCAATTCCCATTCGTAGAAGAGGAACATTTTTTTAGAAGGCGTCATTCCTTGGGTGCAAAGCAAACCAGGGGCGCATGCCTGGTGCATGCATGCTCAGGAAAGACCATTGATGCATGGGGATGGGTGTGTCCATTGATGCATGGGGGCTTGTAGTCCAAGAAAGATAGTAAAAAATCGCCCTAAACCTCAAAAAAATTAGTTCCTAACTTCTGTAACTTGTTTCCGGTTCAGAAAACATCGCTCTATAACTTACTAAAAATCCCCTAAAATCCCCTCATTGGCATTTTTGTAATGTGCTTTTATAGTTTGTCTAATTTTTAAGGTAATTGGTGAAAAGTGACTTTTCGTTTTGCCATACTCAGATCAGTTTTTTAACACCAAATTTTGTTCGGTACAGCGAACATAAAAATCATCAAAAACCACCTACATGCGACAAGTTTGTGCGGTAAAACCACGTAAATCGCGCATATTTCATCTAAAAAACCACTCATTGCAGCATTCTTGCGTTTTTTTGCCTCACTGCCGTGTTTCTGTGTGCCGATGTGTCTTCAGGTGTCGTCTTACGTGACTATGAGTGACTCTCACTCACCGGAATAACTTAGCAAGTCCAAATACCGGATCAAAACCACGTAAGTGGCTTTTAAAGCTGCGTAAACGGCTTAATTTGGCTCTATAGATGGTTGCAGCTGGAGCCTACAGAATGAATTGTCAGTTTTAACTCCTTTTTGTAGAGGGCCATAGTTGCAGCCTTCTTTCTTGACCATTCTGTATTCCTCAAAATCTTCCTTTGATCGACCCATCCGCTGAAAGAGCCAGGTTTCTTCTTCACTTGGTTGGTATACTTTGCTGTACCCAAGCAAAGTTACTTGACCAACATCTTTCGTTCTCATGGAATGTTGGTTTGGTTTTATGTTGTCACAAAATGACTGAAAATTGGGGGTATTAAAATTGCTCTTAAGCATGAATAACGCATTTTTCTGAGAAATTCCCCTACAAATTTGATTGGGGATGTAATTGACATCATGAACGTTCTTCTTGAGCATTTGATTTCCAGCCTCAAAGGCATATGCTGACAGAGCAAAGCAGGGTCCCCATCGTTTAGCATTCTCAGCAAAATGAGACAGTAAATGGATGTTGAATCGCAACATTCGTGGACCATAAAGGTTCTCTATTTGGCTGCATAAGTCTTGGAGCAGCTCTTCAGCAATATTCAAACCTTCAATGGGCAAGCTGGAAGACAGTAGCAAATGCATTGCTTGCACATAAAGTGTCCAGTGTTTTAAATATCTTTGGGGTGCAATATTCACCAATGAAGGGACACTGACAAACAAACCCCAATTCTCCAGTTCTCTTCCAGCCCAGTAGTAGAAGGCCGCAATGTCTCGGATGCTTTTTCTGAACTCTTCAGGTGGCTTTATACTTTTCATTCGATGCTCTAGTAAGGTTGATGAGGCATCAATAGAAAGGAAAGATTCATTCGTGGATGCAGGGTTATCACCAAGCCATGCTTTGAGGAAAGCCTTAGTTGTTCCGTCGTCCTTCGCATGCATTTGATCTACAATGAATCAATCAACTATGTGAAAAAGTGGTGCTGCTGCTAAGGGAGAGAGATATTTTACCCCATTCACAAATACTCGAGTGTCCAAAGCAGCAACAGCATCTTCCTTGAGTTCTTGGACGGTACTTGCTGAGGAAGCTGGCAGTTGAGGGCGAAAAATTCTCGCATTATCAACTTCTGTGCTCTCTACGAGACACCACGAACAAGGGTGTTCACCACGGTGGCCATGTATCCCCTGCACATCACACCTAACACTATCCGCACAACAGGAAATCAAAAATGATTTACACAATGTATCATCAACTGACAGTTTTGGTTTAAAGCCTTTGGTGGAAAGAGTGGATATGTGTTTTACTATAGGAGGCAAGAAAAGATCTATTTTCTCCTTACAAATTCCAAACCATAAGCCTCCTATTAAAAGATGTTTCTGTCTGAGTACAGGTGGCAGTTCATTTAGCATGATGAAAGCAGGACATATCTTCTGTCCACTGAATGAACACAGTGAGGCACTGTCAACAGAGATTGTGAAGGAGAAGGTTCTAACATCACTAGGAATACTATTCTTGACATGATTTGCAAACTTTCTATACGCAGTGCCATGATATAAATCTTTCATAGTATTGTCTGTGGGTGCATTAACAAAATCAACTGGGTTAACAAGTTTTCTTCTTATTGATTCGTCACTGAGAATCAGTTGAAGTTGACTGGGTAAATCAAAAAGCACAAAATAAGTAGCTTTAGACAAATCTGATAAATTATTCACAGTGTTACAATTTTCGCAAACCATCTGACTGATCCTATCTGCATCTGCACCGACTTCACCAAGAAACAGGGTACACTTACAGCAATAAAAGAAATAGTGCATATCCTTTTTGGAAAAAAAAATGCTGGTTAATTAAATATCTGGATTCTGGCAGTATTGATCCATTATTTAAAACAGAATTGGCTAATTTCATTACCCCCTCTAATTCTAGATGACTCCAATTGTGAGTTTTAGCAAGGGCCAAAGCATTGGCAAGAACTTGCCCCACAGATACACGAACTGTTAAATTCAATTCGTCTTTAAATGATGCTTTCAGTCTTTTAAATGGATATGAGCTGATGAGTCCATTTTCACTGTCACTTTCACTATTTTCTTCATTCCTTTGCCTTTCATTTACATTGCCACCATTGTCTTCTGCCTCTTCACCATGATTTTCTTCACTTGCTGAACTTTCTCCTCTGTCATAATCACCACCACTACCTTCTCCTTCATCCATGTTAATATCTTCACTTTCAGACTTATCTTGCCTGTCATATCCACTTTCACTACTCCCCCTTCATCCATATCATCTTCTTCACTTTCTAAACTTTCTTCTCTTCCATATTCACCATCACTAACTCCTTTGTTCGTGTCAATACCTGCACTTTCTGAAATATCTTGTCTGTCATATTCACTCTCACTATCTTCTTCTTCATCCGCATTATCTTCTTGACTATCTGAACTTTCTTCTCTTCCATATTCACTGTCACTACCTCCTCCTTCGTCTTCACTTTTTGAATCATTTTGCTGAAAGGAAAGAAAGTAAATACCTTGTGTTTCAAAAAAAGAATTTTGTTTATTCTCATCCACTGTAAATAATTTTTTATTTTTTTATTTTTTTGAAGGATTACAATACCTGGTTATTAGACACATTGTCCTCATGTGATACAGAATAACAGGTTACAAAGTTAACATTATCTCTGAAAGAAAAAAAAAACAGCAATTTTATAACATACAATCTGTTCTTAAAGACATTATTTGCACCCATCCTACTGACGTTTGTGTAACATCTGATTCAGTTGAAGTGGATTGAACAGAGGGAGCATTGGAGGATGTCTCTGTCTCCCCTGCTGAGTCAGCGCTGGAAGCGCAGAAGCTTGCATTTGGCCTGCAAAATGCAAATCAACAGGTAGCTTTAATACACTAAATTAGGCAATTTGGAAGTTTCTGTTAAGAGAATTGGACTCATACGTTTGGACAACATTAAATTAATTTCTTGGTGGACTTGAGCCCTGGGACCTTAATTCATTGCTGCTGGCACTGGACCTAAAACAATAATTGTTTTCAGACACCTGAGCCACAAGTATCACAAATGCAAAACTAGGACACAAATTTTTCTCTTACCCAGGCTGCACATTGTCCAAATTCAATTCAAAACTGTCGACGGAACCATGGGTAGTATCACTGTCCACAGTCGATTCCTCCGGATCACTCTGAAAAATAATAGAACAATTTTTTTTTTTTTAAAAGCAAGACCGAAGTTGTGGGGGTTGGATTCCAATTCAGGCTTTTAAGATGTTTACCTCTAGTCTTGCCTTCTTGCTACGCTGAGTTGATTCTGGAATATCATCATTCTCACATCCTTTGTCATAATATATTTTGTAGCTCTTATCTCTCACCGTTTGAGGACGCACCATCTTGGCATAACATTAATTTTAACTTTCTTCTACCTATGAGTCGCCACCTACATGTTGTCCTCTGCTCAGTGCCTTCAAGGAACACCAGTGCCTATGGTCAGATTCGGTCAGCGTGGTTGGTAGTAGTAAGGGTGCCCCATTCGGACGTCCGCCATCTTGTCCGGACATTCGGACATGACGTGTCAGGGCTTGTTATATCGGACATTCGGACAGGTGTGTAACCTAAACCTAACCCAACCTAAGCCTAACCCAACCTAAGCCTAACCCAACCTAAGCCTAACCCAACCTAAGCCTAACCCAACCTCAACCTAAGTTTAGTCGGACATTCGGACAGGTGTGTAACCTCAACCTAATTTTATTCCCCATTGTCACCCTGTGCCCCAGGTCCCCCTCTCCCCTTCCCTTGTGGTGGGGGCGTAACCTAAGTCTGGACGGCATGACTGAAATTCGGATTATGTTCGTGCCAGCGAACGCAATCCGACATTTTGTTTATGCTGTCCTGTTACCAACTTTACAATCACAAAATTCTCTCAGTGTTTTCCAAGGGACCTATGAGGTACACCTAACCGTCGTTAGAATTTTTTTGTGCGGAAAATTCTATCCCTTAGTGGCCTATACAAAAACCGCTAATTTATTTCTGATGAAAAAATATTTTTTTTTGGGCAAAATTTATTTTGCAAATTTTTTCGTAAAATTTTTTTGTTTTAAATTTTTTTTTGTATTTTTTTGTAAAAACTTTTTTGTTTTAATTTTTTTTTGTAAAACTTTTTTTGTTTTAAATTTTTTTTGTAAAACTTTATTTTTGTTTTAAATTTTTTTTTGTAAAACTTTTTTTTTGTTTAATTTTTTTTCTAAAACTTTTTTTTTGTTTTAAAAATTATTTTTAACTAAAGAATTTATTTTTTTCGCGTAGTACACCCTTGTGAATTTTTGTCAGGCACTATACACTTCATGCTGTACATACGTTTAAACATTTTCCTTACTAAGTCATCATTTTTTTCTGCGTGTTTTGTGAATAGCGTTTTTACAAACTTGTGCAGAGTGAAACCGTGTGCTCTGTGTACCAAGTATAGAACACAATACTCGCCACACACTTTCGAATCGAGTGCTTGCAAACTGGTGTGATTATATGTCCACTTTTTGCACACTCTGTCTCAGAATTTGCGATGCTGTGATACTACGGGCGGCATGCCATAGGAATCCCAGAATTCTCCAGCCCCATTTTTGTCAATGAAGAAAGCGACCCAGTGTGAGCCGGGTTTCGAGATCGGGTCTGTGTTACAGATGAGTAATGCTGGACGTTTTTCTAATCGCCGTGGCAAAGTGTCGGCCGCGAAAACACCTTCGAAGAGAGGAGCTATGTGCTTGTCCTTTCTCATCATCGTGTCTAACGTGCCTCCATCCAAACCGTCGTCCATGATCACACGTTATAGTCCACAATCACGTTTCGGTTTTTATCGATTTCGATCAGGTTTTGGAACTCTGCATAAATGATGCAGTTGACGGGGTGTGCTACAGGCACTCCGAACTTCACTTCAAGACGAAGTGTCCCTTGTCTCTGGAGATTCCAGTGGGGTTCGTTTGCAGACAGATCAGGAGAGAGGTCGAAACAGTACAGGGTGTTCCCACCAGGGTCATCGTTAAAACTGATATGGTTTCCCTCGTCCTTCCAATGAATGCCTGTTCCAGCGAAGAGCGTGTTGTACGCCTCCATGTACAGACCATTAGCAAAGTCGGGTGTGAGTGGCTGTGCTGTGACGGGGTGTCCAGGGGTGTCCGTCCACCATCAGACTGAGGTAATTGACATTCAGGTGCTGGAAGTTAAAGGGATTTCGTGTGAAATCGCCGTTGAATGCACGGTTGTCCACGAACCCGATAATGACTCTCTGAGGCATCTGATTCATGAACAGATTATCGATATTTTTATCCCTCAGTCCCTGTGTGATCGTGACTGTTTTAATGTCCACTCTATTTACCGGGTATTTTGCCGGTGCCTTCTCCAGGGCTTGTGCATGTGCGAGCAGAACGGACGGTGATACGGTGACTTTCCTGACGTACAGTGTAGCGTCAAGGAGACGTATCACCCGACTTCTTGCTGTGAGTGCACGCCGTTCGGTAATGCCTGTGTTTTCTACACCGTCCAGAGAGTCAAAATGACCGGGCGTATCATCATACCACATTCTTTGTGTCATATGAGATTGCTTAGCAGCTGTGTCGTAATTAAGAAGAGACTCGATATAGGCTCTGTAAGGATACGTCATGCTTGAATGAGATATCACTTTTTGATTCAGACTGATATCGACTTGACTCCATAGTGCATGGAGCGCATAATTAATAGGTGCAGCATCGCTGTTATCGTTAGCCACTAGATCCGTACCATCCGCTTTCACAATTTTTGCTTTCACATACAACATTGTGTGAGCTGGATCGATGTATTCATGACCCACACCAGGTACAGAAAATTCTACTGTGTTTGCAGCATCGAGTGTGGCGAGTGGTTTGTAAGGCACCCAGTGTGTTCCCTCCAGAACGGTTTGAGTTGGTGGAACCAACCACAAATCCAATTCGGAGCGGAGACACTCGCTAGATTGAGGGTGCATGAAAGCCATTATGAGAGCAGGTCCTTGATATTTGCCGTGCTTATCCTACGACCTCTCGGTGCGGAATGAACCCCACGCCCAACCCTACGCCTTTTTATAGCCCCAGACCCCTTTATTCCGTCCTCGGCCTTTCGTTTCAACCGATTTGCAATTTCTTGCATTTGTTTATTCATACTCTCATTCAAATTTTGACCGGCCGCGACGTCAGCGAGAACCGTGCTACCCGCCCGCGCCGCCCCCGCCCCAATGCAGCCGCGCCGCTACGGAACAACGGAAGGACCGAGCGGAAAAGACCGCCGAGCCATGAACCGATTCCATAGCCTTTCTGGTACGGGGCGCCTGCGTAGTAATTACCAGCACCGCCACCGCCCGCCTGGTTGACGTAATAGTCGTTGTAATGCGTTTGCGGAGCCATCACAGCTGTTTAAAGTGAACCAGCAACGTTAACGTTCCGTGATCGAATGGCACGTATCGGCCTGCGTGGTCCCTTATATCTATTTCCAGGGTGTCAAACGATTTCGTCTTCAACTCAAAGTAGATGGGGTGTTCACAGTGGAATATCGACATGCTCCCGTAGGTCGTGTTAATGCTGAGTGGTACCGTCCGTAGGAGCGGTCCCCTCGTGTGACCCTCAATCTGATAAGACAGTACGTCCAGGTACACGAACATCTGAGAGGGAATCCCCAGCGAGATGTCAACTGGCTTTGCGGCGTGTATACGTTCGTTCGCTGGGAAAGGACCGGGATGCTCCAGTCCCAGCTGAAGGGCTAGACGAGGCGAAAACGAGACCTTTGCCTTTTCATCTGTAGTGAATGCATCAAACGCAAGACGATTGTCGGGTTTTTCTTCGAAAGGAGTTTTGCCGTGAATATCATTATCAAACGTTCTGATGGCGAGAAACTCGTCCTTGTTCGGATAACTTCCTGGTTGCACACAGACTGTGTCATCGATGTGCTCAGACTGAAGCGTGATCTCATTTTCTCCCTCAAGGACCTGTGCTACGGTGTTCGGATAGTGGAGCTCAATAAGAGCAGCCTGCCATCTCCCGTGCAGTTCTATTCGTGTCGACAGCTCGATTTTAAAGTGGCATGACTTGTTGTCTGGATAGACATCCGGACTAGCATTGCTAGGAAGGTAAGCATAGAAATCCATCTCAAGTCGTGATCAGATCACTGTCAAGAATCCAAGAGCGAGATTTCTCTGGATAATCTCTCCAGTGAACGAGATGTTTACGAATGCCCTTCTTCGTCTTAGACCGCACTATATATTCGATTTGGAAGGTCTCGGGCTTTGTGACCTTCTGAAGCTCCTGCTCGTAAAACGTGCCCTCAATTTCATCCTGATCGAGATCCTCCAGCCGGTACACCGGCATGTCATGAGGAATGACCTGAACGATCTTATAAATCTCCTCGCTCCAGTACCAGTTGTATCCTTTTTCGAACCTTTTCTTTTCTCGACTGATTCTGACGAAGTGCCCAACTCTGAACTTGGGGGTTTTCTTTTCTTTTTCCCCGCCATAGAGATTCTGATAGACTTCTAGGACACGATCGGCAGTCACGTCCACGGGCTTCAGTTTTGTCGACCTGTGATACGTGTTATTGTAGGCGTGGACAGTATCGTCCAGTAGGCCGTCTACATAGCAGTAATTCCCAGTGGCGGTAAATCTTTTGAATAATTTAGTCTTCAGTGTTCTCTGCCAACGTTCCACCATAGAGCATTTCGTTTCAGGATCATAAGTGTGAAAATACTGAATGTCCATCGCCTTTAAATACTTTTGAAAAGGCTTGTTCCTGTACTCTTTCCCGTTATCCGAGAAAAGACGTGTGGGACGTCGTGTGGTCTCTTTAAATATTTTTTCGAATCCACTGACAATCGACTTTGCTGATTTGTCTTTGAGGGGCACAGCCCAGGCAAATTTCGAGAACACGTCGATGACGCACAAAATGTAGGCGTAGTTGTGATTGTCTTCACGCAAAGACTGAAAATCGGTCAGATCAGTCTGCCAACAATCGTCTATGTTGTCTGCGTAAGTCACATTACGAGCAAAATGTCGCCTTGCAGGCTTGTGCAAGGTGTAAGCATCCTCTCCTTGCAAGTAGGAGTCCACTTTTGCTCTCTTCTCACCCGTAGCACGCCATAGTTTCCATGGTGTACTGTACGAGGCAGGGTGGGACGGCGTGTGAAACACTTTACCAAGATTTCCACCCTCCTTTCTGGGTTGTGACACCCTTTTTCGATTTTTGTCTGGGTTTTGGGGCGGGTCGCTTACGCGTTTTGACTGGCGTGTCGACACCATGGCCACCACCTGACTGTTTCGCCTGATGAACGGCGTTTCTCCTCTTATCGTTCCCTATTAATTCCAAGGGAATGTTCATATGTGCCAGGGCCTGAATAAACTTCCCTACTCCCGTAGGCTCGATATTTTTCCGAAATCGTGTGAGATCACTGATCAGATCGATAATATTGGAGTGGGCCTGCTTTGCACCATCTATCGTCACGGTCCCTGTCGTGTCCCATGTGACTCGTGAGCCAGACTGACACAAATAATCGTAAATACGCGGTGCCTGCTCCTTATATGTCTTTGGCACAACTGACCCGAGCTGAACACGCATTTGCGTCTCATCTCCCTTCGTATCCTCATTTTTTCCATCCACCGACTCGAGTTGAATCGAAATCGGTTTTCGAGACTCGTTAGAGAAGTGAAGATAACGCAGCAGTGCCTCGTTGTACCTTTTCCACTTTTCAGAGTCATCCACATACTGTTTATTTAAAATATGACTCATTTCAGAGTCCAGTGCACTCATCTGTATTTGGGGACTAGCCGTGGGAGCATCATGCATTCGTGCCACACTGTCGTGTGGAACGAGAATCATTTTCTTGACGTGGTTCATGATAGGAGTGATGGCAACACAGAACTAACGATAGAGAGAAGCAGAGGGAGAAATGCACCTCCCCGCTGAAGAACAGCTTTCTTCTTCGCTTGATAACCAGCGCCACCACCTCTTTGAGCTATGGCGCGCAACTGGTTACGGTGCTTGCGAAGTTTATTTCTCTGTTCCTCTGTTATTTTTATATTCCCGATCAGAAGATTCTCACAGATCTCGCAAATCGCGAAAATAAGTGCTCGGTCGGCTTTCTGTAGAATCGCCTTACGCAGGGCTGGCTTTGCTGTTTGCAGAGCTTGCAGCAGCGCCTTATGCGTCTTCACGCTCTGAGACATCGTTCAAGAATGGCTTATCTACTGCTCATGCAGTCCCCTTTTATACTTTCCCTTGGGGATGTAAACCACCCCCGTTTCCTCGGGGAAGATGCGAGTTCGTATGCGCAGATGGTCCACCTGTTTCGGCTTGAAATCAAACAGAATGTAGCTGTGTCCCACCTGGGTCGCGTCCTCATATGCCTCGAGCAGAGCCCGCCAGTGCTGGGGGTCCACTTGTAGGCAGAAGGTGCGGATCTGACTTAGGTCGCGGCTCGACTTAAAGAGCACAATATAGTGTGGGTTCAGACTGATTTGTCTTAGTCCGTCTGGGAACAAACACTGGCTCAAAAAGAAAATCGACAGATTTCGATGGTGTGAGCTCTTGATGAAAAATTTCAAGATCTCTTTGCTGTGCTGTTTAATTTTATCCATAAAATCGTCAATGATGATCAGCTTAGGACCCTGACCCTGTGGGTGATCTTCAAGCAGAGGTAGCTCTTGTCTGAAATCGACCTGGTGCTTACGAGCCAACTCCTCATACAGAGGCTGCCATTCTGAGTAGTACACGATGATGCGATCAAAGACCGTGTCGAACAAATCAACTCTGTGCTCTATCACACGATTCATGAAATAGGTTTTCCCAGCCCCTGTCCCACCGATGATGAGAGCAGTACAAGGATGCTGAAATCTTAGATCCATCGTGGAAGGATGTTCGATTAGGACTGTACAAAACCCTACATAGAGCTGATATTTATACCCTTTCAGCGTTTCCAACTGCGCCCATGAGGCACGCTGTTTGCAGTCGTAAGGTATTTTTTTTTTTTTTTTTTTACTTTTTTTTTGTGGATAAAATACCTGTCCCCCGTAGGTCTATGAAAAAAAATCCACATTATAGGTGATCAACACGGGGGAAACCACTCCGGATTTTGGTGTACAATGAATACATTAATTATTTGAATATCGTGAATATTTGTGAATACTGCGAATACGTTGAATACGACTGAATACCTTAGAATATTTGTGAATATGCGTGAATAAAGCTGAATATCAGTGAATATAGCTGAATATCAATGAATATAGCTGAATATTAATGAAAAGAGATGAATGTCAATGAAAAGAGCTGAATATCAGTGAATACAACTCAATATCAGTGAATATAACTCAACATCAGTTCGTGAACATGGATGAATATTCGGGAATATGGATGAATATCCGGGAATATGGGTGAATATTCGGGAATATGGATGAATATTCGAAAATATGGGTCAATATTCGGGAATACGGGTGAATATTCGGGAATATGGGTAAATATTCGGGAATATGGGTGAATAATCGGAAATATGGTCGAATATTCAGGAATAATCGGGAATATGGGTGAATAATCGGGAATATGGGTGAATATTCGGGAATAACTATAAGGGTAAAACATTGAAATAGCATTGAATATATTTGAATATTGGTGAATATCGATAAATGTTGTTGAATATGCGAGGAATAACTGAATATTTGCGAATATAGGTGAATATTGAGACTAATGGTGAATATAAATGAATATTGTGTGTAGGGATGAATATTGTGAATATTGGTGAATATGAATATGAATACCGCCGGCTTGTACAATGAATATTCGAAGTGGTTTACCCCTCGGTTCCTTGACAATATCGAGGTACTTGTACAGTTGCAGACGGCCAAAACAGGTCGTGAAAGCCGCGAGGACCAGAGAAGAAGTAGGCAAAGACTCCTCTGAGTCCTCTACAGGATTCCAGGTCACCTGGAGGCAATCTTCACCTACCATCAGCAAACCAGTCACTTTTTTCATAGGATCTGTGACAATTTTCATAAGATCTGCAAAATTGTAAATAAGATCTGTCTTTGCTCGCAGTGTTTTTTCTCCAAACTTCCCCCAAAAACTGTTCAAAATAAGTTTAGAAAGAGTTCTAAGTGCCGCATTGTACTCCATCTTAGCGGGATCAATCGTAATATCGTCGTATTTTAGTGTATCCTCAACAAATTTTGTCTTTTTCTCCTCTGTATCACACTCTCCTGGCCATCCACTGGCTTGAAGTTTGAGAGCCATGAAGCAGCGCACATACCTAGACAGAAGTCCATCAACTCCTGTCTTCGGATCGTATGCCATTGTGCCAGGGTACTGATAAACTTCATGTATCCTTACAATTTTATAGCCCTTTTCCAAAGCAAGGTGTACTTCAGGGGCACACCATGTACCAAGGAGCTGCCGCTCGTCATCATAGTGGTTGCACCATACTTCCTCCACGTTGCCGTCTTGTTCTCCCAGATCCGAACTCTCCGTCTCTACACAGATTTGACATAACGGCAACATCAGCTTTCCATTACACTTGTAAGGCAGAACTGGCAGAAATAGATTTCTGGGGGGAATGACTGTACATTTGATGATGCCATTCCATTCATCTACTGGAGGCATTTGTGGGTCTCCCTCAAAGTAGATTGTAGGATGACCATATGGATACCGTCCCCTGAAATTTGCATTAGGGTACTCGGAAATGACATCGGCCATCTTAATCCTTTCGCCATTGGCGATGTTAGCTTTGTGAGACCAACGCAATGCACTGGTACGGCCACCAGCCAAAGCATCTCTGAGGACCAGGGGAGGCACACGAGTTGTAGGATGTTCTTCCAGATAAGCTCTTAGGTCGGTGTCAGTCTGCATTTCCTCCGAAATTCACATTCCCACTTCTCGAACACTGTGTATCCTGACCTACGGAAAAGAGCCGTGAGGCGCACAGTGCTATCATATCGGTTCTCTCCCGCCTCAAGTCCAGGGGGAAAATGCTTTGGACACTGATGCCAATAATCACCATGGAATTGGTAGATACGTTTCTCAACAGATCCATCTTCGTGTGCTATCTCAACATATCCATCCACACGGCGGCCTAACACAGATACCTCCCGATCTGTGTATATGGTTTTAATCTTCAGCCCCAGTCTATGGGACTCATAATCTAACCACTGTAGGGCAATGTGGCTCTGCTTGCCTCTACCATGATAACCTCCGGCAGGGACGATGCCAATTTTTCCTTCTTGAAGGAAATTTTGCCTAAAAGCTGCCATACAGCTACTGCTGAGAGTTATACAATTGAACATCGGGTCGAATCCCGCATATTGTTCAAAAAACTGCCTGAAAGCGTGACGGAGAATTGTAACATCTGAAATACAATAATCTATAAGTTCTCGTCTGAAATTGAAGACATAATTGTCCTCCACCTGTTTGTCATACCAAGAATTAAATTCATCTGCAGCCTTCTTCTTCATACCAGAAGCACAGTAATATTCCCGGTCAAGAAGAGGCCCTTCATACTTGTAGTATTCTGGTTTATTAGCCAAAAATGGCCAATACCCTTTCTTTAGTTCATGAAGACCGAAGGATTTTGGCATTGCACTGAGTGGCATGGCTAAAAACATCAGCGAGTTTTTCCACTTTCCAACCTTCATGCCAAGAATTTTTGCTCCCTGCAGTACTAGTTTAGGCTTGATCTTGCGCGCAATCATCTCCTGCAAGACGAAAACGCCATCAAAACTTTTGGCGTTATGAGCCACAAGAAGAATTTCATATTTGGCAGGAAAGGACTGCAGGTAATCTAAAAATTGCCCCATCACATTCAGATAAGGATCGTCCAGATTGTGAAACACGTGTTGGCGTGTTTGACACACTGTGCAGAAATAATCATTCTGGGGCACATTCGCACACTCGTCACATACTGCTTGACATACCAAAAGGTTTGGTTTGTGCACAAATATATTGTTTTCTTCGTTCACTCGATCACATTGAGTAGTTTCAATGTCATAGTAAATAGTAACATACTTCATCTTTGGTTTCATTACCCTTTCATTCCATTCAGACATATAACACAAATGGTTTTCTTGTACGTTTTCTTTACAGAATTTACAGTATACAAATCCACAGACATGAGGTGCTCCTCTCATTGTACTGGAACTCTTTTCACAGCCACGGCAAAATTTGTAAGCATCACACTTTGTGTTATCAGAATGTGGAAGCTTCATCGTACTGTGCATATTAAAACATCCCTCACCAGCGAACTGGTGATTGCAGTCAGGACAGCGTGTTAAGCCCTGAGCAGCGCCATCATGGGGATTTGGTCCATAACATCTCCAACAAGATCCCTCACAACGATGCTCACCTTTTTTATCATAAAATGAGTCACATTTTTCGCACACAAAGTTGCGTCCGAAAGCGACACATGGGTATAGAATTGTATAGAAGTGGCGTTCGAACAGCAAGAGATAAACATTCTTACGGCTATCCGCATATGCCCCTTTGAACACGCATTCTCTCCCTCTCATGTCAGTAAATACAACTAACCTGTAATCGTGAAGCACAGCCTGAAGTTTGTGCACATCATCAAGATTACAAGCTTGATTAGGGTCAATATTAGCCAGTTCACAGAGTTTCAGTGCCTCCTTGCGCTGAATAACAGATGTGGGCTCTTTCAAACGAGAGAAAGCTCGATTTACCATCCCACTTGCCTTGGCTTTACCGATGACCACAGCTCGTGCAAGGCACATACTGTCATTCTCATTCAGTGGTTCAAAAATTGTCTTTGTACCGATAAGTCTTTCCAACCACTGGTCCATAGTCTCGTTTGCGACACGTCTGGTACGTCTTCCCCCTGCCTCTGGTGTAGGGACATGGATATAGGAGATTTTGAGTTGTCCGTGCGCCATGAATGACTGGTTTGAGTTCAGGACGCGTGAAAGTTTGTCCAGGACCACACGGCCCGAGATTTGATCCACTCTTCGCATTGAAAACTAGAGGGGATTTTCCGCGTTTTCCGCGTTCTCAATTTCGACAATGACGCGATCGTCATCCTTGGCTTGGACGGCCTCCCGCTGTCTTTGGAGCACCGCGTCAAACAACCCCTCCATGACCTCCTCGGAAGGCAGAGTGTCACCAAGACCTTTAATGAGCATCAGCTCCTCGCGGAACCTGGTTTTGAACCGTTTCAGTTCGCGCTCTCGCGTCTGCAAGACCTCTAGAGTAGGCTGCGGGGTGTCTTGCTCGTCGTCATCCTCCCTGTCGGCGTCCTCCTCCCGCGGCCGTTTGACCCCGGACGGACCAGGCTGGGGTGACCCCGGCGGCGAACGGGACGGTCCGGGTTGTGGGGATGGAGAGCGACGCGGCGACTCCCACGGCCGAAACAGACGCGGGGCCGGACGTGCCGGCTCGGCAGGGGGCGTGGCGGTCACAGACGCGGAAGTGTGAGGGGGTGAGTCACCCTCGGCCTCAGCACCTCCGCCGCCAACCATCGCAAGAGCCAGCCTATAGGTTAGGGCGGCATGGCGATCAGCCCCGGCGTTTACCTGGAGGTAATCCTCAAACCCGGCCTTGAGGAAATCACGGACGCGAGCGTCGTGAATTCCGGCCGGCGAGTCCAAGAGAGCCGTGATAAACTCTACGTAAGACTCGGACAAGTACTCGTTGGTGTAATAACACCCGCTCTCCCATTCATCCAAAATCTCAGTCAACACAGTGGACATGTTGAAGAGAAATAATGAATGTCTTGAGAAAGACAGAGAGACGCTTCAAGATAGAAGTGAGATTGTCTTGAAAAAGACAGGGGAATAAAGAGACACTTCAAGATAGAAGTGATTAATTTGTCTTGAAAAAGACAGTTTCTACGTGGCAGAGCACGGGGACGCAAGCGAGAGCGCTCCCCCTCCCCCGCCTCTTTTGCACTCGGTGCATGTACAGACTTGAATTAATTAGTTCCGAATTATCCGATAGGCGGCGCTCATGTCGCGTGGCGTTGGCTGGCGCCAGGGATAAAAGGCGAGCTGCGGCGCCTCGAATCATCAGTCACGTTCACGGAGTCGTCCGGTGCAGTCCTTACGTACCCTTCGATTTTCGCTGAGCTCTTAACCTCAACTGTCTTTCTCAAGACAAATCACATCTCTGTCATGGCTAATAAACGTGTGATTGAGAATTTTGATTTGCCCCCCGAGGCTAAACGCCAATTGCTGAGCGAACTAGTTAAAGAACTAGGGTTAAGTGCACCTGGCGTTGATGATGGGGATGGGCCCTACCCACTCGCCTACGCCCCTGCTGTCCCTTCTGCTGGTGTTGACCTTGATCAGCTGTGTAATGCAGCTTATGACACCATGCTGAGTAAACCATCAGCAGAGGACCAAATTGATTTGGATAAGCTTTGTAACCAGGCATATGATAATTTTGTCGACAAACAGTCTACCTCTACCAAAAATCTTGTGGGGGAGGAATTGTCAAGATATCCGCAGGATGTGAAATACAAGGATTTCCGTTTGACAAAGGGTGATGAGAAAATTATTCGTATAGGAATTGATATTATTAATTTCTCTCCTTACATCATGCTACTCGGAGAATCCAACAGTAAAGGAAATCGCAAGTGGATAAGAATGTCACAAGAAGAGTTTCACGTTTTTATTTCTGATGAGATAAACTCTTACTTTCAGCTTGCATTGGAGACTAAAAGTAATATTGATCGTGTCACCATTGGTGGACTTGAGCTCTCTATTTATTTTAATAAGAAAGTAAATATTCCATCTGTCTGCGTTCAATGCAAAGATTCTTTGACTCAAATCTACTTGGGTGTGCAATCGTGGCAGATGGTGGCAAGATCTAAGTCAGACATGACTAAAAGATTAACAAAGCGAGTGAATTTGTGTCGCGATGCTTATATGCATTGGACTCAGATGATTCAAGAATGTAAGCTCTACTGTGAACAGAAAGGTTTTCATTCTCTTTCAAACTTGACTCCAGTGCAAGCAGAGAGGCTTTTGATGGAAGCAATAAATTCAGCCACAACTCCCTTCCCTCATAAAATAAGATGAACTCATCATCTATCATTTTTCTTTCATTAAAGACAGTGTTAGTAAAATCATGAAAAAAGTAGATAATATTCAAAAGAAGTAAAACATTTGAGCAACAGTCTCGTGAAATATCAAGAGTGAACATTTACGTTCGATGTCACAGTCGAAGTTGGTGTAAAAAAATCTCGTGAAGTTGTAAGATTCACATTCAAAGTTTTTTTTTTAAAAAAACAGCTTGATTAGAGATTTAACCCCTGCCAATTTAAATTCTAATATGAATGAGAAATTTTAAAAATTCTGCTTCAAAAGAAATACAAAAAGTTATTTATCAGGCGCATCTCATGTCGTGGAACGTGAATGGTGATGAAAATTTTTAAAAGGAAACTATAAATAAAACAACAAAGTGAATACAAATACTTGTTTATTTTCCCTACATAAGAAAAAAAAACTCGGAAAGTAGAGAACATGAACAAAAAAAAGTGACGGCTACTTCTTTTTCTTTAGCAGACTCAAGCGCCTCCTCTTGAATGCTTCTTCAATAGCCGCAGGTCCCTGAAAAGAGAAACACTAGTTAAATACAATGTGAAATTAGAAGACATTGTTGAATCAAATGAAGGAAACACCAACCAACTGGAAAAGGGGCGGTCGGGCTGGAGGCGTGACGCGCCGGGGCGCAGTTCTCCGGCGCAGTGTGGGGTCCGACCCTGGACTGACTGGCACACCTGGAGCTGATTGGGACACCTTTGGGGGTGATGTTGTCGTCGCCGTAGGAATTTCACCTGAGTGGGAGGTGCATGCCCTGGCAACCTCTGGGGTAGTAGCTCCGACCGGAGCAGTGGCCGGTGGCTCCACTGCTGCCACTTCTGCCAGGAGCTGGAGCCCTGGAGCGGAGCAGGGTCTCTTAGACCCAAGTCTCGAGAACACTGCCGCCCTAAAACGGTTGAACACCGAGCCCTAAAAGCAGAGCGAAACCGAAGCTAAATAGAATTAACAGTCATAGATTCAGGATTACAAAGGCGAAGTGCCAAGCACCTCTGAGGCGGCGGCGCCATCGATGAGCTTCTCCGGCGTGCTCTCGGGCGTGCTCGTGGCCACGGGTGTCCACTTGGCAGGCGACAGGGGCGGCTGGAGTCAGCGAGGCGCCGCCTCCTCGGAGGCGACCACGGCTGCCACCATATCCAGCGTCGCCTCGTTGCCTCCAACTGCCGCCTGCTCCGCCTCAGCAGCCACCATCAACTCTCACAAGTCGGGCAGGTCTGGGGCCTAATCAACATGAAGAAGTCACATAGCAGTATCTATTCAAAAAATCGATCATCATAGAATACGTGGATTACTTACAGGACGAGATCGCCGCGCATCGTCGAACCCGGAGTCCTCCGACGTGTCCGCCTCCGTCTCCCCCATCACGTCGCACGACGACCATGTATTGTCGTCCACAGTGGTACCAGGCTAAAGTTGGCCAACTTTTTTATCGGCCAACTTTTTTTTTGGTCCAATTTTGACGATACGATCAAATGCGGGAAAGTCCTTTTATGGGTTGCTGAAAAACATATCACAAGATGGCAATGAAAATTTTTGGGAAATTTCTCACATTTTCGCCAGGACTTAAAGGCCATACTTACAATCTGGCAACGTCCGAATAGCCGTTACCCTGCCATCAGTCTCGTGGTCAGCGATGTTGGGGATTCTATATCTACACAAATTGGCCTGTTAAATTTATGCGGCTGTTACGAACTACAGTTCCAATGACAAATAATTCGAAAAAGACAGATTTCGAATTTTAACAGGCCATACTTTTCCTCTGGCGACGTTCGAAAAGCCCTTTCCCTGACGTCAGTCTCGTGGTCAGCGATGTTGGGAGTTCAATATCTACACAAATTGGCCTGTTAATTCATGCGACTGTTAAGAACTATAGTTCCAATGCCAAATAATTCGAAAAAGACAGATTTCGAATAAAAACAGGCCATACTTTTCCTCGGGCGACGTTCGAAAAGCCCTTTCCCTGACATCAGTCTCGTGGTCAGCGATGTTGGCAGTTCAATATCTACACAAATTGGCCTGTTAAAATTCTTGCGGGTGTAAGGAACTGAGCTTCTAGTACCAAATAGTTGGCCAAATCCTAATTTTGAATTTTAACAGGCCATACTTTTCCTCTGGCGACGTTCGAAAAGCCGTATCCGTGCCATCAGTCTCGTGGTCAGCAATGTTGGGTGTTCAATATCTACACAAATTAGCCTGTTAAAATTCATGCGACTGTCAAGAACTATACAGGGTGTTCACGGTAACTTTGGCAAAAATTATAGGGTAGGTAGAAGACCCATAGGGAAGTATTTTGAACATAGGAACCCATGTCCGGAAATGCGCTCGTTCGGAGCTACGGCTGTTTTTAGCTTCGGTTTTTAGCGCCTGGTAGGTAGGCAACCCAACTTACACACAACGGCAAGAGGCGATTCCCGCCCTCAGGTGGACACGTTAGGAATTTCGCTCTGCCCTCTTTCGTCTGCGGTTGGTGTGGGGACGCGCGTCAAATGCATTTTTCGTTCGGTGTCGGTCGCTGCCGGCGTTTCCCCCACCACGACCAGCCGGCGTGGTGGGGGCGCGCGCTTTGAAGCTTTCCTGCTTGAATTTGACGCGTCCAGCCGGGCTTCAAAGTTTGAAGCGCGTCGGCTTCAAATTGAAGCCCAAGGTCTAGCAGTGAATTACTGACACTTACATGGAATGACGTAGTCGGCGGTCAACCTCCGTGAAAACAGTCCGGTGGGGCACGTGGCGCCCAGGATGACGTTGGTGGTACAGGCGCTGGGCTGCAAGTGCATTGCCACCTGTAGCCCCATACGCGAGATGCACGTCGGCGAGCTCCGGGAAAGTAAGCCGGTTCATTTTTTGTGTCACAAATTAAAATCGTGTGGGACAGGCAAGCTGGGCGCGAGCTCCTACCGCCGCGTCACGATCTTTACCTGGCTGAGCCAGGTAACAGCAGGAAGCGTTAGTGTTTTCAAGACCCGAACGACCAACACCGAATGAAAAATGCATTTGACGCGCGTCCCCACACCAACCGCAGACAAAAGAGGGCAGAGCGAAATTCAGAACGTGTCCACCTGAGGGCGGGAATCGCCTCTTGCCGTTGTGTGTAAGTTGGGTTGCCTACCTACCAGGCGCTAAAAACCGAAGCTAAAAACAGCCGTAGCTCCGAACGAGCGCATTTCCGGACATGGGTTCCTATGTTCAAAATACTTCCCTATGGGTCTTCTACCTACCCTATAGTTTTTGCCAAAGTTACCGTGAACACCCTGTAGTTCCAATGCCAAATAATTCGAAAAAGACAGATTTCGAATAAAAACAGGCCATACTTTTTCTCTGGCGACGTTCGAAAAGCCCTTTCCCTGACATCAGTCTCGTGGTCAGCGATGTTGGCAGTTCAATATCTACACAAATTGGCCTGTTAAAATTCTTGCGGGTGTTAGGAACTGAGCTTGTACTACCAAATAGTTGGCCAAAGCCTGATTTCGGATTTTAACAGGCCATACTTTTCCTCTGGCGACGTTCGAAAAGCCGTTTCCGTGCCACCAGTCTCGTGAGAAATAATTTTGGAAGTTCAATATCTACACAAATTGGCCTGTTAAAATTCATGCGGCTATAAAGAACTATAGTTCCAATGCCAAATAGTTCGAAAAATACAGATTTTGAATTTTAACAGGCCAATTTGTGTAGATATTGAACACCCAACATCGCTGACAACAACACAGATAACACGGAAACGGCTTTTCGAACGTCGCCAGAGGAAAAGTATGACCTGTTAAAATTAGAAATCTGCCTTTTTCGATTTATTTGGCATTAGAACTATACTTCTTAACAGTCGCATAATTTTTACAGGCCAATTTGTGTAGGTGTTGAACTGCCAACATCGCTGACCTCGAGACTGATGTCAGGGAAAGGGCTTTTCGAACGTCGCCAGAGAACGAGTATAGCCTGTTAAAATTGGAAATCCGTCTTTTTCGAACTATTTGGCATTGGAACTATAGTTCTTTACAGCCGCATGAATTTTAACAGGCCAATTTTGCTAGATATTGAACTCCCAACATCGCTAACCACGAGACTGATGTCAGGGAATAGGCTTTTCAAACCTCTCCAGAGAAAGAGTATGGCCTGTTAAAATTGAAAATCTGTCTTTTTTTGTGTAGATATTGAACTTCCAAAATTGCTCCTCACGAGACTGGTGGCATGGAAACGGCTTTTCGAACGTCGTCGCCAGAGGAAAAGTATGGCCTCTTAAAATTCGAAATCTCTTTATATTCAACTATTTAGCATTGGAACTATAGTTCATAACAGCCGCATGAATTTTAACAGGCCAATGAGTGTAGATATTGAACTTCCAAAATTGCTCCTCACGAGACTAGTGGCACGGAAACGGCTTTTCGAACGTCGCCAGAGGAAAAGTGTGGTCTGTTAATATTCAAAATTTCTCTTTTTTCAATTATTAAGCATTGGAACTATAGTTCTTAACAGCCGCATGAATTTTTACAGGCCAATTAGTGTAGATATTGAACACCCAACATCGCTGCCAACGAGACTGATGTCAGGGAAAGGGCTTTTCGAACGTCGCCAGAGGAAATGTATGGCCTGCTAAAATTCGAAATCTGTCTTTTTCGAACTATTTGGCATTAGACCTATAGTTCTTAACAGCCGCATGAATTTTAACAGGCCAATTTGTGCAGATATTAAACTCTCAACATTGCCGACCACGAGACTGATTTCAGGGAAAGGGCTTTTCGAACGTCGCCAAAAGGAAAAGTATGGCCTGTTAAAATTCGAAATCTGTCTTTTTCAAACTCTTTGGCATTGGAACTATAGTTCTTAACAGCCGCATGAATAATGAGAGGCTAATTTGTGTAGATATTGAACTTCCAAAGTTGCTCCTCACGAGACTGGTGGCATGGAAACGGCTTTTTAAACGTCGCCAGAGAAAAAGAATGTCATGTTCAAATTCGAAATCTGTCTTTTTCGAACCATTTGGCATTAGAACTTTAGTTCTTAACAGTCGCATGAATTTTAACAGGCCAATTTGTAAAGATATTAAACTCTTAACATTGCTGACCACGAGACTTATGGCACGGAAACGGCTTTTCGAGCGTCGCCAGAGGAAAAGTATGGCCTGATAAAATTCAAAATCAGGATTTGGCCAATTATTTGGTACTAGAAGCTCAGTTCTTAATCTCCGCAAGAATTTTAACAGGCCAATTTGTGTAGATGTTGAACTGCCAACATCGCTGACCACGCGACTGATGTCAGGGAAAGGGCTTTTCGAACCTCGCCAGAGGAAAAGTATGGCCTGTGAAAATTCGAAATCTCTCTATATTCAACTATTTAGCATTGGAACTATAGTTCATAACAGCCGCATGAATTTTAACAGGCCAATGAGTGTAGATATTGAACTTCCAAAATTGCTCCTCACGAGACTGGTGGCACGGAAACGGCTTTTCGAACGTCGCCAGAGGAAAAGTATGGTCTGTTAATATTCAAAATTTCTCTTTTTTCAATTATTAAGCATTGGAACTATAGTTCTTAACAGCCGCATGAATTTTTACAGGCCAATTAGTGTAGATATTGAACTCCCAACATCGCTGACAACGAGACTGATGTCAGGGAAAGGGCTTTTCGAACGTCGCCAGAGGAAAAGTATGGCCTGCTAAAATTCGAAATCTGTCTTTTTCGAACTATTTGGCATTAGACCTATAGTTCTTAACAGCTGCATGAATTTTAACAGGCCAATTTGTGTAAATGTTAAACTCCTAACATCGCTGACCACGAGACTGATGTCAGGGAAAGGGCTTTTCGAACGTCGCCAGAGAAAAAGTATGGCCTGTTAAAATTCGAAATCTGTCTTTTTCGAACTATTTGGCATTGGAACTATAGTTCTTAACAGCCGCATGAATTTTAACAGGCCAATTTGTGTAGATATTGAACTTCCAAAATTGCTCCCCACGAGACTGGTGGCACGGAAACGGCTTTTCGAACGTCGCCAGAGGAAAAGTATGGTCTGTTAAAAATCAAAATTAGGCTTCGGCCAACTATTTAGTACTAGAAGCTCAGTTCCTTTCACCCGCAAGAATTTTAACAGGCTAATTTGTGTAGATATTGAACTGCCAACATCGCTGAACACGAGACTGATGGCACGGAAACGGCTTTTCGAGCGTCGCCAGAGGAAAAGTATGGCCTGATAAAATTAACTACGGTTACTAACGACGGTTAGGTGTACCTCATAGGTCCGTTGGAAAACACTAAGAGAATTTTGTGATTGTAAAGTTGGTAACAGGACAGCATAAACAAAATGTCGGATTGCGTTCGCTGGCACGAACATAATCCGAATTTCAGTCATGCCGTCCAGACTTAGGTTACGCCCCCCACCACAAGGGAAGGGGAGAGGGGGACCCGGGGCACAGGGTGACAATGGGGAATAAAATTAGGTTGAGGTTACACACCTGTCCGAATGTCCGACTTAACTTAGGTTGAGGTTGGGTTAGGCTTAGGTTGGGTTAGGCTTAGGTTGGCTTAGGTTTAGGTTACACACCTGTCCGAATGTCCGACTTAACTTAGGTTGAGGTTGGGTTAGGCTTAGGTTGGGTTAGGCTTAGGTTGGGTTAGGCTTAGGTTGGGTTAGGTTTAGGTTACACACCTGTCCGAATGTCCGACTTAACTTAGGTTGAGGTTGGTTTAGGCTTAGGTTGGGTTAGGCTTAGGTTTGGTTAGGCTTAGGTTGGGTTAGGCTTAGGTTGGGTTAGGTTTAGGTTACACACCTGTCCGAATGTCCGATATAACAAGCCCTGACACGTCATGTCCGGACAAGATGGCGGACGTCTGAATGGGGCACCCTAACTACTGTTGGTATCCGTGAATCAGTTGGTAGTAGTATACTTTGTCTTTGCATGTCAATATGAACACATGATGTCGGCGTGTCGTCCCCTCATTATTCTAAAACAAAGAAAAAATTCTGATGATGTGTCAGATTTTTTTCAAATTTATTTTTCTTTGAGTGATTGTTGTTTTGATTATTTGAAAGGGGCCAACCGATTTGTAATCGGCACTCCTTCAGCAGACAAACTATGTGTTCGGTGTCCTTCCCCCGCCACCAGCGCCCTCACGCGGCCACTTCCGGAAGTATGCGCGCTGTAGCTCGCTCGGTGTACCAGACCAACCGCCTTACCGCTTCCATCGACATCTAGCCGGCTCTGAGACAGAAAACTGCGATTATATGAATATTCAGCCATGAAGGACGGTGTGAGCGTCGTCAGATTTAAAGACGGCGTGATAAAAATCGCCCCCAACAGTCTGATTCGTGTTAAAAGTGAGAAAACGCCGTTTGCACCGGTTTCGTGCCAAGACCTGCCAGAAGGGCCAGTAGAAGTGAAGTGGCAGCGGAGCGTGTGTCTCGGAGAGTTCAAGAGCGACGGCTATTTATAGGCAACGGTCTTCATCGTTGCAGGTAAGTTGTTCCGAAATTGGTATTCCTCCCATCAACCAATTTGATACGAAACCCCTTTCCCTGGTTGATGTATTCCGTCAGTTTGGGCAGCACGCCATGTCCGTTTTGAGGGGGAATCGAATTTCATTATCGCACATTTCGAATTGTTGGGGCTACTTTGTTTGTCCGGTTCATGATTTCTCTCGGAAAAACCGTTGCGGTGGATGGAATCGGTCACATTGAGGCGAGGGCGGCTGTCTTTAACCTAGCCGAGTGTTACTCAAGCTGCACTTGTTGCTTTTGGGGCCTAGGGGCCCAGTTCGCAGTCCTGTTAGTCCTGTTCACGATTTCACTGTTAAAAAGCCGTTGCATTTGGTTGAGTCCGTTTCTATATGACAAGGCGGTTGTGTCAAACGTTGCTGCTCTCAATTTGGAACACCAAAGTTTCTGTCTCATTATAGCATTAATAGTGAAGTCAGTCTGCTGATGTAGGGCATTTTGTGTGTAACCACCACTCGACTTTGTTTGATTCACAGGGAGTATCAAGACTGCCACAGCTAAAGCCGCAGAGATGAAGTTGCGCCTTCCTCCATGCCCTGTAATTGGCTTTCCTGCCAGCTCAACACCTGCACCTGGCCCGCAAGTGTTGAGCTCCAAACTTCGAGTGAGTTACATTTTCACTTTGTTCCCTCATTCTCTCCTATCATGCTATGCTAACTGTTCAAAGAGTATTGTGACTTTACTGATTGAGTTTCCCGAGTGTTAACACCTCTGTTCTGTTTATTTTAGCATCGAGACAAATCCCCAGTCTCCAGCCAGAGCAATGATCGGAAAAGGAAAGCTGAGAGTAAATGTGAGAGTCAGAACAGCCGTCACAGCTGTAAATGCACTTTCGAATTATTCAGAGTTTACGGCACTCTAAATACGGTCAGAGTTGAGAGTGTGTAAGTTTCTATCCGAATTTCGGCACTTTTCGAGAGTTCTGTGATCAGAGTGCAGAGTGCATCCCCCAGAGTGCAATGCTTTAGAGTGAGAGTGCAGTGCAGAGTGCACCCTCAGAGTGAGAGTGGCAGTGCAGAATGCACCCTCAGAGTGAGAGTGGCAGTCCAGAGTGCACCCTCAGAGCGAGAGTGGCAGTGCAGAGTGCATACTCAGAGTGAGAGTGCACCCTCAGAGTGAGAGTCCACAGTGCACCCTCAGAATAAGGGTCTAGAGTGCATCCTCGGAGTGAGAGTCCAGAATGCACCCTCGGAGTGAGAGTGCGCTTCTGAATGCAACGTTCATGTCCGGAGTGAGAACGGCGAGTGGCAGAACGCATCCAAGGACCTATTAGGGACACGGCGGCACAGAGGCAGCCCGGTCAGACACAGCGCCTGATAAGAAGCGATTAGGCCAGCCTGCCGCACACGGAGCCCCTGTCGTTGCTGTGGAACGGCAAGCACGCTACGCACAGCAAGCGCCTGCGGACTAAAACGACGTACAAAACAGCTCCTGTCAAGCGCTGGACTGCTCTTAAAAAAACTCTGTATAAGCACATACATTTGGACTGCAAAGTTAAGGCAGTTTTTACTTGAAATTTGTAGGTAACACTTATATTAATCTGAAAAACGCAACCATCTAGCCTGCACCCACCCAGTGTGTTAGAATGACGGTTTCTCAAACTCACAAGACGCTGACGGAGCTACGGCACAAAAATGTAAGGTCCACTTTCCACTGCAGCAGCACAGCACACTACCAATCCAGAGGAAGGTCATGGAATGTCCCCAAAAAGTCAAAGTTCTGCAAAGCATTTCTCAGAACAAGTAAAGATGTAAACCAACAAGTAGAGAAATAAGTCAGTATTTATTTCTCAAAGAAACACAAAGAATCACTTAAGACACCATCAGTTAGTCATTTAAAAAATAAAAATAAATAAAATTAAGTTGGTTGTTAATCATTTTCATCCTCCCCATCTTCATTGCTGTTGTTAGATTTCCTCTTAATCTACCAAAAATAAGAAAGTTACAGACATGCTGAGGTATTTAAGAGGTAACAGAGAAATGAAATGTACTTACCTTCTGATCTTCTTGATTAAGGCGGTTGCCAATAACAGTTCTCTGTTTCTTGAGAATGACTTCCATTGCATCGTTTTCTTCCATACCCTGGAGGTCCCTCAGACAAAACTTGACAGCACCTGAAATAGAATCAAAGAGAGTAAAGCTATTGTTGTTCTTTCCTTGGAAATACAGAAAATTAATGAGAACAAATCACCACTCACCAAGAATGAGTTCCACTTTCTCGGGCGAAGCAGGTTTTTTTGGCTTGGAATGTTGGAATCTATTAGAGGCCTTGCCCTGCTGAGACCTCTCCCGCCTCTCCAGAGAGTTCCACATTAAAGTGGTCAGGTTTCGCGTCATTGTGCCCAGATTCTTACGATGATATTTCCTCACATTATTTACAAACATGTGCCCATCAACAGAAGCTTCACCAGACCTGTTTTCAATGACAAACTGCAAAAAATAGACATTGTAAACAATATTGCAAAAGGAAGTTGTGACTAAGTCAAAGACATCTTTGTTTCATTATGACTGCCACCTCAGAACAGCAAAAATTGGAGAGAAAGAGAAACCGATGTTTAAGAGCTCAGACAGTTAACAGAATTTTTTCCCTACTCTCATTTTTCTTAAACGGAGAAATAGAGTGCTGATTAAAGTGATGGTGCTAAAACCTCAAAGCTGTTACACTTACCATTCCCTCAGAGTTCAGTGGGAGTGACAACTGATTGCTCTTTGTAATGAAGTCCTCTTTATAACTTTGGAGTCTCTTTGCAACTTCTTCAATGCCTGTTTGCTTAATGAGAGGCACTGGAATCAGACATAAAAACAATTGTTGATGCATGGAAAACACCAAGTTCACTGGTACATCAGATGTAGAGCAAAATCTAACTAAACATTCATGAAAATTAATGTACCTTTTGCCTTTTTATCCTTCAATGACTCTTTAGTCATGCCAGACTTCTCACTGTCCTTTCCTTTGTTTATTGGTGTTGATGTGATGAATCCTGGAAAGAAACGGAAACAACATTTATTGCTCTGAATGGCATGGTTAAAATTAAGTAATAAAAAGAATATATTATAACAGTACCAGAAGAATCACCAACATCCTCATTTCCATGAAACAAATTTTTCTTTACCACTGAACCTCTAATTATGGCCTGTTTTTCAGCAGCACCACCTGTCAATCACAGGAAATCAATGTAAATTAAAAAAGGAAAAGCCACAGTTGAAAAATTAATATGGCAAATGCATCTCATGAAGTTCATGAGCATTCACTAGATGCAGAAATGCGTGTTGAATATGGCAGAGGACAACATCAGCTACAAAATCAATTACCTGATTCTAATGGCAAAGAAGATATGCTGTGAACCTTGTGCAAAAGCATTTTTAAATGCCGGTTCTCAGAATCCAAAGCGTTCAAAGTTTCCAGTTGTTTGGCTTTTATGCTATCTTGCAACTTCATACCTGCCAAATCCAATTCATGTCTCAAGTTGAGATCTTCAATTTCCTTTCTCTGCTCTTTGACCTTTTCCTTGAGGTTATCAACTTTCTTCGAATGCATCACCACAGCATCATCATCATCCGAATCTTCTGAAGCAAAATCTTGCGATGACTGGCTACCCTGAAATAATCACATTAAGTAGACATGACATTCAAATGCATCCCTTTCAGTTCACAAGAAAGAATACTTGAAGCTCCACAAATCAGTGAAACTTACAATATCTGAATTGTTTGCACTGTTGTTATCATTTTCATCATGGTCAATATCCGTAAAAGACTAGAATTCAAGAAGCAATGTTAAGTTAGATACCCAGATGTACACCCCATTTTCAAATTTACAAATAGACAAACCTTCTATTGTCAACTTACAATTGGGATGGTGGAATCCATGTGACTCTTACAGGACACTGCAGTTTCCTTCTCTGGAGTTGAATCAATTCTCTACAATAGAAATAAGCACTGTCAAGACATAATATGGGAGTCAAGCACAAAACACAAACGAGAATTGTGCAACAAAATATCTAACTAGAAACAAAAATAATCTTGCAAGTATACCCATGACAAATTCAAGCCCTTGGCTTTCTTGAAAGGGGAAGGCGATCCAGCTTTAGAGCAGTCATTCACCCTCTTAGCTTTCTCACTTTTATTCATTAAGCCTGCTAAATCACAAGAATTGACAGCAGTATGCTCGGAATCACTGGGAACCATGCGACTCTTGCAGGACGCTGTAGAGTGGTCCGTTTGAACAAAAGTTTTAAAATCTCATGACGGCTAGTGCTAACATTTGTCTATGACCTATAACATGAGTTTTAAAAAAAATTCGGGATTTTTCGGCCCACGGCAAAAGGTCGCGAAATCGTTTCAAAGATGGCGACGTCCAAAATCCTGAGAAATCGTCGCCAGCGACGCTAGGGTGGTCAAAATCCGCAAAGTGGGTTCGCGGTGACTCGTCAAAAGTTTCAATTTGGCATTAAAAAAATGTGTGCAAAACCGGAAATCTGTCAGACAATGTTTAGAGGTCGCGAAGGGTCACGAAGTGCCCTAAACAGTAAATATCAATGTTTTTTGAAAATTCCAAAAAAAAAAAATCCCAAGGTCAATCTGGGCAAAGTAGGACCCTAATGGGCTAAAATTTTAAAAGAAACACTGTATCTCTTACGGTTTTCGAGATATCGGCGTTTAAAGTGCAAAAATCAGGAAAATATTCTTTTTTCGTCTTTTGGCTTGATTTTTGCACTTTAAACGCCGATATCTCGAAAACCGTAAGAGATACAGTGTTTCTTTTAAAATTTTAGTCCAATAGAGTCCTACTTTGCTCAGATTGACCTTAAATTTTTTTTTTTTTTTTGGAATTTTCAAAAAACATTAATATTTACTGTTTATGAGGGCACTTCGTGACCCTTCGCGACCTCTAAACATTGTCCGACAGATTTCCGGTTTTGCACACATTTTTTTTTAATGCCAAATTGAAACTTTTGACGAGTCACGGCGAACCAACTTTGCGGATTCTGACCACCCTAGCGTCGCTGGCGACGATTTCTCAGGATTTTGGACGTCGCCATCTTTGAAACGATTTCGCGACCTTTTGCCGTGGGCCGAAAAATCCCGAATTTTTTTTAAAACTCATGTTATAGGTCATAGACAAATATTAGCACTAGCCGTCATGAGATTTTAAAACTTTTGTTCAAACGGACCACTCTAAGGACGCTGCAGTTTCCTTCTCTGGAGTTAAATCAATTCTCTGTAGGGCAAATAAGCACTATCAAGACATGATAATGGGAGTCAAGCTTAAAACACAAACGAGCACTGTGCAACAAAATATCTAAATAGAAACAAAAATAATCTTGCAAATATACCCATGACAGATTGAAGCCCTTGGATTTCTTTAAAGGGGAAGGTGATCCAGCTTGAGAGCAGTCATTCTTCCTCTTTGCTTTCTCACTTCTACTTATTAGGCCTGACGAATCACTTGACTTGACAGCTGAAGTCTGCAGAGAATAACAAATTATCAGTAAAATCCAAATGGAAACAGCAGAAGGACTTTATAAAAATATCATACCTGAGAACAGTCCAGCAAGCCCCACTCATTCTTTTCAGTTGACTGCAAGTATGTAAAATTACATTACAAAAGCAAGCAAATTATTATGAGCAACAAAGTGGCAGAATGATAAAAAGAAAGGTAATCATTTCAGAATAGAAGGTTTTTTTTTGTTAAAAGATATGATTTTGAAATACTGGGTGACAAAGAAAAGTTTAACTTTGAAAATGAAGAAACTAAGTTCAAAATATTATGTTTTTGTACTATTTTACAATTCACATGCACAACACCTATCTGGGACAAACCTTTAAATTATACCTGTTGACTATCAGCTAAAATGCCAGAGCCCAACTCAGACTGTTCCAGGATCACGTCTCCTTTAGGTTCGGAAGAAGTCTGAAGAACTGACATGGTTTCTATGGGTCTCTTGTTTGGGGATTTAGACGGAGTAAGATTCTGAAAGAAAAACAAACAAACACAATCATTGATGCAAGAAAAACACAAAGGATATTTACAAAGACAAGGAAGAATTATAGTTACAACTACCTGGTGCAGTAAAGGATTCATTCGGGCTTTCTGCAAAGCTGCCTCCATTCTTTCCAGCAGTGCTGGGTCCTTAGCACCCTTGTTGGGCTTTGGCTTCAAAAACACCTTCATTGTTTCAGTTTGATTATTTTTAATCTGCTTGGAATTATTTTGTTTCTGCTTCAAATCATCCCTTTATTTAGAAATTGGTTTCTGAAAAAAATATTTCCCTCCTCAAAACACTGTTATGGAAAAAATCATGCTTTCATTTACTGTGAGACAGACTCACCTGCTTAGCCGTTACAGGCGTTTCCTTTGCCATTACAGGCGCTTGCTTAGCTATTTGATGGGATGTTCTTTTGCGACGCTGGCTGATCGCCCCATCACAAGTTTCTACATCAGTAGAGGACGGAATCTCTTGCAATACTGGAGGTCCATGGAATTTAATCCCTACAGCGTCAGCTTTACTTTTAGCATCATCAATTGATTCTGCAATAGAATATAACCAATAAAGCATTGGCATGGCTGGAACAGTAGGAAATCTGAGACTAGCAAGAAAAATATGCGTAATTAGGAACACATTTCATGGTTAGAGAAGCAAAACGAAAGAACCTTCGAAAAGTGGAGAATTAAAATGGGATGTCCATACGCAAGTTATGGAAAGTAAAAATTGGAGTGAAAAGTTGAATTGGAGTGAAAAGTTGGTGCAGACAAGTGCAGGTGGAATCACCACTCCAGCCTAACGAAATTAGGTTATGCTCGGTTTGGAAGGTTATTGAGAGTTATACACTCACTAGTATATTCGCAGGCTTTCAAACTTACTTGCAAGCAGTTGAATTGTAGCATCATAGTAGCCAGAGTGATTTAAATCGCTTTTCTGCCACTTCACTTGATAGAAGCCAACGTCCGGGACGAAGTCTGTAGCTGCTTTCGGTTTAAACGGTTTTTTTGTCTTGGCCACGATAATCGACGGCACATGAACGATTTTCTTTACTCTCAACCCATCGGTAAACTCTACTACCGCGACATTCATGGTGCTGATGATTTTGAACGTACAGTGATCCTACTTAAAACCATCAACTACAACACATTGAGCGCGTCGCGGAGCAAGAAGTAGGCGGTTGGGAATGGGCGTGTTGGGCGCTGAACGGATGCTGATCCTGGCGGCCAGTGTTACCACATGTTACCAACATCCAACCGCGAAAACGGAAAAATTAACCGCAAAAATGATTGCTTTTCGGAAACTAGATAGACGATTGGGATATTTCGGGCAGTTTTTCATTATTTTTATCTACATTTTAGCCTTCATAATAGCCCAATTCGCGGTCGATCGTCCAATCTGGTAACACTGGGTGGTGGACGTCGCCGGTTGGTCTCCAGGCACCGACCAATCACAGCACCCCGCGCCCGCGCGCCAATGTGGCATCTTTGAATATGATTTTCGATATCACACAAGAGGAAAATTATGCCGTCATGATATAGAAGAAAAGTAAAGGAAAGTACGATTCATTTGAAATTATGAAGAACCGCTAAAACTAGAAAAATCGGAAATGTTGTTATACCTCAACTTGAAAGCACGGAGGGACCTCGGGCCGGACTTAGGGGCTGTAGGGACCGTCTAAAGATTATGTTACGGGGGAGGGAGGGGCAACTCTGTAAGATTTTAGTCCTTTTCTGTGGTTGGGATCGTCAAAATATTACGTAACGCTAGTTTTTTTGTGTTTTTTCCTCCTTCCTCCGGGTCACGTTGCTAACTTAACTTGCCAATGCTTTGAGGGTAGGGCAGTAACGCGGGTTTGGACCACTCTCCCTCCATAGAGTGTTGCGTAATCTGTGGACGACCCCTTACCTATCAATCGATCCCCATCGGACGCCATAGGGTCGGTCCAGATAGGACAGCTAGATGGGGTTTGAAATACTCTTCTTCCTCCGAAATAAAAGAAGAGTATATGTCGAGCAGAAAGAAAGGCTGCATTGGACCCAAATGGTCACAGAAATCTAGGTTCAGGTCCCACCGGAGTCACTTTCAGTTTTGAATTTTTCAGAAGGATGAATTTGTCTGAATCGAAAAACTACTTTTCTGCGCGAAATTGGCCCAGGAACAGCTGAGTTAGAGTCAAAGAAGTTCTTTCCCTGGATGGGTGGTCATTCCCGTCGTGGTGGTCGACGACGACCTCCCTCTCCCCACCACGAGTGTGTGGCCGATATCTACTTTTCGTCAGAAACTCGTCTAACCGGTGCGTGGTGTCTCGGGGACGCTTACCCCAAACAGGTAAAGCGTCTGCGCGTGAAATCCGACGGGGAATGACGGAGACGGCTGCTGGGGGCCGTCACTAAGATACCATTTTAAAAATTATCCGACTGTTGGGGGTGGAAGGGGCTCGTGTGCCGTGCCGATCCCCACCTAGAAGTCGATAGTGTGACTCGGGACGTGCGTGCTGCGAGTTTTCGAAGGGTCCGCTCATCACTCAAGAACGCTCCCCCTAAAACTTCGAAGCACTCCCGTTCGGCCCCCGGTATCCGATCGGGCTGAAATTCGGCAGGCGAGCTCCCCTTCACCCCTTTGAGGGACCCCCAGAATTTCAGCCCCGTCCGATGAGCCGTTTAGGAGGACTGGCATAAGTGACTTTTTGGTTTTCGGCGCTGATCTCGGTTGCAGGCCGGAGAAGCTCGCTGTAGAGGACCTGGGCCTCGCGGGCGGATTCGTGCTGGAATTTCCACTCGCGATTTCTCGGCCTCTACGGTGCTGGCGGCGTCGCGGCTGGTCTCACCGGGACCGTTAGAGTCCCGCCTACCACCACCGCCGTACCCGTTTTCAAGCCACCGTGCCTATTTTCGTAGTTTAAATCACGAAAATATCGGGTCGGGTTGTCTGCAGCCGGCGGCCCCTTCCCGCGTTTTCGCTCGTCGCCCATTGGCTGCGCGGCTCACGTGACCTCGTCTGTTGCCAACATTGAGTTGAAATAGGTAAACTGCTAAATGACCCTATCAGACATAAATACTCGTTCTTCTTACCATGTGTATTAGGTATGTATGGTAAAGAACGGGTAAAAATGATCACTCTGCACTATCTCATGTGATGATCATGTCGGGAAGCTGTGTACCATAAAGTATTGCATTTTCTGCAACAGCATGAGAGCAACTGCGGCGTAACTTCAGCTCGCTGACTTATACACCGAACACCGACGCAGCTGGACGCAGCTCCGTCACTAGCCCTGCTGGTTATCGCTACGGAATTCGAAGTGAAACGACAGTAAGGTATGTTATTTACTACAACGACCCATCTTATGGCACCTTCCGAGTTGCTTTTGGAGCGAAGTCTGCAATTCAGCGATGAAGTTTTGAGTTAATTCAGATCTCTTCTGTCACTGTAAGATTGCCACAGAGCTATTCTGGAATATGTAAATGATCAAACTGTAAGCCATGAACCTTATTTTTGACTTCCTCTCATTATTTGATTTCTGTTAGTTCCCGTTGTATGTTATTTCGGTAGTACATAACCTGTCATTTCTAGGCCACATGCTGTTTCCAATGCACTGTACAATGTGAATCAGTCCAATCTTAAACCTGTCATTTCTAGGCCACATGCTGTTTCCAATGCACTGTACAATGTGAATCAGTCCAATCTTTAGTGTTTCTCAGTCAGTTTTTTTAATAATAAATTTTGCAGAATGGCTGATGAAGGAAGCCGGAAGCGCAAGCGTAGAAAGTACAAATCTTATTACGAGAGGGAAGATGTCCAGAATGCAGAGATCAACATTCCTCGAACCACAATCCAGTCACAAGAAGCCATGGCATTTCAGGAAGATACTAATTTTGTGAGTACAGCCCTGGTCAGACTGTGATTAACTAAATTAAATTAGGCATATCAATAATGTGTAGCATGAGCACCAGTAGTAAATTCTTATATTCTGAAGCTTGTACTATTAGGCTCACTATCATCTCATTTTAGGACATTCATTACCTATGATATATGTGTTTGCAGGGTGCTCAATCACACGAAGAAGGGGCAAATGCCTCAAACCCCAATGTATCCCTGATTGATGCTGAAGAAAACATAGCTTTGAATATTGAATTACAGAATTCTCCTTCTTTTGCATCCACTTCTTCCAAGAGCTCTGATGTAAGCTGTTCTTTTTTCTTTTTTTATTCTTTTTATTATGAAGTCTGTAGTTAATTAATCTGTTTCATCTTGCAGTCCACACCTCAATGAAAACTTCTAATTTGCATACTATTTTGTCCTTTTCAGGATGCGCTGGCTGACGAGCAGTCCAACAACCAAGCAATCACTGAATGTATCTCACAGGATGCTCCATCATCTGAGGAAGGGACAAATGCTTCAAACACAAACATATCCCTCATTGATTGCCAAGAAAATGTAGCTTCCTCCACGAGCTCTCATGTAAGCTGCCCTTCTTTAAAAAAATAAAAATTAATGAAGTCTCTGTAGCTCTGTAGTTTATGGGTAGCAATAATTCTTGCAATTTTTCTGTACACACCTCAATGAAAACAGGTAATTCCCATATTATTTTTTTCCTTTTCAAGGATTCACTGTCTGATGATAATTACCAGCCCAACAATGAATCGATCACTGACTCTGCTGGGGATGATGCGGTACTTGCTCCACCACAGACTGTTGGTCAAAATTGTGATCCTGCAGTTCAGAGCCAGGTAAGCAATCATTTATTGCCATGTTATGTCAAGGGGATGTAATTTATCTGTGTTTATCAAATAACACCTTTGCTAATCAAGTTAGTTTTATTGCGTATGTTAGACCTTATCAAATTAGTTTTATTGCGTATGTTAGACAGAAGAGGGCTAACACTGCTGGCTCCCTGTTGGTTGTTAGCTATGTTCTTTTAAAAAAAAATTAGGAAAGCATTGAGTCCAAATTTTAAATTGTATGTATAACGTTAGCTTCAAAAATTCTATGCTTTGCACATAGTTTAGTACTCGCCTAATATTGCAATTTTCTGTGACTTTGATAATATGCACTGACCAATATGTTGTCATATTGAGTATGTGTAACCATAATACTCCAAACATTTTCTGAGAGTCAGGCTTTAATAATCTGGTGCTGAGTTCACAAAACAAGATTTTCATAATTAATTAAATTTATCATCAATTTCTTTTTTGCTCTTCTTTTAGGATTTTGACAACTCCTGTGCCATTGAGGAAAACAATCAAACCAGGCCTGTCCATCTCCAATTGGACAGTGATGAAGAAAATGAACAGGTGCCTCAAGATCACAATATGTCGATTTCACAGTTTGATGAAACTGCACCTGTTCAACTTCAAATTGAAAGCGACGAAGAAGATGAACAGGGGCCACAAGACCACAGCCTCCAGTTCGAAGAGCCACAAGCAAATTGAATCGAACTTCCCGTTGCTGAAGATCAGTTTCAGGTACAGATTAGTGTTGTAAATAATCCTCCAGTAATGACTTTGTCCCTTAAATATCTCACACTGTATTTACCGCCCTCAGGGCCTTCTATGAATGTAACAACATCATGCATCACCGCCTTATATAAATATATCACTGCCTCGTACTAGTGTACCATCATGTCTGCCGTACTGTGTCCTGAAGGACGAATAAATACTTCCTTGCTAGCCTTGCTATTGTACTGACGTGTTCTCTTTGCTCTCTCCTAAAATCCAATTACATCCATAATTACCAGCTCTACATAATTCCTACAACAATTAGGACATTCTTATTGCTGGCTTACTCTGTGAACAAGCGGTTTTGATTTGTGGCTCTTGGTTTAAATTTCTTACTAGTTTGTACGGACAGATCATAAAGCAATCGCAATTTTTTCGCAGGGTGGACAGCCCAATGTAGGAGAGCCATTTGGGAGATTGAAGAAGGAGATGGAAGAGAAACTGCGGATACCAATACAAGAACCAGTAACAGCCACGTATGGTGAAGCTCTATTGAACGCTTTGACTCTCAGTCAGCACCATAACTGGAACCATTCAGAGACGTCAAATCTTCTTAAATTTCTAAACAGTCTATTTGACGAAAAAGTAGTAGGTGATTCTAGATACCTTTTAGATCAGCTTTTTTTTTTGAGGAAGGAATGCACTACTATTTTTTCTGTATGAAATGTTCAAACCCTCTCCCTGAAGTAAATTTTAAAAATGAGAAACTTCCAGTCAGGTGTATTAATTTGAGATGCCAGCATGTAAATGAAATCAAAGATTTGAAGAAGGAGTCTTACTTTGTGACATTTGATATTCCTCATCAATTAGAATTCTTTTTTAAAAATGATAAAATCAGAAGTCAAGTGAAAGATCCACGAAGTTTTGCCAACAGAGCCTCTAGAAGTACAATGAAGGACATTTATGATGGAACTGAATACAAAAAAATTGTTGACTCTTTAGATGTAGATGGGGTAACTAGAATAATAACATTAACTATTTGTGTTGATGGATCTCCAGTGTTTAAAAGCAGCACATGCTCAATTTGGCCGTGTGTGGCAATGATTAATGAACTTCCCATCATTACAAGAATGAAGAATTTGCTTGTTATTGGAGGCAACACTTTGGTTTGGTGGCAAGAAAGCTGACATGAACCTTTTTCTTGAGCCAATAGCCAAACACATCAATAGTCTTTCAAATCCTGGTTTTTCTATCCCCTTTGGTAATGAAGATGCAGTACCTTTAAAAATATATTTAAAATTATGTTGTGTGGATTCTGGGGCAAGGGGAGAGGTTCAAGGCATCCACCAGCACAGAGGAGAGTACAGCTGCAACTGGTGTCTACATCCCGGTGAAGAATTTGGAAATGCAAGGAAGTTTCGCTTCAACTCGCCCTTGAACCAGCCCAGGACATCGTGCCAAATGGTTGACGACTGGGCAGAGGCAATTCGTACGAAAACCATTATCCGTGGCTGCAAACATCCATCGCATCTTGCGTCATGTGCTAACTTTGACATTGTCGGTGGCATGGTTTATGAGTACATGCATGATTTCGGTGAGGGTAATGTGAAAACTTTTCTTAGGGAGTGGCTAAAATTTGAGGACTACATTCAGACAGAGGAAGAAAACATTGAAAACCTTCTAGCCCAAGTAAAGCCTCCATTGGAGTTTCGTAAAGCTGCAAGAAAACTTGAAGTCCTTGCTTACTGGACGGGTAGAGAGCTCGAAAATTTTGGTCTACATCTCAGTGTTTGTCAAGCAATGCATTTGCTTCTGGCGGATGAAATTTCCCCAGAAATGCTTAACATTGCCCACGGGTTACTGATAAAGTTTGTTGCCAAAGTAGAGTTTCTGTATGGACTGCATATGATGCGCTACAATGTGCATATTGCATGCGGCAGAGCATGTTTCCAGGTGGGGTAACCTTTTTGCTGTGTCAGCATATGCGTTTGAGCATGAAATGCAAAATCTAAAAAGGTCATCTTCGCTAATAAAGGAATTCCAAATCAAATATGTCGTGCCGTTTCCCAAGAACGCTCTGTAGAATATCTGAAGCACTCTCTCTCTTCTGAGAAATGTCAAGATTTTGCTGACACTCTGGAAAATTCAAGATATAGTGTAAAAGTTGTGGGTAGTATGAAGCTCATTGGTAAATCATAATATTACACGGACTTGAGTGATGAAGAGCTTTTCTTGTGCAATCAACTTGAAATAGATCTCCCAAACTGCTTGTGCTTTGGTAGAATCCAAAAAAATGGGTGGACCTACTGCACTGAGAAAGAAGCAAAGAAGTCAAGTACTGACAACTCCATAGCATGGATGTCAAATAAACATATCGTTTGCATTAAAAAATTCCTCTATGATGAAGCAAATGAAAGGGTTTGGGTAGTGTGCAGTGTTGTCAGATGTGTACCATACATGTGTCCTATCATGCAAAATGTAAATCTAAATCGCCATCATCTATTGAAAGTAACCAATATTGATGCAGATGTAATAATTCAAGAAGCTTTTCTTTTAAATGGCGTCTTTGTAAATTTGAATTTGTCGCATGGCCACTTTGTGTCACCTGTGCCTAACTGTTACAACATATTTTAAGTAATTCTGTACTGTCACTGCATCACTTTTCTACATCTCAGGATTTTATTTTGTGATTTATAATTAGTGAAAATTGTGCAAGTGTCTGATTTTTATTTTATGTATAGTAGCATTTGTTGTTTTTTAACACAGCTTTGCTGCTAGACAAGTTGCTTTTGTATAGTACAAATCAGGGTATAATTCTGCTGCAACATTATTTTTGTATGTATATAATAATGAATTATGTATTTCCAAACCAGAACTTAAAATCAGATGATTAAAAAGCCCCTGTTCTTTTTACATTTGTTTCTGACACCCCACTTCCCTTTAATTTTGGTCTACATGAATCCTCAAGAGAAAATAGCACAAGTATATAAAAACTCTCACAATGGTACACATAAGGGCTCATTTGAGTTTAACCAATGCAATTATATTGCCCACATTGTAAAGGTGTTCCGAACAACATGAAGAATGGGGAATGCTTGATAATCAATAATGGCAAACAGTGAACTGTATTGATCTTTTAATTCATTTATTATCAAAAAACTACAAACCTAAGAGCTTTCGCTCCATATGGCTGAGGACATATCATATTCTGCTGTCACATCCACCTCTGCTATGAATTAAGAATGATAATATTTGCAAGAAAATAATTAGTTTATAAATAATAGTATATAAATGAATGTAATGTAACTGGCCTAGGTTAACAAAAATACTTAATCTCAGGATTTTGCAGCAAGTGATCCTTAAGCCATTTCTTCAAAACCTTTAGGCTTGTAGTAGTCATTGCGTCTTATGTAAGCAATAAGGACAGCTTGGTAAGGAAAAACGCTTAAGTGGAAAAGAAACAAAACAGACTTCTGGCTTACTTACATTTTGTGTACTGCATTTCATCAGAAGTAAATGAGGCCTCTGCCACTGAAGGATTTTTCGGATGGGTCAAGAACCTTATGACACACTCTGAGTGTTGAAATGAAATACAAGAAGTCCCCGACCCCTCTGGTTAAATTAAGGGATGTTATGGAGTCCACTGCAGCAAGCTAAATGGAAAAGTATAACTTTACACAAAAAAAGAACATGAAACCCTCTGACTGAGTTTAGAAGGTAATGTATGTAAACGGTTTAAGAGTATTGGTGAGTATCCTTACCGCTGCACACTGGCCTTGAGTCTGGGACCCCATTTGGAAAGTAAATTGTTACTGTGCTTCTCATACACGTAAGCAAGTGTGCAAACACTGTTCTCTATGTGACTCTGACACCACTATGTCACAAAAGGTTTTATAATTTTAGATTAATACACTTGACAAATAACACTTCCCCTTACATTTATAATGACAGCTTTTGTTATGTTCAGGTCCATTAAAACAATAAGTCCACTCACTTCCCTGCATAAAAGAGAATGACATGGCTGGGAAATTTTTAACATGGGGCCCCTGATGTGGGACCAGAGTGCAGCGTCAAGAATGTTGAAAAAGTGACTTAAATGCTGTAAGCCACTTACGTCAGTCTTTGCTTTGAAGTTTATAACACTACCTTTAGACTCACACTACCTAGATGGCTCATTTTGGCTGTGATTAATGCCACTCTCATCAAATCAATAAATCCAAAATATGAAGCAAACTAAAATTTTAAAAATAGTGTTCATGAATTTTGATTGAATATACTTCATCACAATTTATCCTAGATTTCTAACATGGTTCATATGATTCAGATCAGTGTCATGCGAGGACAAGAGAATATACTCACTGCATATTATGCGAAGTCCAGAAACTTGAGTGATTAGTAATTATCCCCATACAACACCACCTTCCAGAATCACGAGCAGACAGGAATCAGAAATAATGTTGAATTGTGGCACAGCAACAGTACACAGTAGACCTAAAAAAAAAAGACCAATATTTTTATATCCTTTACAATCCTGTAGAAAAAAAAATTGTACATGCTGATTCTAGCTGAGAAAATAGCTGATTCTGATTGATGAATACAATCTAGATAGAAAAGTCAAAAACAATGCCACTAATCTAATTCTCTCCCTTCTCACACTTACCTTGTAAATTCACTGAAGTTCAAGTGCATCGTCTAACCTCCAGAGCCAAGTAGTTGTGCAAAGAATTGCGGCTTTCACAGAGATCCGCTTCCAGAGACAACATGCACATGACACAGCAGCACAGCAAACAAACTGTAATTGAAACACGATTAAAATCAATGCCATTTGTTTTCACACGGTTTTTAATACGCCAGTATTTCATTCATAGAAAATTAGCATGGTGTTTACACAGAAGAGAAAAGTTCAGAATCTCCCTTAACTCCACTTATTTAGGTTAAGGGATACCGTAAATCGAGAAACAACGGGAGGACACATAATTTAGAGCGAATATTAAGTCAAATGCGCAATAATCGCCATAATTACATAATTTGTTAACCAAACCTGTACGCACCAAACCTCTCCACTTCATACGAAGAAAAGATTGTTTCTCAAATAAAACTGAGATATACGGTGAAGAATGCATTTCAAAGGACCAAAATTAGTGTTACATAAGTAAAATGTGCCTACGCGTACCGATAGCCGACGAATATTTTCAGCCAGACTTCATAATGTTAGAACCGAAGGGACCATTCGAATCAAAACAAACCAAGGGATGGGAGGTAGGGGGAGGAGAAGGAAGGAGGGGGAAGGGACGGAGGGAGAAGAGAGTAGGAAAAACCATCAGCTGTGATAAGTGAACCAAACTCACCTTTTACCTTACGTTTAAATCACATTGCACCGGAGACAGAAACATTATTTCTTGAAAATCTTCCGTAGTGTTGTGTTGTAGACACGACAGAAAACACGGCGCACAAGGTTGGATGCTGTTTCTGTGTAGCCGAGCGAGCGCCTGGGGTGCCTGGGGTAGGCAGTCCCGCACGACACGTGTGGAGTATAGGTTGCCTACCCGTCAGGCGCCCGAGGCCACCCGCTTCGCAGTCGCTGCCCATCTCCTTTCCGCCGCCCGTCTAGACCTACCGCCGTCTTCCTCTGCTGGCCCCGCTGCTTGTTTCAACCATCTAGCTATTGGGAGGGCACTTTGAAACTTAGGTGTCTCTTCGCACTCTCGTCCATTACACTCAGGAAATTTTAAGTGACACTTTGAACTTAAGTTGAGACTCATACTTGTGCCATAATTTTAAGTGACACGAATTTAAGGTGACTCTCGCACTCTGGTCCATAAAACTCTGAAAATTTTAAGTGACACTTACGAACTCAAGGTGGCTCTCACACTCTGGTCCATAACACTCTGGAAATTGTGAGTGCCACTTTAGAACTGAAAGTGACACTCACACTCTTTTCTCCAAAACTCTGAAAATCTAGAGAGTCACTCTAAAATTTGTGAGTGCCACTCTGAAAATTAGAGTGGCACTCAGGAATTAAGAGTGACACTTACAAATTCCAGAGTGGCACTCAGACATTTCAGAGTTTCACTCTGAAATTCCTTAGTGCATTTACAGCTGTGTAGTAAAAGACCATCTCCAGCAAAGGTAAGCTATCCCTAATAAGTACTCAAGAAATCAAACACACTTCTGCAGTTTTAACTGATGTCATGTTTATTGTGAAATCTTTTGTTCTGTTTCGTTTTTTAGTTAATCAGTTCTTTGTGTTTTGTAGAAATCAAGCATGGAATCCTGCTCGAGTGTCAAGAAAAGAAAAGTCAACAAAATATCTAAAGACCCTGTTGCTGCTGCACGACTAAGAGACTCCATCAAATCGGCAATGTCGAGCAATCCTCTCATGAGCGAAAAATCTACTTCAAAGGTAAGAATCTCATCAAAATATGTGCTTTACAGTTCTACAAATTGTATACTCGCCTAACAAAATACAAACTTTTTTTAAATTTTATTTTTAAGGATATCTCACCCATGAAGGATGGTCAGCATCCTGCAGATTTTAATGAATAAAAACATGAAGGACATGTGACTGACTACCCATGATGAGGCTGAGAAAAAGGAACGTGAGTAATGTTGGCCACCCAACGCAATGGCCAACCACCCAGCCACCAGCCACCAACCACCAGCAAAAACACACCGACCAAAACCTTTTTAAAATCTTGTCCAACGCTAAGACTTCCACCATAAACAGTTTCCGAATAAAAAGAAGGGCAGTGGCGTAGCAAAGTCGACTTTGCTACGCCGCTGCTCTTCTGTTTGAGTGAAACCAATTCTACCACTCTGTCCGATGACTATTCAGGCACTAAATATTCGGAAAAGACGAAGTTTAGAATTGTTTCCACCTTACAAGACCAGGTTTTCACCGACAAAAGTCAGAAAAATCATCAGTGCAAGTCAACCGTTATGAATTTTTTGCCGACTTTGCTACGCTGCTGCTCTTTTGTTTGAGTGGAAACAATTCTACCACTCTGTCCGATGACTATTTAGGCACTAAATATTCGGAAAAGACGAAGTTAAGAATTGTTTCCACCTTACAGGACCAGGTTTTCCACCGACTAAAGTCAGAAAAATCACAAGTGCGAGTGGACGATTTCGAATTTTTTGCCGACTTTGCTACGCCACTGCCCTTGTTTTTATTCGGAAACTGTTTATGGTGGAAGTCTTAGTGACGAGCAGGAAGTTGGCCACAAAAAAACGGGTGGCCACAAGTTCAGCTTTTCTGCGATCGACTATACAGTGGCCATCACTGGCCAACACAACGAAAACGGCTGTAAACCGTGGAAAAAAATATCCTACATCCCCTAGATCGTGTGACAAAAAATCCTAGACCCTCGTAAATGACAAGAACAGCTCCTAGACCCCCTAGAACATGTCACAAAAAATCCTAGACTCTCTAGATCGTGTGACAAAAAATCCTACACCCTCAGATCGTGTGACAAAAAAATAAATGACCTTCCTAAAACACAAAAAATGTTCCTAGAACCCCTAGAATCTATGACAAAAAATCAAAGACCCTGTAGATCGTGTGGCAAAAAATCCTAGACCCTCTAGATCGTGTGACCAAAAATCCTAGACCCTCTAGATACTTTTTTAGGATCGAAATCCTTTAATGTCGTTGGTCTGAAAGGACCGATGATAGCTAGGCCTGGCTCAGGCCCAAGCTCCCATATCTGATCCAATTGCAAGTATTCCATTTTTCCATCACTTATAAATTTGCAACTAGCCCACCACTGATCACAAGGAATTGAAATAACGTCGTCACTCATACTGTCTAGATGAAAAATCACAAATATCACAATAGCTTCTCTGTTTGCCGGCCGGCTTGGGTTAGCTTGGGAACTCCGTCCGCGTCACCTAGACCCTCTCCGCATTCCACGACAGAACGCAACTCGCCGCCGAGCGTCGCTCCCCATTGGTCACGATATTCGACATGGCGGGAATTCGACCAATGACAAGTGGCGTCAGATGTGAGTCTTGAGCCTTGCGTGTGTGAGAGCACTCAGTCACGTAGGCCAGAGTCACGTACGGTGTTGCGTAGTAAACACGTATTCGTAAACACAGTTCTCGACCAAATAGTTAATTTTCAATCATGATCCGGAGGAAGTATAGAAAATGGACTTTGACTGGTGGGCAGGAGCCAAAGGCAACGCGATGGTACCGCAAAAGAAAAGAGCAGCTGCAGAGACAAAAAGAAGCAGGGGAAATGAATATTGTAGATGAAATGGATGTGGTGCAGGTAAGAAACTGAGTATTTGCTTTCAATCTTTTTCGCATGTTGTTGCTTTGTGAAATGTGATTGGTAAGAGATTTACCTTTACCTTTTTTCAGGAAGGACAGGCGGAGGAGCTGACTGGTGTTGATGTTGCAGCTTCAGATTCCATACCTGAGGCATTGGATGCTGTAAGGGATCGGTCCAGTTCCACATCACCAGAACCCATTGAGTACGAGGGACCACAAGTCTTGGTAAATCTTTACTTAGTTACCTTATAGTGCCAGTCAATAAATAAATGTCTACTGTTCAATTCACCTCAAATAAAACCTTCCTTGTTTCAGAAAAAGAAGAAGCGACGGAATCCAACAACCACCACAGAACTAGTGAGCTTGTGTGGTTGCAGTTCAAGTGATAACTCTGCGGAAGGCAGTCCAAGTGGATCCCCGTCATTGTCTGGAGATGAGTGTGTGATCAATGATGACGATGGTAACACATTGGGAAGCGCCTCAGAACAACATGGACAGGAAGAGGAGGAAGAAGACGTGTCTGGAAAACCTAGTGAGAAAACTATTTGCAATTGTACACAAACAACAACTTCTGATTTAATCTACATGATTTTGACTGTAGGTGTAAGACATTCATTGTCATGGGATGCCCAAGTAGATTTCTTAAAAATAATCGGTGTCATGCATGGTGACAGTGCCATTCCAACAACAAAGTACAAGTATTTACAAAATCTCCAGGTCTCTACAGAATCCATGACAAAACATATTTTTTGTGATGTATGTGAATCTTACATGGGCACGGAATCCAAAGAAGCTTCAGTTAAGTGCCAAGTTTGTGAGCACACTGTTAATCCGTCTAATACTGCAAACTATTTTCTATCCCTGTCTATTTACCATCAGCTGCAGTTATTTCTTAAAGATGGTGAATTTGTGAAAAATATTTTAACATATAGATTTAAGAGTCAGAGTAAGCCTTCTCAGTACAGTGATATTTATGATGGAAGTGTTTATAGAAAATTGGTTGAAGATGGCATCTTGTCAAACCCATATAACTTTTCTTATTGTTTTTTCACGGATGGTATTGCTTTTGGAGCATCATCAAACAAAACTCTGTGGCCAATATACTTAACTTTAAATGAGCTGCCATATGAAGATCGAGCAAGGTACCTTATTCTGGCAGGCTTATATGTTGGTCCAAAAGACCCTAACTTGCAAATGTTTATGGAACCGTTCGTGGAAGATGCCAACAAGTTGTCAAAAACTGGAGTGGCATGGGTTCACAATGAACAAAATGTTACAAGTTTGGTTGTCCCTGTATGTGGTATAGCAGATAGTGTAGCACGCTACAAACTTATTAATCTTAGTTCCTTTGCTGCTAATTATGGTTGTACTCTTTGTTATGTGCGTTCTGACAGAACTAGGGCAGGAAGGCGTTATGTGCTCAGCAACTCAGGACCAGCTGCCCTACGTACAGCTGAAAGCTTAGCTGAAGATTTGCTTCAGGTTTATTTGAGAAGACAGGAACGGAAAAAAGAGGATAGGATTTATAAAGGTGTAAAAGGAGTTTGTCCACTGGGATCTCTTGAATATTTTAATTTTTCCCCCTGTAAATTCCCTGTTGATTACACGCATAACATATTACTTGGAGTAGTCAAATTTCATACTGAACTCTTGCTTGATTCAAGAAGGAAAAAGTTTTGGATTCTAGAAAACGATCAGATGGGTATTGATCACATTATTTCTGCAGTAGATGAAAGAATTATAAGAATACAATCGTGTTCTGCTATTATGAGACAGCTTCGCCCTCTCAAAGATAAGGCAAAATGGAGAGCAAATGAGTACAAATCATGGTTGTTATTTTATTTTTATCCATGTTGTGATGGATTGTTGAAAAAGAAGCATGTACGTCATTTCTCTATGTTAAGTAGAGCAACATATATTTTTCTTAAGAAAACCATTACAGCTGACGAGGTTTTGGAAGCTCATAACTTGTGCATGACGTATACAGAGTACTTTCAAAAATATTTTGGCAATGAATGTATGCGTTATAATGTACATCTACTGTCTCACTTATCAACCTGTATTCAACTATATGGGCCTTTATGGGGCCTGAATTCGTTTATCTATGAAGCCCAAAATCGATACATCAAACAACTGGCAAAAAATCCTAACACTGTGATTCTTGAAATTGCTAAAAAGTTTTTAATTCATCAATCTTTGCCATTACTGTGTTCATCATTAGCATCTTCAGATACCACTGTTAACTTTACTTCAAGAATTATGAACTACAAACATTTAAAAAACTATGTACGCTCTAAAGAGGGATTTGGGCTTTTGGGAAAAGGCCTTCACTGCAATCTTTTGCAAGAGGAGCTGATAGCTTTATCTGAGCATACAGGCTGCACTTCAAATTACTTGTTCTTCCAAAGAATAATTGTGAATGGAGCTAAGTATTGTACTTCTTTTTACAGTAAAGGGAAGAAAAAAAATGATTCTTGTGCAATAACATCTAATGGAGAATTGATTGAAATTAAATACATTCTGCTCTCGTATGCTGGCACCCTTTACTTGTTAGTAGAAAAATTAAATGTCCACAGGACTGAGCTCGATCATATAAAGCTTGTTCAAAGGTCTGGTGTTGTAAAATGTATTAATGCTGTATCCTTATCTAAGCCCTGTATACTTATGAACCCAATACCCAATAAGATGTATGTGTCAATCATACCATATGGTGCAACAGTAGAGTAAAATTTATAAGCCTCAAAAGCAAATAAAATTATGATAGATATTGAAATTATGCTAGATATTGGATCCTTGTAAATAAATGAACTATTATTATTTGTGAATTTTAATATGCTTGACTATGTAAATAGATACTTGGCGGCATAGAGTTGTTTTGTGGATAAATACTTGTGATAGCAACTGCAATAAAAACATACAGACACATTTATCGTTGTATTCAATGTTTACAAGCATTTACACAAATGCTTACCCTTGAAACCCCTTGAGACGACAGATCAATTTGACACAGTAAACTTTCACCGAATACATAGATTTGGAACGAGATAAGTCTGTGAGAGAGCAAAGAGAAAGTATCATATTGGAAAATATCTCATAAGGATTTTACTACCGCAACACCCAAGGAACAAGGCATCAGGAACCCGCATTAACAAACAATGACATGCATCATTGCCATGCTGCGCTGGGAACTTGGTTTTGAAAGTGGAGCTTTGGCTTAGTCTCAAGGAGCAAGAATCGATACCAGCATGAACTGTCAAATAAAAAGTCGGAAAAGAAATGAAAATGAATTCATTCAATGTCAGTCGCTTGCTAAAAAGGAGTTTGCTCCTGGAACTTATTGGCGAAAGCCTGTACCATTATCAGTTAAGACAAATATGTAGCAAAATGATGAAGTTTATGCCAATATGTATTGAACACGACCCATGATGAATCTTCACAAGGAATCTTATGCAATATGATACAGTGAGCCCTGAATTTGTCTTTTTCAAGAAAATCTGGAAAATGTCGACTTTTTTGTCTTTTAATTTTTTTCAAAATTCTTGATGGAAATGATTACAAGGTTTGACACTGTTGCTCTCCTCCAAATTTGAGTCCAAAATATTACCGGCATCCCTCTAAAACTATCATTCTTCTGCGTCTCAAAATTGGCGCAAAAGTCCGCTCGGTGGGATATTAACGAATTTTCCAGCAAAACTAGGAAATTTGACACAATAATGAATAAGACTTAAATTTCTCGGGCTGAAAAGACGAACAGTTTGATCAAAACCGCATGTTTGTGCGTTCAATCATTCCAGAGAATTGCGAAGGGTGCGAGCTCAGCTGGCATCCCCATGTACACTCGTATGTGCGTGCTCAGCAGCGCTCCGGGTTCGATTTTCAAAGTTGCATTTTGGCTGAATCTCGAGAACGGATAAAGATATCAACATACGGTTTGAAATAAAATGAAACGGAAGTAAAAAGAAGAGGAATTCATTCTATGACCCATCTGCTGCCAATTTCTCATTTAAACGTAAAAGTGACATTTCCGTCAAATTTCGCGGCCGGACACGCTGTACAGCTGAAAAATGAGTGATATCGTCTAAACGAGAGATTGGCAGCAAATGAATCATAGAATGAATTCCTCTTCTTTTTACTTCCGTTTCATTTTATTTCAAACCGTACGTTGATATCTTTGTCCGTTCTCGAGATTCAGCCAAAATGCAACTTTGAAAATCGAACCCGGAGCGCTGCTGAGCACGCACATACGAGTGTACATGGGGATGCAAGCTGAGCTCGCACCCTTCGCAATTCTCTGGAACGATTGAACGCACAAACATGCGGTTTTGATCAAACTGTTCGTCTTTTCAACCCGAGAAATTTAAGTCCTATTCATTATTGTGTCAAATTACCTAGTTTTGCTGGAAAATTCGTTAATATCCCACCGAGCGGACTTTTGCGCCAATTTTGAGACGCAGAGGAATGATATTTTTAGAGGGATGCCGGTAATATTTTGGACTCAAATTTGAAGGAGAGCGATAATCTGTCTTCTGTAGGGTGGGTAGCATGGGTAGCAGGACAGTAAAATACCGGATCGCCGGTTCGGCTACGGACGGCTATCCGCAAGCGTGTTCACACTCGTGTTCCCAAAACAGCAAGGAAAATGTGTTCACATTACGTTCTGCAAACGCAAGAGAAACGCATTCCTTCTCAGTTTACTATGTGTTCTTAACAGTCCGCACAACACTTATTGCCCAAACGTGTTCCTAGAACACCAAATGAACTGATTTTGAACTTGTGTAATAGTTTGGAAGGCGTTCAGTACAGAAATCTAACGTGTCGAGAAACCAGATTCCAGTGAAATATTAGAATTTGCGATGGTTGATCGTCATAATCGAAAAAATGATCGGCGCGCTTTGTTCCGAAATGCTCGATCACCGCGCAAGCACCGAGTGCGGAGTTACGCGAGTTCGTCTGTGCCGCTGGCCGGACCGCAGAGGTCAGTCAGTGACACCTCACCCCTGCCCTCCCCCACCATCGCCCCCCACCGCGCACGGAGGAGCGGCGGTGGAATGCGCTCAGAACGTGCTCCCAAAACTGATAGCAAACACTTTTCATATTTCGTGTTTACAATGCGCTCGGGAAACACACAGCGAACGCAAACATATGAATCGATTATATTTCGTTTACAAACGTGTTAACAATGTGTTCTCACAACAGAAAGCAAACAAAATGAGACGTGTTTAAAAGCCATTTATACCCAGCAGAATAATGTGTTCATACTGTGTTCCCATAGCAGAAAGCAAACCGAATGAGATGTGCTTAAAAACAGTTTATAGGGCGGCAGAATGATTTGTTCACATTACGTTCTGCAAAACGCGAAGGAAAGGCATTCTTTCGCACCGGCACCGAGCGGGCTGCCGCCAAATTTATTTTTGCGATAGTTGGTCATCAGGATCGAATATTTTCATCGGTGCACTAAGATATGAAATACTAAAAGCTCGCGCGTCCGTGTCGAGTTCCGCAAGATCGGCTGTGCTCCGGCCGGACCGCAGAGGTCAAGGACACCTTCCCGCTCCCCACTCCCACCCCCACCCCGCCCCCGCACAGAGCGCACGCAGCTGCTGCAGCGGAACGCGCTCAAAATGCGTTCCTAAACAGCAAGTAAACCAAACGAGAATTGTTGCGAAACGTTCGAAGTTGTGTTCTGCGAACGCAAAAGAAAGGCATTCTTTCGAGTTTACTTTGCGTTCGTAACAGGCAGCCAAACACGTATCTAAAAGCGTTCAGAACACGTTCTGAAAACGCAAAAGAAAGGCTTTCTTTTGCGTTTACTTTGCGTTCGTAACAGTCAGCGCAAGACATTCAAAAGCGTTCACAATGCGTTCTGCAAACGCAAAGTAAAGGCATTCTTTTGTGTTTACTTTGCGTTTTTAACAGTCCCCACAACACTTATCCAAAAGCGTTCACAATGCGTTCTACAAACGCAAAGTAAAGACATTCTTTTGTGTTTACTTTGCGTTCGTAACAGTCCACACAACACTTATTCAGAAGCGTTTACAATGCGTTCTGCAAACGCAAAGTAAATACATTCATTTGTGTTTACTTTGCGTTCGCTACAGTTAGCAGAACACTTATCCAAAAGCGTTCACAGAACACATAATGAACACATTTTCAACACGTTTAGAATGTGTTCACATTGCGTTTATTTTGCGAACGTGTTTAAAACCAGTTCTTAAAAACCTTTGTAAACGCATTCTCATTTATATGTGTTTACAAACACGAAACAAACTCGAATAAACCGTTTCCATTTTCGCCAGGGGGTTCTAGGAACATTTTTTGTGTTTTAGGAAGGTCATTCATTTTTTTGTCACACGATCTGAGGGTGTAGGATTTTTTGTCACACGATCTAGAGAGTCTAGGATTTTTTGTGACATGTTCTAGGGGGTCTAGGAGCTGTTCTTGACATTTACGAGGGTCTAGGATTTTTTGTCACACGATCTAGGGGATGTAGGATATTTTTTTCCACGGTTTACAGCCGTTTTCGTTGTGTTGGCCAGTGATGGCCACTGTATAGCCGATCGCAGAAAAGCTGAACTTGTGGCCACCCGTTTTTTTGTGGCCAACTTCCTGCTCGTGTCTTAGTGTTGGACAAGATTTTAAAAAGGTTTTGGTCGGTGTGTTTTTGCTGGTGGTTGGTGGCTGGTGGCTGGGTGGTTGGCCACTGCGTTGGGTGGCCAACATTACTCACGTAAAAAGGAAAGCGGTGACGAAAGTTCTTAAGTGCCTGCTCTGCCCACTGAAGTAATATTTTATCAGATAATCATCACATTTTTTTTTCTCAAGTTTGTTTTTATATGCAGTGTCTTTTACAGTGCAAGGAACCTTGCAAGAAGATCCTGGACTTTGATAAACCCAATTCTGATGCAGTGCCAGATCATCAGCCGCTGCTAGGAAACTCACCAAAAGTGAAGTCAGGTGACTTAAAGGTATAATTGTGGGAGTATACCCTCAGTACTTACTTTCATCATACAATTTGAGCTGTTAAATCAATTTCAAAGAATTTAATGATATGTTCAAGAATTAATAACGATGTTAATGATTCTGCCAGGCTGAGCTTGAAGAAACGCTGCCAATAAACATGCACGATATTGAAAGTGGAACTGAAAGTGGAACTGAAAGTGATTCGAGCAGCGGTAGTTCCTCCAGTGGCTCTTCTGACCATGGTGACCCTGACGATGTCACATTTCAACTGGCCGAAGCTAACCGAATCCTGAGATTGAAGCTAGAATCTCAAAAGGTTGAGTTAGACAATGCCAAAAGAGATGCAACACTTGCCAATAATTTACGCATTGCTCATAAGGAGAAATGTTCAAAACTGGAAGACGATATTAGGAAGCTACAAGAACAGTATGAGGGATCTCAAGATGAAGTTGCCAAACTGGTCAAACGCAATGAACATCTTCAGGATCTCTTGATCTTGGTCAAATCAGGTTGGTTCTAGATTCTGTATTAACTCATCAATTTTCTCCTTTGTGCTTGGGCAACTTATTCTCATAATTTCCTGTTTCTTCCTGGCCATTTCACAAAAACTAGTTCTGATGAGAAGAAAGAAGAGAAACATGGAGGACATTCGAAGTCAAGCAAATCTCCTAATCGAAAGGATGAAACATCCATGCCTGAGCTGAAGCATTGTAAGTCATCAATTTCATGTATTACTTTTTATGTTACTTCTGCAATTTCAAAACCGTATACTTTGGTGTCTGACATGCTTTTCAGCTCCGTTTAGCTACTACACTCACATTATTTGTTTGTTTATTTCAAGCCTCACCAATGCACCCCAATAAGAGTCCTGAAGATTTCTCTTTCGATGACTTTGATGACTTCAATTCTGCTGACAAGAAGGACTCTAACAAAAAGAAGAAGACTGTTAAACCATCCTCACCAGGTTTGGGGATTTTGTGTATTTTTATTTTATTTTTATTTTTCCAATTGATCATATTTTTGTTTGCTTTCGTCTTAGATGTAGACATGCATGATGAGGAACTAAATCTTTCATGCCAACGTGTCCTGGGACATTTGAGTGGCGAAAAGCCACTGGAGACGGATGCAAATGATCAGGTAAATGTGCTGGAATTTTCAAACTCTTCAGGAACTTCGATTTAATTTATATTTGGGAAACTAAAATTTTTCATAACTCATTTCAGATAGACATAGGCCACAATGTGAAAGTGAAGAGGCCTATGTTCGAGAAGAATTTCTCTGATAACAAATTAGACGTAAAGAAAGCGCGCAGAAACTTGACGGCCATGACTTGGACACCCCTAGAGAGGAAAGAGAGAAGCCTCACAGGTGTGAAGAACAACAAATTTCCATTTGCAGCACCCAAGAAAGCCGCAACCCCACAAAAAGTGAAAGCTGTGCTTGGTAATTGCTGTTCTTTGTTGTGTGTTTTTTTTTAATACATTCCATGCCCAATGCCTTTATTTCACCTGACGTTTTTATTGCATGTGCTATGAAAGCACACATGCTTTATCTGGGGGACAAGGAGGGGCCTAGCATGCGGAGCTCCCTCAAAGTTTGTGAAAGATCTATAAGTGAGAAGTTTGCTACTGACAGCCGAAAGGAATGGTAATAGTTGAATTGGTAAACCTTTTTATTTTATAAATGGTTGTTGTTTTTAGTTGGTTGATTCATATCTTTTTGTTTCAGATCTCATTTACTTTTACCTCCTGATATACTAGTATGTACACTGTGTTTTGTTTTATTTGATGTTTTGATTGTTATGTATTACTATCTGCTCATTTATTTAGAGAAACCCTGCTCGTTTTTGTTTCTTTATAGGGTGTAGTAAATGAGGTCAAATGTAATTAATGTTTAATATTTTTAATTATTTATGAACCCTAGATTTGTTTTCTTTTAGGGGTATAAGAATAAAATAGCCTTTTGAGGAGGGCTCTGTGTTCCTATACGTGGTAATTGAGTTATTGAAAGTTTGAATTTTTCCTTAATCCTCGTTTTTTCATTAGATGCAGTTTTTGTATGTTGGCTCTGAGCCCCTGCTCTGACTAGGTGAGGGGTGAAGTGGAAGCTGTACGCCCCAGTGGGTTTGTATCTCACACATAAAAGAATATGGCAGTATAGGATATATCAATTCATCTTAAAGGTACATGGGACTATCCACAAAGTAAGTCTGAACGGGTGTGTAACATTGTAATGCGGTCACGGGGGACTTCGGAGCGCCTGATGGGCAGGCAATCGTGAGTGAGGAACGCACGCGTGTTCTGCGGGCTTGCCTACACCGATGCTCACAGGCGCTCACCGCGGCTCCGCTGGACGGGTGAAGTTTTACGGGCGGACTTTCTTGATGATCCCTCGGTCATCAGGAATCTTCAGAGCTACCAGTCATCAGAGAGGGAGACATCAGACGAGGGTTATCAGAGACACATTCATCACAGGCATCAGAACACGTCCATCAGGAACAGGGTTCATCAGGAAATCATCAGAACGTTAGGCATCAGGACGCATCTATCAGAAACAGGGTTCATCAGGAAAAAGTCATCAGAGGTGCGCGAAAAAGTGTCAGGAAATGAGTTTGTCTTCTGATGACTCAGTTTCTGATGTAATTCTTCTGATGACAACACCTGATGAAATTTACACCAGTGTCAGATCCATCCTTCCACCCTGTTGAAACGAAGCTAACCAGCCCGAACCAACCGAGACGAAGCAACCAGCCCGAACCAACCAAGACGAAGCAACCGGCTCGAACCAACGTCTCGACGCAACTGACTCGTACCGATGCCGACAATCGGCGAGAAGGGAGAAAGCGTTCACTTGTTTTTGGCTGGTGGGCCTCTAGGCCTGTGGTGGCTAGGAGATTCTGATTCAACTGTCTCCTGCGGTCTACAAATGGGCATTCCCTCGACGCGGCTCAACAGGCCCCATCGTAGAACACATCTTCGCGACAATTTCCAGATCCGTATTCCTATCGGGTCTCGGCTAGACTGGCCTCTCGTTTCACATCGCACAGCGATCAGCGACACAAAAAAACTGTGGATACAGCAACTATGACGCGTAGAACACGCCGAAGTAACTGGAGAAGCGCTGACGTCAGCCATCGTGAGACAGCAGCATCGTGCATGCATGGTCATCCTGAGCTATGGTCTCTCTCTCTCTCTCTCTCTCTCTCTCTCTCTCTCTCTCTCTCTCTCTCTCTTACACACACAATGGACCATGCATGCATGGTCTCCCCGTGCACGTCCATGCATGCATGGTCTCTCTCTACCCCCCCCCCTGAGCCGGTCAGTCACGTGAGTCATTGTTGCAAGAAGTCACGTGAGTCAGCCTCTGAGCCAGCCCCGTGCATGCATGGTCTCCCCCCCCTCCGAACCTTATCAAAAGTCAAAAAAAATTCAAAAAACTAAAAAAAAAAAATGAATGTTTTTTACCGAAAAGTTTCACCACTTCATAAAAGTCGAGAAATCACAAAATTTTCCATTTTTGAGACAATTTTTTTTTTCTTCTTCCCTAAACCCGCGTACGATCCAATATCTGCCCCGCCTCATTGGCTGATTGGCTGAGCGATAGCGAAGCCCTTACCCCACTGGCCCAAAAATGTTTTGTCTGTTTGTCTGTCTGTCTGTCTGTCTGTCCGCGCGATTTCTCGAGAACGGTTCATCGTAGAGGGCTCAAATTTGGACCACAATCTCCTTGCATCATACCGGGGTCAACCTCACCTCGGGGGCATCCTACCTCAGGTGCTGCCGCAGGTGCCGATTGACAAACCAGGGCCTTCTTGTGCAAGAACTAGAACAGGAGGGAGGGCTAACTTTTAAATCGTGCAGAATCTTAAACTTCAACATGGCCACCGCCTCCATCTAAAGTCACCCCAAGACTCCATTCAACATGCCGAAATTAACCCCAGGTGATGCTGCAGGTGCTAGGGGTCAAAACAGGGCCTTCTTGGGCAGGAACTGGAACGGGGGCCAAATTCTAAATCGTGCAGAATATCAAACTTAAACATGGCGAATGACCCCTCTAAAATCACCCCAAGACTCCATTCAACATGCCGAAATCAACCCCAGGTGATGCTGCAGGTGCTAGTGGACGAAACAGGCCCTTCTTGGGCAGGAACTGGAACAAGGGGGCCAAATTCTAAATCGTGCAGAATATCAAACTTTAACATGGCGACCGACCCCCTCTTAAATCACCGTAAGACCCCATTCAAAATGCCAAATTTGACCTTTAGGTACTGCTGCAGGTGCTGGGGGCCAAAACAGGGCATTCTTGAGCAGGAGCAGGAACAAAAGGAAAGACTGCTAAAAAAAGCAGTATTTTGAACAAGATGGGAACCGATAACGCTTAAAATACACTCAGGACCTCAATCACAATCCTGAAGAAAACCCCAGGTGCTGCTGATGGTGCCAGTTGTCAAAGCAGGGCCTCCTTAGACCGGAACCGGTTAGGCTAGGGTAAGTTAGGTTTGAGCAGCATTGAGTACGGTAGAGAAGTCCACAATGAGTAGCTGAAGTTGGAGTAGGTTAGGTCAGAGTAGGGAAGGTTAGTTTAGAGTAGGGTAGGCTAGGTTAGAGTAGGAAAGGGTAGGTTAGGAAGTCCACAATGAGTAGGGGAAGTTGGAGTAGGCTAGGTCAGAGTAGGGTAGGTTAGTTTAGAGTAGAGTAGGCTAGGTTAGAGTAGGGAAGGGTAGGTAAGGTTGGAGTAGGCTGGGGTAGGTTAAGTTAGAGTTGAGCACGATTAAGTACGGTAGAGAAGTTCACAATACTGTGGGAGTAGGTACGTCCAGCGGTTAGGTTAAAAGCGTAGCGTCCCACGCGCCTCAAGACCGGCGCCCGCAGGGCGCCGTACTGACTAATTAGCCCCGCAGGGTCCCACACGCCCGGTGACAGCCGCCGGCAGGCCAAGGTAGGTGTACGCCAGGCGTGGAGGGGCGGAACAGTGGTTCGCGGTGAGCGAAGCCTGTTACGCCACGACGCGGTCTGGCGTACGCCTACCTTGTCTAATCTCTGCCGGTCAGTCACGTGACCTCATCAAAAGTCAAAGAAATTCAAAAAACTCCCAAAAAAAAAATGAATGTTTTTTACCGAAAAGTTTCACCACTTCATAAAAGTCGAGAAATCACAAAATTTTCCATTTTTGAGACAATTGTTTTTTTTTCTTCTTCACTAAACCCGCGTACGATCCAATATCTGCCCTGCGTCATTTAATCTCTGCCGGTCAGTCACGTGAGTCATTGTTGCAGTACGTCACGCGAGACAGAGGCGCTTACATTCAATTGCGTTCGCTGGCTCTCGCCACTCTCAATAACTTTTCAGAAAGATTTCAGCTATTCCTACAACTATTCAACTATCCAACTATTCCTGCAATGGAGAATCGTGTTTGTGAGAGGCCCATTTATAATCTCTTTTCGTGGCCTTCGTATTATAAGAATATACTGGTGTATCGCCCATCCCAAGAGCAGGTCACTTCGCTGGCGGCCTTCTTGGTGCTGAACAAGTATTCTGTCAAAATGGCAATGAGTATAGCGTTAAAATGCCACGGGGTGCGGGAAACATGTGACTGTGTGTCAGCGATGTCCTTGTATTTACGCGCTGCACCAGAATGGATCCGGGGCTCGATCAATGCCTTATGCACGGATAGTGATACCATTAAAACATTAAAAGGTGAAACGGTGTCCGAGGCGATGGCGATGCACTTTGTGTTCACCACCCTTAATGTCGACAAACCTGAGGTAGGTGAAATATAAAATGCAAATGCGTCAATGTACCGGCATGCATGTGTATAAGACCCCGTGAATGCACGTTCGTGAGATCCCGTGCATGCATTGGTCCTTTTCTTTTCTCCATGCATGCATGCATGCATGCATGCATGCAATGCATGCAGTGTATTAGACACCGTGTACCTCACCGCAGCATCTCCCAGACTGTTCCCCTAGATTCAGACAGCCAGGTCCAGTCCAGTCCAGTCACCGCCCAGGAGCGCGAGCCCGCTTTCAGAGAGATGCCAGACGTCAACTCCCAGCAGCGCCACCCCGCTTCGGAAGAGCCTCGGCTTCGCTGAACTAGTAAGTCACCAACCCCCAGCACATTTGTCTGTTACCTCTAAGCACCCATGTTGAATGTGGCCTTCTCCCGCAACCAGGACTCGTACAGAATGACACGGCCGTCGCTGGTCATTCCCCTCCTAAGGTGTCAGCTAGCGAGCCGCCACCGCTACCTAAGAGGGAGAAGCGTGACTTCAAGGCTGAGTACCATTTCGACAGGCCCATGACCCCACGAATGGAAGCCGCCCTTGAGGTGCTGGAAGAAAGCATCGGCAACATTGCAACATGGGATCCGCGCAACCGGAACAACCTCCTGAAGAATTTTTTAAACAGTGAGCCCCGGTACCATGACCGCTGCGGGCCCATTTTCAGCTGCGTTGTGAATGGGATGACCCCATACCAGTTTGAAAACTACCTCGGTGCCCTGGGGGTTGAACTGAAAGTGTTACAGCCCTACATCCGAACCTACAAAGACTACTTTTATAAAGCCCAAAGAAATCCGCGCACGTGTTATGCCTGGAATAATGTTGCCCGCACCTACACGTGGAACGACGGGTCCAAGCGGGTGGCCTTTGAATAAAGCCAAAATTATTAATTAATTAATTAAATTATTTTTTGTGATCTGCCACTTTGCGCGCTATTATATAAAGAATTGTTTAGATAAAAATTATGTGTGTAAACTACTTCCTAGTACACCCTCATACACACCCCCATGCATACATGTACCGAACTCCCCTGTAAAAGGGTAGCATGGGCCCCCTGCATATCCCCCTGCATGCACACCTATGCAGGTAGCGATTTGCATGCATGTGCCCAAAGGGAACCTAAATGCATGTGCGGGTAAATAAAAACAATATACCATGCATGCCCCCTTACATATTCCCCACTGCATGCATGGGCCCCCGTTGGTCATCCCCATGCATCAATGGACCCATACTATTACACAATCATACCAGAATTTTAAACATGCTAATTTTTCATTTTAATCCTCAAACCAGTCAGAACATTTCATACCTAGTTGATTTGCAAGTTCGGATGGCCTTTTTCGTAACTTCCGGTAGCCGGAAAATATTAAAGACACCGGAGATGAAATTAAACCAACTAGAAACCACTGAAACGCCTACCCGCACGACTATATAGGAATATCTTCCAAATTTGGCCATTTTCAAGCCGCCATTTTTCGAAAATGGCGGCCAAATTGCCTCTTCTGGTTCCGGCCGACATTTTTGCACTACACCAATGAGTTTCTGGTGCTCGTATTGTCCGAAATCGATACCCACATTGCATATGTACGACATTTTAACTTTTTCCCCCCAAAAGGGGGGTCTGCACGAGATTTTCATTGAACGTTTCGACTCAAATCCAAGAATCATATTTAAGGAACAAGTGTGCCGAAGCGCTTGCTTGTTAGTCGATTTGCAGGTTAGGTTAGGCCTACCGCCAGCACTATCACGTTTTTCCATCCTCACTTCATCTATTATTTAAATATGTAAGAGAATTGTCATTGCCCCTCAATGAGACAGAGCATTATTATTGCCGCCCTGGAATGCACTCAGTAGCGTCTAAATCAAGTACTAAAGATTCTTGTAGATCTCATGACATTGGGATATTTTACGAATTACCTTTAGAGAATATTTTAAAATTTCTATTTGAGCAACGTGGTCTTGCTGATTTAATTGATCAATATTCTGAAGCTAGAAGCCAAAGAGGTGATAGTGAAACCATATGTGATATAAAAGACGGGTCAGAATATAAAAGAGTTTGGTCTGACATTTCAAGCAAGTACAAACTGACCCTAATACTGAATACCGATGGCGTTAGTCCTAAGGCTCGCTTTTGGCCGCTAATGTTTAGCACCATGGAGGTTCCACCACATCTTCGCGCTTCGTTTAATGTTGTTTGGGGCATTTGGTTTGATAAACAATTCAAACCTGACATGAACTTATATCTTAAACCATTTGTGTATTCTCTTGTTAAAATCCATAGAGCAGGTGGTGTTTCTTGGAAGCACCCTTCAACTGGTAATGTCCATGTAAGTCCAGTTCGTGCTCCTCTTATAGTGGCTGACGCCCCAGCATGAGTCGCTGTCTTAAACATGCAAGAACACCAACCAAAGTACGCCTGTAATGCCTGTGAGCAGAAGACGAGCAAACTTCCTGCATCTCCTACTGCTGCTGGCGAAAAAAAGAAGAGAAGGAAAAGGCGGTTCACATTTAAAGAAGAAGCTGCAACTCTGAGATCCCATCATCGAATGCTTAAGTGTAGCAATATCGGTACTGATCTTGATGCAAAAAGAGGAATCAAAGGATAAACTGCAATTAGGGACAATACCGTTCCTTGATTTATCAACTTGCGTATTAGCTAAATATATGCATTTTGTGATGTGTGGTGCAGTTAGGCAATTATGTTTCTTGTGGCTAATTGAGAAAGGCCCCTGGTATATTGGTGACCATTTAACTGAAATAACCAAATTTCTTGATCAGGAAATTTACCCACCAAGCTTAATGTCAAGATTGCCTCGGTCATTTGAGTATTTCGCTCTGTTGAAAGCTAATGAGTTCCGCTCTCATCTTCTCTACTTTTCACTAACCAATGTTGCTCCTTATTTAAAGGATGAGTATCATCAGCATTGGATGCTTTTTGTTCAGGCCATATATTTACTTTTAAAGGAGTCAATATCTCAGGATGACCTAGTAGCAGCTGAAGCTCTTCTTCGTTTATTTGTCAGATTTAGGGACTCTGTATGGTGTTAAACATTATGTGTACAATTGCCACCAAATGCTTCACCTAACTTTGTACGTTAGCCGCTGGGGCTGTCTTTGGTCGAACTCAGCATTTACATTTGAAAACTTAAATTGCATACTCTCTGATATGATTCATGGCTCTAAGAACGAAGGAAGGGAACTTTTAAATCAACTGTCTCTTGCTCAGGGAAATCAAATGTTAAAAAATAAGACAGTCATTAATGCTAAAAAAAAACCTGGTGTATCAGTTTCAGGGAAAATAATTCCCCGTGGTTTAACTGAGGGGGAATTAAACCACCTTCAAAAGTTGATTCCTAAGGTGAAGCCAGACTGAGTAGAATTTTATGACAGAATTCTAATTGGGAGGGAAACATTTTCTTCTCAAATTTATGACAGAAATTTTAGAAGGCGCAACTCATATGTTGAAATTTAATGTGGCAACCGTAAATTGTATGATCGAATAGATGTTTTTTGTAAGTTTGGTGACTCAGTGTTCTGCATAGTATCTGTTTTTAAAGTAGACCATACAAAGTTTTTCTTTCATAGAAAAACCAGGACTCGGATAACTCACATCATTCCAGTAAATGACTGTGGAAACATTGTTGTATGTGAAGCAAAAGACATTGTTCAAAAACTGATTCAAGTAGGGAATTTCTTGTGCTTTCCTCCAAACTCTATTGAAAAGAATCTGTAATTTTTCTGCTTTTGTTTTATTTGTTTTGTTTTATTCATTTGAAATTTTTAGGGCATAGTAAGTAATATTTTTTTTTTAAAGTGATAAGTTTATCTGAAATCTTGTTATGGGCTATTTTGCTTAAAGTAGAATAAAAAAAAGATAAAAACCAACAAAGGGGTATTTTTTAACTTTATTGAAGACAAAACGCCCCTTAAATGTTTTTAACATTTTACGAACTCGAACTATAGTGCTATCGCCACTCGAGTGTGGGGCCCTCCCTGCGCCGCTAGAGCATATGGCGCGGCACTGACGGCATGACACAGGAGTAAACCCGTTCGTCGTCCTGGTCGAGCCGAAGCACCGCGCCACAGCGCACGGGTTGAACAGCAGGATGCTCGCGGACAACAGTGCCCCCGCACCCATTGTTGACTCTCCAAGCCCAAGCCTACCCAGGCGCTCCGTCCGCCCCTGCGAAGTTTGGGATAGGCAGTACCGCGGCGCACCATTGTGTAGCGGGACAGGATACCCTACAGGCGCTCCCTCCCTCAGCCCTGCGAAGTGCGAAGCCGCACGCCTACAATGGACGCTCGGCATTACGAAATGGAGGGGCTAAAGGGATACCTTTCGGTACGTGTGGCAGCCGAAGCAGACACTGCCTGCGCTATCCGTGCTTCGACGACGGACCGGGCCTCCTCCGAACCGAGCCGAACGGCCGGGTCCAGCAAGAACCGGCGGTTCGGCTCAGCTTTGTTGGTCGGTGTGGGGAAGTATTAACTTGCGCGCAGATGAAACTGCGCGCACGTGAAACTGCGCGCACGTGAAACTGCGCGCATCTCTTTGCTTCGTTTGGGTGTGAAGGTGCGCGCACGTGAAACTGCGCGCACATTTTGTGGGTGAAGCCAAGAGCCCGTGTTTAAACTGCGCGCACGTGAAACTGCGCGCGCTTGAAGGTGCGCGCACGTTAACCTGCGCGCAGGTTAAACTGCGCGCACATTTTATGGGAGAAGCCAAGAGCCCGTCTTTAAACTGCGCGCACGTGAAACTGCGCGCGCTTGAAACTGCGCGCACGTTAAACTGCGCGCACGTGAAACTGCGCGCAGCGTAGAGTGCGTGGCAGCAGGCGCGGAGACTCGGGGCCCCCCACTCCAGGCGGAGCGGTGTAGCGCTGCGCAGTGGCTCCGCCTACACACCCCACTCCTCCGTCCGTGGCGGCGATCCGACAGCGCGCTCCCCGCACGACGCTAGCAGGCTATGAGAAATAGCGTTGTCCGTTGCAACATGCGGTGTTGCCTCGTCACTGGCAGTGCGCTCCCGCTCCTACCTGCAGGCGAGCGAGCGCCCGACGCCTAGGCAGCCCAGCTAACCTGCAGCTGGGTTCTGTTGTCTACTTGCAAGGCGTTCTGGCCCGGGTCATCAGATGAAGAAAAGAAGGTGGCCCAATTGAACTGTTCGGCCGCTTCCCGTAATTGCTTCGACAGATTCGATTTGTTTAAAAGATCAGTGAGTTGCACTGCATGCTGCAGGCGAGTCCGCCCATGAATTAACTAAACACATGCAAGCATGTGGCTCAGGGTTATCGGTTTAACAGTTACTAAGAACTGCACTTGAGCAGCGTCACGTCCTGCGCCACATCCTGCCGCCGAGCCGCTGTGGGGTGAGGGGTACTGTACGCCCGGTAGGGCAGAGGACAGCCGCCCCCGCACTGCCTGTCTGGCCTCGCTATCTCTCTCTCTCTCTCTCTCTCTCTCTCTCTCTCTCTCTCTCTCTCTCTCTCTCTCTCTCTCTCTCTCTCTCTCTCTCTCTCTCTCTTCTTCCGTTGAAAATGAACTCTGCACTAACTTAATTTTCCACCTCCGACCACAGACAACTCTACAAACTCGAACTCCTTCTTTATTACACTTATCACACCGAAAAAAAGGTAGTCAGAGACCTACAGTTTAACAAGTACAGTGTGAACACTAAAGATCCTTTCACCCCGGAGGGGACCGTGGCCGCCTCCCGCGGCCAGGCTGAGGGGGCAGGGGCGGAGGACGGCCGCTCGCCGCTGTGGTGAGAGGGCTGAGGCTAAGGCCGCCGGCCGGGGGGAGGGGGAGGCGGACGCGCTCGCCGCTGTGGTGAGAGGGCTGAGGCCAGGGGCGCCGGAAGTGGAGGGCATGGGGGGGGGGGGCAGCCTGCCCCCTGTAAAACGGCAGGGGGGCATTCCCCCCCTAATATTTTACCTGTTGGTAGCACGAAAACTGAAAACTAGGAACGGTGCCGCAGGAGGCTTCTGAATCGGTCCCGTTTTGCCGCGCCATGCGCGCCTTGATGACTGACCGCCTTGCTCGACTGCGTCGCTTGGTGTTGATTAGGCGGCTGGCCGCTCAAAGTTTTTGGTTCATCGGGCTCTGCTAGAAAATAAGAATGTCTTTCTAGGATGATACATTTATCATCACCTATAGCCTCAACAGAAACAATAATATAAAGATAATGTGTCAGCGGCTTGTACTCTCATGCGGAGACAAAGGCAGCACGCAGAAGTATTATACCGCATGGGGGCCGCGTTTCGCCGTTGCCGTCGCCGTCGCCATCGCCGTCGCTGTCTGTTGCCCACTCCGCATTTCGCATCGTGGCATTGTTGCCCTCGCGGGCCATGCGAGCCATCCTGGGCGGGGAAAGGAAGGCTTGCAAGATTGATGTCTATCTACCTGAACGGCAGATATCTTCGGCTCTCCCTGATTATGCACACAAACTTGCTACTAAAGATAAGTTCTGCTTTCAAGACACACAAATAAGACTTTCTTTTCAGAACCTTCCAAACCCTTAAGTGCTAGCAAACATTTAAAGTTGGTATCATCTGCTTCCTATTTAAATAGGGATTTCTGGGAAGTGCAGAAATCAGGAAAGTATGCGCCTTCGTTTATTCAGTGTATAACTTCGTAAGAAAATAATTTCACTCTGACTTCTTTCGGCGAGTGCAACCGCCGTGTCAGAATCCTAACAAAAGACGGTACAGCTCGACTTAACTCATACTCATTCTCCCCCGTCTGTTGCGATGTTTGCGCTAAACAGCACATACGCAGCAGACGAATCGAAAGGTGCAAGGCGCCTAACAAGTAGGCAACCAAACTATGCACAATGTAAGTTAGGTTGCCTAGATGCACGGCGAACTCCACCACCAGCCGCACAAAGGCATAGACGACGCGGGAAACGCACGGGGAAAAGGGGGAAGGGGGGGGGGGGGGCTTCCCGCTCGCACTGCTGTTCATTGCTTACCAGACTTCTCCCGCTCTCTTCCTTTCGCTCATCGCTTGTAGTACGGTTGGAGGCAGCCCGGGCCCCAGCCGGCTTCCCCCACCGCGGCTGCACTTACGCCCTCGCTGCCGCGCGCTCCCCTCTGCAGGGCCCACGGCTCCAAAGATAACTCCGACAAGCTGCAGCCCCGCCGCCACACCGCCATTCCACCTTGCCCTGTGCTCTGTGCAAGGCAACGCGGCACGGCAGAGGGCAGCTCCAGCTTGCGGCACCTGCAGGGCCATCTAAATTCACTAGGTTGGTTTTAATATCAGCGAAATCCCGTTTAATTTTTTTTTCTATCTCGAGAACGGCTGCAGATAGAGCAAAAATAAACACAGATTTGGATCAAACTCAATTTGACCACCCCAGGAATACTTTAAAGCGCGCTGATACGCTACATGCACCCAGAAAAATCTTCATGGAAGTCAGGCATAAGGGATCCACTGCCTACGGGAGGGAATCCGCTTAGACGAGAACGGATCCGCTTGAAAGGGGAAAATTTCGCGCCGCTAACGCAGAGGATCCACACCGGTCCAACACCGGACTACATACATACCGGATCCTGGATGATAACGGATTCCCGTAAAACCGGATCCGCTGCGTTAGCGGCACGAAATTGACCCCTATCAACCGGATTTTTAGACCTGGAAAGGGTAGCGAGAAGCGTTACGTGATCAGTGAGAGAATGAGGGGGAGGGGGGGGGGCAGTGCCGCTCACACCATCTCACGCGTTAGGCCCGACGACAACCCCCTACCCCGGTCGCGAGCCTGCCCCCCCCCCCCCCCATTTCGAAAATCGACGAAAATTATTGAAACTTTTAGTGGTGTAGGCAGCGCTCGGCCTGGCAGCGGGAGGCAGCTTCAGCCCTCTCAGCGCAGCGGGGAGCGCCCCCACCCCCTCGGACTGGCTGCGCGAGGCTGCCCCCCCCCCCCTCACTGCCCTCTCCGTGACGAGCCAAACCAAATCTAAGGCTTCAACGAGAACGTTGGGGCGTTCGCGGGCGTTGGGAATTTACTTACGATCATAGACACCATGGGAACGACACGGCGCCGAGTAACGTCTCCCAGTCAATCCATACCTCCCCCGCTCGCACGCACAGTTCTCGTTCCGCTCAGTTCCGCTCGGTGTGTCTATGGGCGAGGGGAGACGCGGCGTGATATGTGCGGGTGAGCGGTGACGTCGCCCGGCCCGGCTTGACCAAGCCCGCGCTTACCGGCGCCTAGTCAATGTCGAAACCCGGCAGAAGCGGCTGTTTTTTTACGGCTTCTTCTAAGACACTCGAATCGGAATCGGAAGTTCCAAAATCAAAGAAAAAGGCTTATCTGCACCCAGAGCCTATTTTGGTTTTATTTGTTCATTACATAAATGTCTCCAAGTTCAGGTAATGGTACTACATTTTTCCGAAAACTATTATATGGTGAACTAAGTAAGTACCCACAAAAAAAAATTCACACAAGTTCAAAAAAGCGCCTTGCAAGTGTGCAACACAATCCAACTGCGGGTAGGCTGGGCTGCCTAGCGTCAGGCGCTCGACGACGTACTGAGTCAGCGGAGAAAGTCGAGCGGTGAGCAGGCGTCCTCTGCCTTGGTCCTGGCAGCGTGAGTCGGTCTACGGCTTCAGCCCTCTCACCGCATAAGAGAGCTGCCGCCCTCCGCCCGCCACCCCCCCCCCCCCCCCCCGGCCGTCCTCCGTCCTGCGGCCTTAGCCTCAGCCCTCTCACCACAGCGGCGAGCGGCCGTCCTCCCCCCCCCCCCCCCGCCCGGCGGCCTCAGCCTCAGCCCCCTCACCACAGCGGCGAGCGGCCGTCCTCCGCCCCTGCCCCCTCAGCCTGGCCGCGGGAGGCGGCCACGGTCCCCTCCGGGGTGAAAGGATCTTTAGTGTTCACACTGTACATGTTAAACTGTAGGTCTCTGACTACCTTTTTTTCGGTGTGATAAGTGTAATCAAGAAGGAGTTCGAGTTTGTAGAGTTGTCTGTGGTCGGAGGTGGAAAATTAAGTTAGTGCAGAGTTCATTTTCAACGGAAGAAGAGAGAGAGAGAGAGAGAGAGAGAGAGAGAGAGAGAGAGAGAGAGAGAGAGAGAGAGAGAGAGAGAGAGAGAGAGAGAGAGAGAGAGAGAGAGAGAGATAGCGAGGCACATGCTTGCATGTGTTTAGTTAATTCATGGGCGGACTCGCCTGCAGCATGCAGTGCAACTCACTGATCTTTTAAACAAATCGAATCTGTCGAAGCAATTACGGGAAGCGGCCGAACAGTTCAATTGGGCCACCTTCTTTTCTTCATCTGATGACCCGGGCCAGAACGCCTTGCAAGTAGACAACAGAACCCAGCTGCAGGTTAGCTGGGCTGCCTAGGCGTCGGGCGCTCGCTCGCCTGCAGGTAGGAGCGGGAGCGCACTGCCAGTGACGAGGCAACACCGCATGTTGCAACGGACAACGCTATTTCTCATAGCCTGCTAGCGTCGTGCGGGGAGCGCGCTGTCGGATCGCCGCCACGGACGGAGGAGTGGGGTGTGTAGGCGGAGCCAATGCGCAGCGCTGCACCGCTCCGCCTGGAGTGGGGGCCCCGAGTCTCCGCGCCTGCTGCCACGCACTCTACGCTGCGCGCAGTTTCACGTGCGCGCAGTTTAACGTGCGCGCAGTTTAACGTGCGCGCAGTTTAACGTGCGCGCAGCTTCAAGCGCGCGCAGTTTCACGTGCGCGCAGTTTAAAGACGGGCTCTTGGCTTTTCCCACAAAATGTGCGCGCAGTTTAACCTGCGCGCAGGTTAACGTGCGCGCACCTTCAAGCGCGCGCAGTTTCACGTGCGCGCAGTTTAAACGCGGGCTCTTGGCTTCACCCACAAAATGTGCGCGCAGTTTCACGTGCGCGCACCTTCACACCCAAACGAAGCAAAGAGATGCGCGCAGTTTCACGTGCGCGCAGTTTCATCTGCGCGCAAGTTAAGCGGTCCCACCGTTGCACAGGAGCGCCCATCCCTATGTTTTAGTATGGCAGATGCCATACCTGCCGCAGGGGGTAGGTGGGTCGTGGGGAGTGGTCAGGGGGAAATGAGGAAGAGAGGAAGAGAGAAATGGAAGAGGAGAGAGGAGGGAGGAGCGAGGAGAAAGAGAAAAAGGAAAGGCGTAAGAGGCGTAAAAGGGCCCAAAAAGAGGCTCAAAAGGGGGGTGGGTGGGTGCCTGGCATGGTCCCTGCCATACAAGGGGTCCCTCACTCCCTTGAAAGGTGTAAACAGGAGCATTTGAGAGTATGAGTATGCGTGAGTATCAAGGAGTTTTGAGAGTATGTGGAGTTTGTCAGGAGTATGTGAGTATTTTATGAGTTGCGTGAGTATTTTATGAGTATGTGGGAGTGTGCGTGAGTATTTCATGAGTATAAGGGAGTATGCGTGAGTGTCAAGGATTTTCTAGCGTATGACTTTGTAGGAGTATGTCAGTATTTTATGAGTATGTGGTTGTGTGCGTGATATTTCAAGAATATAAGTGAGTATGTGGGAGTATGCATGAGTGTTTTATGAGAATGTAGGAAAAATGTTGAAACAACATAAATAGTGAACTACTGCTTTACGACGACGCCGAGACTCAGCGTTGGGCTACCCAGCAGGCACCAATGCGAATGTGAAAACGATTGTGAAGTGTGTAGTATATGCCCAGAAACTAGCACACAAAGGTGTATTGCAATAGGTATTTTTTTTTCAACATTGTGTCCCGTTACGTCCATTGGATACACTTTTAAGCCGGTCGTTTGAATGTGGTTGGAAGTCGTCACTGCCCTCAAATAGTGTTCGGAGGTTTCAAACCCGATTCAGACGTTTCTAAGCCGTGGCTGTTGACTGCCGGGTAAAAGGCACCCGGGGGTATGTATGAGTTTGTAGGAGTATGTCAGTATTTTATGAGTATGCGGTTGTGTGCGTGATATTTCAAGAATATAAGTGAGTATGTGTGCTACTCCACATATAAACGCTCTAAGCCACTCGGCCAAAGAGACTTGTAGGAGGATGTGTGGTCCCCTCCGTTCATACGGCCGAATGCCGTCTGAGAATTCGCTTCAGTACGCCCGCTCGATCAGCAGAATGAAGGGGTCCACACCTCCTACTACGAGTCTCTTTGGCCGAGTGGCTTCGAGCGTTGACACGTGGAGCGGCGGGTCGTGGGTTCGACCCGCACCCCGGGTGATTTTTACCCAACAGTCAAACTTTTATCGTTATTCTGTTGTAAATTTGTCGTTAATTTGAAGTAAAATTCGTCCGTTTTATGTCAGCAAATCGACAAAACTACTATCGATGGACGACAAATGCGCTTGTTGTATGTTTCTCGTTGTTTTGAAGTGTAGCATGCCGTTGTCTTATCGTAATTTGGTCGTCCGAAAAACGGCAAATGTCCGACAAATTGACAGACCAACGCTCCACACGGGAATTGGGAGGGCACCTGCGTTGCTAGCGCTTGGAGACCCGTGAATTGGCGACGCTTGCCAAAACCATGGCCGGAGTGCCGCGAGCGAATGAGAAAAAGCGAATCTCGAATTTTCGAGTATTTCATGAGTATGTACGAGTACGAGTATGTGCGAGTTTCTGCGAGTTTTGACGGAGTGTGAGTTTCTGCGAGTTTTGCGGGAGTATGGTGGAGTTTCGGGAGTATGAAGGAGTTTTTAGGAGTATGAAGGAGTTTTTAGGAGTATGAAGGAGTTTTTAGGAGTATGAAGGAGTTTTTAGGAGTATGAAGGAGTTTTTAGGAGTATGAAGGAGTTTTTAGGAGTATGAAGGAGTTTTTAGGAGTATGAAGGAGTTTTTAGGAGTATGAAGGAGTTTTTAGGAGTATGAAGGAGTTTTTAGGAGTATAAAATCAGGTGTACACGGAGTTTTTGAGTGAGGGACCCCTTGCTGCCATACCTACTTTGAAATAGATGGGCGTACCTGTTGCAGGTCTATGGTGAGATTCTCTTGAGTCCTGGTCGGCGTCCAGACGGGCCGCTGGAGGAATGTTCTCTCCGCAGACCCGAATAGCGCGCCTCTGCCACGACCTGCGGCAGCTTGTGACGGCCACGCTAGAGCTGTCCTTCCGGTCATTGTCTGGGCCGACGAGTCACCGGGCCGAGCAGCATGAGGACGCGGCTGCACCCGCACGGTCGGCAGGCGCGCGGCCAGTCCCCGGAGCCCAGCCCTATCCGCGATCTCCTACCAGGACCCTGGAGCAGATCGCGGAGGTGCGCGCGGCGCCGCCCTTCGCGCCAGATGAGCTCACGCCGAGCCACTTTTGCCAGCGGCCAAAAGGTATCCTCAAGGTGGAGGAGGCGCTGGACCTGGAGGGGGCGTGCGCGGTATGCATCGTTGCACTGTGTGTGCAGTAACAGGCGCGGTGAGGAAGGCGCCCGGCGCTGCGCCGAATGGCGGTAAGACGCGACGGCCCCGCCGGGGCAGCAGGTCCCTCCAGCACCCCCTGCAGCCGTGCATCGGCAAATCACCGCCGGCCGGCCAAGAGGCCAGCAGCCCCCAGACCTGCGGCGTTGCATCAGCCGAGCACCGCCAGGCCACCCGGGAGTGCATGCACCCCGTGCGCGCACGCACACGACTAATCGATAGTCTAACGCCAGTTCCATTAAAAGCATTTAACTTAAGTAAACAGCGCCTGGCCCATGACATCGCCGCCTTACGAAGGCCTCCATCCGGGGATGGGCCCCGGCCGCTCTTAAGCGGCCGATGAGCAGGGCGGGGCCCCCACGACGTCCGCGAACATCACAACCACCCACAAAGCCCCTCGCGACGAACATTTTAACTTTCCAGAGACAAACAAGAAAGAGGTCAGTGCCTCTCGAACCCCGCGGAGCCGCGGAGTGCATGAAGTCCGGTCCGTGCGCTGCTAGGGGCCGCAGAGCTATGCCTGCCGGCCCCTTTCCGAGACGCCCTCGAGGCTCAGCACGGCCGTCCCACGCACTCCTGCGATGCTGCATGACGCCGTGCCCGCGGCAAGTGCCCGTCGGCCCTCACCCACCCTCATCACACTTGCACATTCGCCTGACAACAATGCGACGCACGCGCTCCGCCGCGCATCGTTGGATTTTCATATATGATGATAAGGACTTCGTATATGTGTACATGGACATCATATATGGCGCTAAAATAGCACATATATGACCGGTCTACATTCATATATGATGATAAGGACCTCGTATATGTGTACATGGACATCATATATGGCACTAAAATAGCACATATATGACCCGTCTACATTCATATTTGATGATAAGGACCTCGTATATGTATATGGACATCATATATGGCGCTAAAATAGCACATATATGACCGGTCTACATTCATATATGATGATAAGGACCTCGTGTATGTGTGCATGGACATCATATATGGCGCTAAAATAGCACATATATGCTGTATATCTGGAGCAAGTGCTGCATGCGATGAAGGGGACTGAAGGAGGAAGCAGCTTCATGCAGGTTATTATTGTTGTAATTGTGATTTTCTGCTTGTGAGTTGGTTCTTACGTGACACCAAAACTGACATTTTGCATTTTGCACTTTAAGCACCACAACGGCAATTGCAGGCAGTTTAATCAACTGTGCGGAGTACCAAAAGTACCTCCAATCCTAAAGGAAAGAATAAGCAGACGTCGGAGAGCCAGCCTGCTTCACCTCCCTTTCCACTCCCCAAAATTGATGACGTAAGTTTGAACTTCATACTTCATATTTCTATTTTACTTTCAAGTTGCAACTAGGGAAGATGTTGAATGATTATTTAGTCACTTTTTGACAAGCCTTTTTCCATTTGTCTAGCCTGTGAAACTGATAGACGGTGAGGCTCATACCGTGCAGATTTCTAGGAAGAAAAGAAACAAAATTGCTGCCACATTGAAAGGGGACTCAGAAGAAACAATTAGGCAACTTCTGTTGAATATGCTAGGCAAGGATAACTTAAGAGTCATGAGAGCCAGAAGCCGTGGCCATTCAGAACACATTCCAGTCCCTGAGGCGTACATGCAAGGAATTGAAGGTGAGACACATTTGGGTGATTTTAGTACTAAAACAATGTGGAATGTATCTCACATAAACAGCCATTTTTTAAAATTTTGTTGTTGTTGTTTAATTTGGGAAGTTCACTTAAATGCTAGGCAAGAATAAGTAGGAACTTTACCATGAATAAAAAGCCTATAAGTTTTCTATATAGTGTTCGAGTAAGACGTGTGACAAGTGACTAGTGGAAAATTGAGGACTTAGTGCACTACTGCATTAAGATAATCAGCAAAGCAAAACATTTGCAGGTACCAAAGCAACTGTTAGATTATACTTCATAATTCTGTAAAATTGCATCCATTTACCATGTTACAGACCCTGTATAACATCAAGTCACAGATATGTATACGGTCTGTAGCATTACATAACCTTTGTTCTACTTGATAACATACAACATGTAATTTTACAGAACTTCAGGGTTGCCAGTGAGTCACTATTGTCACTAGTGGTCACTATTTTAAAATCATGGCACTTTTCTCACTTTTTTTCGAAACCAAGTCACTGTTGCCACAATTTCAGAACTCATGTGCTGTTAAGTCAGTGTTCAGAGATACGGGTTTTCAATTTTATTACGAATTCTCTTAATAAACGGTTTAAACCAGTTTCGAGGGGGTGTTCACTCTCGAAAAAAAAAAAATGTGACCCGACCCGGAGCAATTGCGCGCTATTACGTTATTATTGAACAGATATTACGTCCCAAAATATAAGTTATTGGGACGATTTTGCGCCAAAGTCGGCCAAATTCTACTACTCCCGGGTGGAAGGATCTGTGCTGAAACTACACTCAATACGCGTAATGCACATTCTCAAATGCGGAGTACGCGGACTAGCATTACGAGTTCGGAGCTGCTCATGGCAATGCGTCAGAAACGTCGTGCCTACTCCGAAAGGTACCCTACCCCGATCGTCAGATACCGGGCAGAAGGGTGTTCCAGGATGTTCACGTTCGTCCCAGAGAGTCAGGACCACTACAGGTAAACGAACAAGCTGGCCCGTCCCTTCCGTCAAACCTCGGTGCCAGTTCCGCTGCGCGTTTTAAGTGCAAAAACAAATCAAAATTAGATTTCGGTGAATTTAAGACTAAAAATGCCGATATCTCAAAAAACGTAAAAGTTACAGCGTTTTCCTTGAAATTTAAGCCATTCCGGTCCCTACTTTGGTCAAATTGACCTTAGAAAATATTTTCAAAAAATTTCTGCAACATTGATTTTTACTACTGCAGGGGGCAGTTATGCCCCATTCGGGTGCCCTGCGCGACCCCTTCCGGTGATCGATTTTTTTTTTCGAAGGTCGCAAAGATCTTGTATTTTGTTACAGCATCCGAATTCGATCTCGCTCATTGACATTTTTGACTTCGCATTTTTTTTACCGCTGTTTAGTCACCTACAGGTCACCTACGAGCCGGCGCTTCCTCCGTAAATTTAATTTTTATTGCAGCAGTCGTTATTTTGATTTCCGACCCTGATTGAACTCGATCAAACTACTCCCCTGGTCCCCCCTATACGCTCCAGAAGCATAGCACATTCAAAAGAGAAAAAAAACACCATCTATAATATGATATATCAACTCCGCTTCTCGAACATTTATATTTTTGGTGTAGATCTAAACATAGTTGTCTGTTCCCTAGACAGACTTGTCGTTTGCAATATTACTTGATAATTTAACAAAGAAACTTAATGCATAAACGAATAAATTTCTGGTATCTTCCGAGTTGTTTTTTATTTAAAAGTTTCCATGACTTCTCTTGTTTATTATGGCAGTACAGACAACCGAAGTAACAGCTCGTACTCCTTGAATGTCAAGATATTTCGTGTGCGTTGTTGGTAGTGTTGGAAGGCGTTGACGGTACAAGCAGCAAGCAACCTTAGGTCAGTACAAGAGTTGGCTGAGGTTGCGCTCAAGCTCCATCTCTAATGCCATTCACTTGTGTTAAGATTCCTGCGTTGTAAAGTGTCCATGAAAGGGAATGACTATGGTCCTTAGTTACAGTCAAGTTAATATATTTCGTGAAACATACGCAAAGTACAGAAAAAAAAATAAGAAACAAAAAAAAACTAAACTTAAGCTTCAGTTCAGTTATGGCGTGATGGTTTAAATTTACGAAATGAAAACAATGCTGGTGTATAGTTTGTAGTAAAGTAAAGTGAACACGGATTGGAGCACAGGGGCCTCACGCCCCGCCTCCTGCCTGCTCCCCGTGGACGCGCCGCCGGTGAACGCACAGGTGATGGCGGTGCTTGTAGCTGGCACCGCACAGCTCGCACACGTGCGCCCGCTCGTCCGAGTGCACCAGCTGGTGTCGCGCCAGGCTGCCCTTGCACACCAGACTCTTGCCGCACAGCTCGCAGGCAAACATGCCCGCGTGCGTCTTGAGGTGTGCGATGATGGCCACCCTGGTCTGCAGCAGCGCGCGGCAGTCAGTGCAGCGGAAGGGACCCTCCAGCGCAGCGTCTTCACGGTCGCCAGGGTCAGGGAGGTCCCTCTTTTTCGGCAGGCTATGATCTTCCATCTTGGATTTCTTAGCCATCATGCGCGCAGCCAACGGCATCGCGTCAACATCAGAGTCGACCTGGGAGTCCACCTCCGAACATACCTCCGTCTTAACGGGCTGCAGGCCGTGCGGGCCACTCCTCGGCGGCCGCAGCACCACTTCTACTGGCAGCACGTCATCGTCGTCCTCTGCGACGGAAACTCCGTCGTCTTCCGGGGTGTGCCACGACGGCAGCGCGAACAGCGCGAACGGGTTGGCCAGCAGTCGGTCCCTGGCACGGCCGCGTCCCCGTGGACGTCCGCGAGGCACTTTGCGGGGAAGCCCACGGCGGCGACGGCCCCTGGGACGAGCACCACCTGCAACAGCCACGTGCCGGTCTGAGCTGGGGATCGTATACTGGTAAAGCGAAGGCGTAACGTTTTGCCCGTTTGAAGCGTCACACTCTTCAAAAGGAGCACTACGTTACGCTTCAAGCACGTTTCATTCAAAACGGTCTGAAGGGTGCTACACCTTAGTTTTCCCAGAGTTTGAAAACTACAAAGACAAAATGTTAGTCATTGTGAGACGTTCCTCTTGAACTGACAAGGAATCTTAATGCGCAAGCTCAAGCAGCACTAGAAGTTGTCTACCAGTTTACATTTTAAATCCGGACACCACAAGCTAAAGCCTTCTCGCAACTCAATTATTCCCAAGCAGAAGAGAATACGCATGCATAGCTACAGCAGTCCAAGCAGTACAACGACGGCCTATCTGTCCACAACTATGCAGAAACATCGTCAGGGCAGTCGAATGTTTTCCGAACAGTAGCGGACAGATATGGCGTCGCTGTTTTAGGTTCAGGTGCGATGAGGATCAGGACAGCGAACCAACCTGCGCAGAGAAAGAGAACAATTTAGATACAGCACGAAGCGACGCAAACCAAGCATAACGCAAACCGCAACACAGTAAAAAGAACAAGCTGGCCTGGGCTGTCCCTCTGTCCAACCAGTGGATACAAACTCCCACGGTGTGGCGGTGACATGTCCACGACCGCAATTTTCCCGCGCCGCCTGGCGTCCGATTTGAATCTGTACAAAGATCATCAACATTTTGTGAGTCTCGCGTGCATCGGAGACCAATAGATATTGGGATCCGATTAAACCCCAACACATTACGTTTAAGATAGCAGGGTTCACACAGGCCCAATATTTCTAATTTCCATAACTTTTCCCTGACTTTCCAGAAGAAAAGTAGCGATTCTCCATAGCTGTTGCCGGTTGTTCTCAATGGTGATAGCACGTCTATCAGTGGCTGATTGGCCAGCGGTGCCGAGCCGAGAAGGTCAAACAGCATGTCCGCTAGTTGATTCTATGGAAAATACCGTCAAATCGTCTACCTTAACACCGGCAACGCATGTAACAGCCGCTGTGCTTCTGTCAGACATGCGAAAATACTTTCAGACCCCAACGATACTTTATTCGGAGCCATATGTTTCCATCTGTTCCGAATGGCGCGAACCGTTTTTTAAGTAATATTTATTTAGAACTCTAGTAGGGCCACCGAACCGAAGAAGTAAGAGGCTGAGATTTCCTAATAATCAACGGAACCAGACAACACGACAGAAATGTCAGCAGCCGGGACCAACTTTTTCTCGTCGACACCGTCCAATTATTGAGAAAGCCTGCTAGTTTCTGGGCCTGCGGGAAACCTCTATATACAAACCCTTCAGTGTGTAGAATTTAAGTATTTGTACGCCAAAATACGGCACGTGGATAAATCCTTTCAAACTTACACCTGCACCAACGCAACGTTAGTTGCTTCAACGCATAGGTTCGCTAAAGGAGCAAAGAGCAGATTTATTTTTGTATAGTGACCGCAACGAACCTTTTCGTTGGAGCAGCCCACGTTGCGTTGGTGCAACTATAATTTAGTTCCCCCAACTAAATTTTAGTTATCCGAACAAAAATTACTTGAAAATTAGTTGCTACCACTAATGTTTTTTCTCCGTGTAAAAATATCTGACTCACCATAACGTCTGGAAGTAGAAGACATGCATAACGCTCATAGTTCACTGCAGTCCGTTCGGTCACGTAGAGGAATCACAGGGCACAGCGTGGTTCATTGTGGCGTGACGTTCTGGCCGGCGCGGCCAGCCAGCATCAGCGGCGACCACTGAAGACATCATCATGCTGGCAGGTAGGCAGGGGTTCTGCAGAAAGGGAGAGACGTTTTGGTATATGGTTGGCTTCGGGCAAGTGCGGGGTTCGGCAGCTCTGCGGCGGAGAGCCCTGTAGGTAGGCGTACGCCCAGACCACGCCGTGGCGTAACAGGCTTCGCTCACCGCCAACCACTGTTCCACCCCCCGGCGCACACCTAGGCCTGGCGGCGGCCGTCAGTGGACCATGTGGAGCCCTGCGGGTCAAATTGCGGTTACTGAATCCATTTATTCATCCATCATCCTATGATTCGAACTCCGGCTCAGAAGGCTGTTTCCAGAATTGTCAGAAGGGGGGGGGGGGGGGCTTCCATCCCCAAACTCCCGTTTGCGTTCTTGGTCGGATCCAAAATGTCCATACAAGGGATTCAAAATCCATGGTACTATCGTAGGAATGAATGAACTTCATAGAATTTTCGACGATATTTGAATATTACACAGTCTTTAGGAACACCAAAATTCAAAAAATTTAAAACTTTGATTTTTATTTTAAATATTATCAAAAAGTTTCTTCACTTCATAAAACGTAGAGAAATCACCAAATTTTCAATTTTCGAGACAATTTTTTTTTATTCGCTAACATTACTCACTAAACCTGTGTACGGGACTCGTAACTTCTTTTTAGGCACGGAGTGCTCATAGTTTCAGCGCCGGACGTGGTTTTACACTCCAGAAATCCAGCAAATAGTCCCAAAACCGAGTTCAAATTCAGCTGTCCCCATCCAATAGCGAAAGAAAAAGACAGAGCTAGCGTGCTCAGCTCGTCAACTGGCTGTTTCAGTATCATCAATCCTTCTCCCACCACGCAAAAAGTCAGACCTCTTCCTTTCTTGTTAAACAGCCCATATTTTTGATGTGCTGAGCCGAGCTCCGGTTAAAAGGAGGCAACTCTAGAGTCTCGACCGGTGCGGACCCTAGAGTATGCACAAGAGGCACGACCCTTCTAAGCGGAACATTGTCAAAGTGCCGACCTGTCGTTGCCAGTGAGAACTAAGGGGCTGCGGGCTGCGGGCCGCGCCGCGACCAGCCAACCTGTCGACAATGATGTCTCGCCACGATTCCCTTCACATTTCCCGTTTACATAATGTGTTCCCGTCTATTCTCACTTGCATTGTACAGAAAAAACTTGTTTGGTTTTAAAAAAACAAACAAAAAAAACAATTGAAACTTCAAATCACCTACGTTTCCTCCGTAATTGAAAATTAACAGGGAGCTAACCAAATAAAATTCCGAATTACAAAAATAAAGAAATCTAAAAATTGCACCAAATCCAATGGCTGGATTTTTAGATTATACAAACACAATTTGTTTTGTTCCGACGTAGTTGTCATGTGCAAATTCGCAATATTCTCTCGGTAATATCGATGGTATTCTATAGTGATAACGAGATGTTTTTTTAAAAAATGGCGTTACTTGTTTTTACACTGTTTCCAAGCCCAAAAATATTCTCATTTAACTTGATAAAACACTGTTAAAACTTAAGAAGAAAACGGAGGTCTCGTATTAAAAAGCTTCCTTGCGAAAAGTTACAAGTTACAAGTCCCGTACACGGGTTTAGTCAAGGAAGGAAAAAAAATATCTCAAAAATGGAAAATTTAGTAATATCTCGGAGTTATATGAAGTGAAGAAACTTTTTGGTAATTAAAACGAAGTTTTGAATTTTTTGGTTTTTGGTCTTCCTAAAACTGTAAGAATCAAAATACGCCCAAAAATCTATGACGTTCAGAAGTACAATGGATTTTGAAAGTATGAGCCAAATTGCGAATTTACACTGAATGGCACCCCCTTATTAGGCCGGAAACGAACGCCCAAAGAACTGTGCAATAACCCACATAAACGAGGGGCAGGGGAGGTCTTCCTGTTAGCCATGCGAAAGACCCTTCCCAGTTACCTTGCTTCGATATCGCGTGGACAAAGAACATTTTGGCCCGTGGGGTGCTTGACTTCGCCATCGCCTAGCTAATGAACACGCAGCCAGTACAACGCTGGACGGAGGTTAGGCCGCTTAAAGCCAACCTTTCGCAGGCTTGCAACTCGAGCGGAAGTGTGTTCGGACCACCGGAAGGGGTCACACAACGAGATGGAAGTTGCAATGTAACGCCCTATCTGTGGCTCAAAAAATTCCGATCACACAAACAATATTTTTTTTTTTTTTAAAGAAAACACCCTGTTCTGTCACAGCCGTAACTTGTTTTAAGCGTCAGAAGGACTGTATTTAGTCACTTAAAAACATGCGTAGTTTGGTTCTCACACTCGTACCATTGCTTTCAGGTGTGAAGTGCCCCTCTCCGCCTGGTTTTTCTCTATCATTTTCCAATGGGGTGCTCCTCAACTAGGGATTTGGTAGGAATCAAGAAGGACAAATCGACATCCAATACACGGTGGTTGAGGTACATGTCGGCTAGAGAGGGCATGAGCGCTCACTTCCTGCTTTTTCCCACCACCGTCTTTAGGTTGTCGTTTCGTTCTTCTTACTTCCGGCCAAATCTTTAGTTAGGACACCCTATTAGGGTGACCCTATGACTATGCTAAATGTGTGAACTAGCCTTCAGCACTACTAATGAGCGGGCATCATGCCATGAAGATGACATAGACTTATCTTAGAGTGCGGTGATTTTCCAACGCCGATCGGTCCTTTGCTGTTCTCGGATGCAGTCGTCGTCAGTCTGATGGTTGGCACCGTCTGCACTGGATGCGGCGGGCAGCGGCAGGCGAGAGGCAAGCAGATTCCAAGCCAGTGCTAGGAAACTCTCCGTGGTGGGGTAAAGATGGGGAAGTCAAAACTGGAGGATAAAACAAATCAATTATTGCCAGCTTCGATAACGTACACCCGTCCACAAAATTAGCGCCGCACTTTTTCAGAGCCTGTCATTTCATTCGAAGTAGACCTAGTGCGTTCAAATTTTGAGGAGGCATGTCTCAAGGGTTGAACCACCCCCATTGTCGAAAATCGCCGTGAAGGGTGGTTTCTCCGGAAGAGATACGACGTTTTCCTTGAAATTTCAGCCCTTTACGGCCCTACTTTCGTCGATTTTGGTTGGGGAATTTTTTTCAAAATTTTGTGACAACATTAACTTTTTGAATGCAACAGCAGGACTGGTGGCAATTGATCATTTAAATCCTGGAGAGATAGGTCAGTGTATCATTGTGGAATTTTTCCTCTTTTAACACCTCTTTCACTGATTCACATTAAGACTGGTTCAATTTCGTACATTGTCTTTGAATACTGCTCTAAATTTCCATGGCTGTCTTAGATTGGGACTAGCAACCAGTTTAACCGGTTGATGTCAAAAGTTGACAGCAGTTAGTGTCAATTATAAGACCACCTTGCTAGCAACAGTTAGCCTCTGTGGATTGTGGGCTCTTTGCTGTTGCCTATGCTGTCGAGTTCTGCTGTACCTCTCAAATCTCATTTATTGATAATGACCTTCCTCAGATGAGGTCCCACTTTTCTAAGTGCTTAGAAGATGGCAATCTGTCGCAATTCCCTCGTAAATCTTGAAGACCCAAGAAGTCTCCTCCTGATGACACCATTAAATGTTCAGTGCTCATATTGTCTGCCTGACCCCTTTCAAAATTTGGTAGGATGCGATCATTGTGACAAATTGTACCATTAACGTTGCCTTGAAATGAAAGAAACTCCACCAGGAGAGTGGGAGTGTTCTCCGTGTCCTTTAAAGTGCTTATTCCTTTCAAACCTTCAATGGCAGATGTCGGATCTATAAACAAAGTGTGAGCAAAATTTTCAGGGAGGTCAATGTTTTTCCATTTAAGTTTCCAACTATTTTAGTAGGTTGTTGGATATGTAGGTTAAAAAGATTCTCAGCAACTTTGGATGGTGCAGTCATTAACTTCCCATTATAGCTTCAACGGATATCTCGATGTTCACCTTTATCCTTCCGCCTATCCCTGTTAAGTACGATGTTATGCTAATATTATCAAAAGTAAGAGAACTTTTCCCATCATTAGATTTCCGTCTAGCTTGATTTAGTGACTACATACTAGGAATGATGCAGGTTAAGTACAATTTACTTGTGATGTACAACAAAAGACATCGTGACATCCTGAGAAAATAACAGAAAAATGATATGTGCTTCAATAGTACTCCTAAGTTCTTCATGGATAAGGGATAAGATTTCAAACGAGGAAGCAATGTGGAGCATAACCTCTCATAACCAAGTTTTGAAAGACGCGCCACCGAAGATCCTTGCAGTTTATGATAATTGTAAAGGACGAAACTCGATTTCCCTGCTGGTCGCCATGTTTATCTTATTATTCTTTTCTTCGGCATGGGGTTGTCGGTATGGTCTATTCCGGCGCGACTGCCGACGTCACCGGAATCGACAATAACATGAAAATGTTAATTCACGCTGATATCTTCAGCGCATGAACACAGATGACTACAGGGGGCAGCTCTTGTTTATTCCCTTTTATCCCGTTTCCGGTGATGTCAGCAGCCGCAATAAACTAGGGTATTACGAAAGCTTAGGCCGGAAGTGCAAAAGACGTTAAGGCAGAAAAGAAGCGGTAAACGTATAAAGAGGAGCCGCGTCGAAGTATCTTCGCCGCGACGTCTGCCCAGCCCACGCGATATCTCGTGAACGGATTCACACAAAGAACTGGGGGCCAGTGGGACAAACCCGCTCGAAGCTCAACATGATAAAGGAGCCCGGAAACCGAGTTTGAATCACCAGAAGTGGTCAACTTTAGCCCGCCTATTCTGATTGGAATGTAGCAACCATTGGAAGGTTGTTCCAACTTCAGATTTGCCCGAAAGGAAGAACATAACCACTTCCTAAACTCGGTGAATGGGCAAACCAGGCTGACGCTCAAACCGTCTGACTCTTAACCAACCCCACCTAGCAACCACCGTGTTTTGGAAGTCGTTTTGTCGCCCACATGGCAAGTTGGAATACCCTATGGTTAATCGTCTTTTCGGGAGAAGCACAGACCGGAAGTGGTGAAGACACTACGAGTATAAGGTGCCGACGCAACCTTCGACAGCGGCGGCGTTAGATCCAAGGCGCAGTCGTTAGAAACGGAAATGAACCAAAAGTGCTAGAAACTATAGTGGCGTCGGCGCGGCGTTATATCGGCGTCAAGAAACGGGCGTGCAGCGGGAGCTGCGCGCCGTCAGAGCCAGGCAGCCCGCGAGTCTCCAGTGTATCGCAGTCAGTCGGAGTGTAACCATCGTCCCAGGAAGAGCTATTCTTGCTGTTACGCTGCGCTGCTGGCCATTCGAGAACTGCTTGATCAAAGGCGTGAGTAGGGTAATGGTAAGGTTTTGAAATGTGACATACGGGTGGTAGTGAGGTTTTCCGACGGAACTAAATCGGAACGTAAACGAACTTCTGCCGCTGCCGTAGTCCTAACACCGTCAGGGCTGGAAGATCCTAACCTCAGCTGGGCGCGGCCAACAGGGTCTTTCGGAGCTCAAACCGGACGCGAAGACGCTTAGTACGAAAAGCGGAGTTTTCTCTATGTTTAATTATAATATCTTTGGGTTTCAGTGGTCAGCGTGAAAGGCAAGTGCTCTGTAGTTTGCGGTTTGCTCTCCTCACTGTCTACTGGCCCCTTAGATTTCTAAATTTTAAGTCATAGCGTATCGCGCTGTTTCTATATTTAAATTACAATTATAGTTAAATTTAGTGGGGTGCTGACGGTCATGGTTTTCGTCATGGAGTTTTGGCCCCTGTTAATCAAGGTGGGTCTGCTGTCAGGCACAACCTTTTGCTCGCACCCTGGCATATCTTTTATTACCTTTACTACCTTTCCTCCTCCCTGGAAGTTGAGTACTTCCACTTCAATTATATTAGTGATCCTTGGTTGGATATTTATATTATATATTCTATTTGTAATGTGTTTCATAATGGGGTTAGTCTGCACGGCACCTGGAGTTCATTGGTTCCAGGTCTTCACTCTTCAGTTTTTCTTATGAACATTCTTTAATATTGCAATATTTAAATAATAAATAATGGCAGTATCTTACTGTACCTATGGAGGTGTGAGTTGCTATTACGGGCTAGCCGGTAGCACACACAAGTAACACTGTCCCTTTTCTCCTAGCCTCTTCTTCATGCAGAACCTACGCTAAAATTTCTTAGCAGGTGATAACATCCACCAGAAAAGTTGTCGCTCACTTTTACAGTGGCCTGAAGTCGCAACTGCGCTTCCCCAGATTGATTCGCGACTAATCTTGCTGAGTGAAACGCCGCTGCGGCTGAATGTCATTATGCACATCTGTTATTCTCCATGTCAGTTGCAAATAATTTTAACTCTCGCAAAGAATATTAAGATCTATATTACCCGCATTCAAACCAAACTGTAGTTACCATGCACAGCATTTGCATCAAATAGAGAGAAATGACAAAGAGAGTAGAAAGCACAACTCATCGACCATGTTATAATCAATGTTACCATTCCAGGATTTGGCCATAAAGCCAAGGTGTCCACACTGAACGAGTCTGACACCGAAGGCGACATTGAAGGTGACACTGATGCATCCTCCGATGATCCTCGATGGGAGAAGAGAAGCTCCAGCGCCAGCTCTTCTGAAGAAAAGGAGGAGGATCGGAAACATATCAGTCCTAAGGTAAATTATATTTGTTTGGTTCCAGGTTACTGCTGAAGTTCACATGCTTTATTGAAAGCACTGAGTTAAATTAAAAACTATTGGCTTAAATACTTTATTTGCATTCGTAGAGAAAGTGACGTCTAATTTTTCTGTCCTCCTTTCAGGATTCCTTCCTACCCACAGTGCAAGGCACCAACACCAGGATCAGAGAAAACAAAACAATGTACCGGAGAAAATGGAATAAGAAGCACACTTGATGAGCACGTGATGAGGTGTCACAAAGAACTAATGGCAACCAAGAACCTTGGAGCTCACCAAAACAAGGAGCAGCTTTCCAAAGAGGAACAAGCTGGCCCGTCCCTTCCGTCATCCTCGGTGCCAGTTCCGCTCCGCTCCACCGGCACCTCGGATTGACAGGGGGACTTGGCCAGAAAACGACTGCCACATCGTTGTTAGCCACTGATTTTTAGTCAGAGTTTCAAAGTGTTCAAAGTTTGAACATCGCACGGACACAGCGTTAACTCGGGAGACGGCCCCTTTGAACAGCACTGACTTTTCTCGGGCAATACTTTTCTTCTATTTTATGGTAACCATAGCATAGTGTCTGTTTCAGTTCACTGTGTAAAGTGATGATTGATTTCCATATTCCTTAATAGCATAGACAATGGTGATAACTGATCTCTATATATGTATGTAATATGAATTATCTTCACAAGACTTGATAACTTGAAATGTGATACATTCTGTTATGAAAATGATTATATTAGCATGTAATATGGTAAATAATTAGTAAGTTAAAATTTTAGAAGGTTGCAACCTCTAATGATAATGGAATTTAACTAATTTTCATGTAAATGATTTCTTTATGTTGCCCATTGACTTGTGTGTTCCAGCTTATCCACTTTTATTGCATGCATCTGATATCTGTAAATTACTTTCGAAGGATGTGATATATACAAGGTTTGATCTTGTAACAGTAGTTTGTGAAAACTCATTTTATTCCTGAGAAATAATTAGTTTAGCACATTATGAAAATTGTATTCGTGTATGAATGTTTTCATGATCTAAGCAATTCTGTGAACCCACTCTTTTAATTCAATTAATTTTAAGAACTCATGAATCTAGTCCAGTTTCTAATAGTCTGAAAACATTAACTAGTTCATGCATAGCCATTAGTACATGTAATTCTGTCATTTGTGTTGTGTGTTTCTTGTCTTTCTGGAACGGGATTAAAAAAATGAAAAGTATTAATAATTCAAACTAAGGGTTTTAATTTCCATTGTCTAACTCATCATCACTCACTGGAGCAAGCTGCTTCTCTAACATAACTTGCGTCGGGGGCAGGCGAACATCCCAATAACCTGCCGATAATTAACTCAAATAAGAACAGTTGATTTATAAACTCAGAAACTATTTGAAATTCTTGAGGTCTGTTTACCTGGAGGGGTCTTGACAGGAGAATATAATGCACGATGGCGAGAGCAGGCTTGAATGTCCTTCCCACCCAATTTAGCAGCCTGGTAGAACTGAAACAAATAAAACAAAGCTTATTTGAACAGCAAGCATTCTTGATAATAATCACCCTGCTAACAAGTGAATATGCAGTACTTACACTGGCACAATTTGAGCATGTGAAGCCACGCAGGAGTCTTCTTTTCCTGCCACGTACTGTCTCCCCCACATATGGATACTTCTTGTGTTTCGGTGTCTGCATCTGGTAACATCTGCTGAAAAGACAATACTTGAAAGTATCTTAAACAGATTAACATAAGCCAGCTAATGGTTTAGTGAGAGAATAACTTTACCCATTGCCTGTGATTTCAATTAGTTCCTGTTTCTTGACACTTTCAGCAGGCTCAAAATAAGTTTCATCCAAATCAACTGGACTGGCAGCTCTTCTCCTCTTCTTTCCTCCTCCAAGAATAGGGCTCCTTGGATAAGCAGCAGCACCATCCTTCTCTGCTAAACAAATTAAAAACACAGAAGTGAGTTGTAAATATTTATGCACCTTTCAGTGAATATAGATAGGAAAGGAAGGATTTTAGAAAAAGAAAAGAAATGATCACAGAAGAAACACAACAGGGATTTAGGGGACTGTGAAACTACTGTTAAACCAAAAGAATACTTTGATGAAAACTATTTAAAAAATAACCAATAAGCAGTTTTTAGCTGATCATTTAATTCCATGAAACTCACGAGTAGAAGCAATGCAAGGGTTAAACTTCTGTGTGGTCGGTGAGCTGCTGGGTGAGTTAAGATTATGAAGGGATGACATGGGAGAAGAATCGTCCGGGAGCTTGTTCAGAAGATCTTTAACTCTGTGCCAACAGTTCCGTTTGAGATTACACTGGTGAACTGGTGCAGTAAAGTGATCGCAATAAGACAACAGGACTTGATGACAAGTTTAAGACAAATAGTGATACAGATGCAAATATTCTTTACATTTGAAAATAATACAAGGGAAGGAAAGCAAAAAAATAGAACAGTATGGGGAAAAGAAAATGAGTCAAAAATAACAAACCTGCACACAACTGTTTTCAACTCCTGATTCTCCTTCTCCAGCTGCGCATTTGACTCTAGCAGGGCAGTAATCTTGTCTATGCAGTGACACTCACCATCACCTTCACCTGCAAACAGAGAATCCACAGTTTATCAAGATAAATGCATTTATTGACAAGCTGAAGCAGGCAATGAAATCTAGAGCGGTAATAGCCTTCTGAAAAACAAATTTACTAGCTCAAACACAATGAGTACCCCTAAGAACCTCACACACATGAGATTGTAGGAAAGCAGAGGAAAATTTAAAACAATCTAATCCAAAAATTAAATAAAACCAGGAAAGTTTAGCTATAAATAAAACGCAATGAAAGTTGTATGGATACGCAGGTAGGTTAGATTTGCAGCAAGTACTTCAGCAGTGGAACTGCCTTTATACAAAATATGAGGGCATAAAGCCAGCATAGGTCTTAAAATCGTCCAGATAACTTACCTGGAATCCCTTCAAACATGACAGTGTAAATCTCAGAGGCCGAACTGAGTTTGAAGGAGTTAACCGTAGCCGAGCCGCCACCCCTCTGGAACCCCAACAGCAGCAGCAACAACAATAAACAACAACGCCCACACGCCTACCATGTGCAAAGTGAAAAAAGAAGAAACGAAACACAACTCTGTAAAAAACGATGGCAGTGGCAAACGTGTACCTCATGAAAAACTGTTACTTGTTCTTAACGTTTACTGTCACTTACAACACTTTACACTTCGCACTTATCAACTCGTCTTCTTAGTGCGGACAGAGGGGCAGCGATCCTGCTCTGCCTTACAAACTTTTCATAAAGCAGACTCCAAACAAACTTGTCATATCTCAAAATCCAAACAAAATGAAAGAAAAACCTTTTTTTTGTCTGCTGGGTGTGTTTGATTGGTTTGAGTTGTCAACGACATTAATTATTGTTAATATTTGTGTGTTCTGGTGTGATGATCCTCTCCAATAAGGATGGTCTCATGAGTTTTTATACCCTTTAGTGACGTCATCAATTTTCATATCCATTTTGGTAGTGATCAGTTGAGTGAAGACTCTCTGGTTTTGAGTGACACTTGTTTGTGTAGGAAAGGGGCATGGCTTGCTTAAAGATGGCAGAGGCTTGTGAAAAAGAAATGTGTCCCTTGGAAAAGAACATTTCATTTTCAGCATTGTCAATTGAAAAGTCCCTTATCTGCAATAACTGTACTCTCCATAAAATAAAAAAGAGTGCTCGTGACATTTTCTTCATTTTGGATAGAAGCCACCATTACAACATGCAACAGTATGTTTGACAACTGAAGATGTTCGATTCCGTAAGTAGCTCTGTCACAACACAACTGCATAAAATTCAGACTCAAACAACAACGCAAGTCCATCAAGGTTCTGAAACTCCAACGCAAGTCCATAATAGTATGGACTTGCGTCATTGAGTCAGACCCACCTTGGACTTGCGTAGTTGTGTCAGACCCACCTTGGACTTACGTTGAACTATCAGAACCTTGATGGACTTGCGTAATTTTTGTCAGAACTGGAGGGACTTGCGTTGTTATGTCAGACCCACATTGGACATATGTCGTTTTGTACAATGCTGTATCTCATGAACTTATATGAAATTTAACAAACCAACTTCACAGTGTCATGTACAGCCATGATGTTAGTCTCCGGAACGTGAAAAGTGAAAGTGACCAATTTGTGGACTTAGGTCCCTTTGTCAGAACCTCAGTGAAATACAAGTATCCACCGAGACCCCAACCTTACGTACAACATACATTTAACGCGGTTCATCAGCAATCCCCAAAACATCCACGAATCATTCCCACATGCAATTTTGAGAAGCTTAACATTTCAAAAGGAAAATATAACAGACAACTCTATGAAACTAGTAGATCAAGACAAACGTCTGCAATCTATTTTCAGCAAGGCAAGACTAGCCAGCTAGGTGGAAGGACTCTTCCGGTCACTCAGGTCAGCCAACTTGGCGGGCAGTAGCGAGAACATTCTATAAAAAAATTAAATAAATGAATATCGATGGAAAACGGAACATCTTTAAGTTAATGGTTAAAAATGAACCAGGTTACAATATTATGAATGACGAAAAAAGGTGAAGAAGTAATGTAGTTGACATCAAAGTTGTGCAGGCGTAGTGCACATTGGCCAGACTGCCCTGAAATCGGCCCTCTGTTGTCCCGCGATTTTTGGGTCTTTTCAATTATTTTTTTTAATGTGTTGTCTCCAATAGAGAGCATTTAATTTTGTGTTAAGGTACTGTTCGAATGGCTGTTTTTGATTCAAAAGGGCAGTTTGTTGTCCACATCTGATACGTTGAATGTTGCATAGTAAAAGCTCTTCCTAAACCAGGTAAAGCGATATATGAAAAAATGAGTCATAAATCCAATCCGTATTCAGTTTCATATAGATCTATTGCCAATGAAGGTGTTTCAGGTAAATCACCACGATTATGTGTTGAGGTGCGGGAGAAGAGTCCTCTTAAAACAACAACACAAACCAGATCTGGCTTTCAACAACATAGACATACTAGGGGTCAAAAACTGTATCAGGAAGCTAGCAAACAGTAATCAAACATTTATATTGTCACTATCCAAGAACCAGCACAGGTGTCATCAATCTGCCATGAGTGATTTATAAAAGAAATAAAATAAAACAAATTCAAATGAACATTAGTAATGTTCAATTTAAGAGACTCGCTCATTGTAGCCACAAGTCAAAACAAATTACTTGTATCAATGTCAATCTGCCAGCAGAGGAAAAATAACAGTGTATCTGTTGTTGTACTTCAGACCTCAGGGCAACTATCTTTAATTATGACTCAGCTACATGCTCAATGAGTTCTTGAGCCACCTTTATCTGCATAGGAATCAAGCATTTAAGTTTAGGAAGTAGGACTGAGTACAGAGCATGTTTACTTGGTAGGCTGCACGTACTCTAGCATCAATAATCATTTCGAGAGCTCTGCACTATCCAATGTATCGAACATTTTCAGCAACAAAGTTTGGTTGAAGTGCTGCGACACCCTTGGTCGTTCTTCATCCTACTTGGTAGAGTGTCCTAGCTCGGTACTTGGTGTTCATTGAGAAATGACAAAAAGTGGGATCAGTAAGACTTAAATACTAGGAGCATGCTGGACTTTTAGTATCATGTACTTTTAGACTCACTCTCGTCACATAGCGAATGTGAATTAGACCTCTCAGGTCCTCATCATAGGAGTCACACAATCTGGCTACAGTTGCAAGGGCCAGAGTCCAGCCTATATTTGTGAACCATTCTAAAACTCATGTGCACACTGCAGTTTTTAATGTAGAATGTACAAAGAAACTAAATTTGAAAAGGTGGTCAAAGGTGTAAATTTGCTGCAGAATTTTATGCAGAAAACCTGGTTTCTCATAAAGTGTTAAAGTGCAGAAAATGTTTACCAAAAATACCCAGAATGTTGAAAATACGGAGGGTCAATAATTAAAAATAATTAAAAGTAACGTCTGTACAAGGTTCAAGAAGTTAGCTCGGGTGCATGTACTGAGGCTGAGACTCTGCCTCAACGCTGTCCACATTCCACCAATGATATTGGGTATTGGAATTCTCCCATGCTGGCTGATGGTACGATCCACTAAGATAGTTATGATGAGCATATTGCTGCTGAGGGTACTGTTGGTGCTGTGGGTACTGTTGCTGCTGTGAGTACTGTTGATGCGGATAGTTAAAATCATACCCACTAAAGGGAGGATCTTTTCTTGGAGTCAATTTCTTAGGGGTCAATTTCTTGAGAGTCCATTGCCTAGGAGTCAATTTCTTGTAGAAGCCTTCACAGGTGTGGAAGGCGGACTCAGCGCTGATGTCATCACAGGCATTTTCAGCAATCACATCCTTACTTTTTAATTAAAAAAGAAAACAAAAAGGCTTGGACTCCACTGCTTCAAATATTGTTTGAACATGGAGTAGATATTTGTATATTACCTGGGACTCCTTTCTCGTATTGTCCTCGCTGAGCTGCATCGGCTTCATGGACGAAAAGGCGAGAGTCTGCCTCCTCATGATTACAGGGTGCCAGCATTGACACGTCGTCGCGAAGAGGCGGTGATACCACTGAATTTCCCAGGGTACTGCAGAACTCTGTTCCAGCTATGTGCATGGCACTGACACTCTCCGCAATAACATGGAATAGCTCCATTTTTAGCCCGTCCCGACACGTTTCTTTAGAAACGGCAGGAGCCGGGTTTATAGTCTGATGCCTCATGTTCGTTCGGGCGGACGTATGTTCGCCGACATATCGTTCATAGAAAAACTTCAAATTTTGAGGATCAACTACTTTTTTAACGTACAATCACGTGCGGTGGCAACAATTTTCGATTTGTATCGCATTTTTGATTAATGAAAATTTGTCTGTTTTTGTTTTTTGAGGTTAGGGTTGGCCGCCGCCCGCACACTATTACCATCGCGGCGCGCTCAGGGACGGGCTCAGGTTAACGATTTTAATCGTAACAAATACATCTGCTATCGGGCACTTCTAGGGAGACTTGAGGCGGGGGCCGAAGGCCCCCGCAAACGCCGCCGGCAGGCCAAGCTGGCCAAGTCCCTCTGTCAATCCGAGGTGCCGGTGGAGCGCAGCGGAACTGGCACCGAGGATGACGGAAGGGACGGGCCAGCTTGTTTTGTCGTAGTCCCGGAGGAAGTTCTGACAACCTTTTGTAGGGATCCTCGAATTAGCGATGTCACATCTGCGAAAACCTAGTCCGCTTCTCACGAGTCATGTACTTAAACTATATTTAAGGTGCCCGATGAGTAAGTATATCGGATTAGAAAAACTGTTACACTGCAAATCGTTATATAAAATTATGTTACAAAATAATTTACACATCCCAGACTATGTTCAGCCGAGACACTTTACAGGCCTCCATTTCCACGAACGACGTAAATGCATCTATGTAGTCCGAGAAGAGGGCACAGGTCTTCGGCTGCTCCATGTGTATCATGGCAGCACCGTCCAAAACTTTGGCATCCACTTGCGGCCCACTCACACACTACTCCACAACGATGCCTTCCGTCAGGCATTGAACCAACTGCGACTTCACTGTCGACCGCAGACCTCCGTGCAAGGAAATTGGGGACAAAGGGCGGGTACTCATCCAACTGACGAGTGAAGAACTTCTTCTTATCCAGTACCTCACCTTCTACCGCGCTTCATCCCCAACAAATTGATGAAGCAGATCTGAAAGTGAATGATGATTCAGAGTTAAATGAAGAAAATCCATTAGAAATACCAAAATGTTTAAGGACAAAAAAAAAATTATATCCGTTCATTTTTATGATGGAGACGAGTCTTTAAAACAAAAACATGAAGCAATTCAGTAGAAATACAAGAATTTTTTCATAAACATGAAACTTTTCATGAACATATCATGTCAAAAAAGTGACACATGTCAAAGCAGCCTTGTCTTCTTCCCAGGAAGGGACGGGCGAGTGGGGTGCCTCCTGGTGGGTCAGTGTCGACCTGGGCCGAGGCAGCTGACTTCATGGGCTTCGGCCCAAGCCTCTGGAAGGCTGACACTCTTTTCTAAAATCAGAAGAAAACAGTTAAAGTCACGGCCAGAGAAGAGATGATTACTGTTCCAAAAAATTAGGCGAACGAACCTTTACGGGAGTGACCTCAAGGAGGGGCAGGTCGTTTTGGGGTGCTAGTTGCAGGCACTGGCACAGCTGAGGCCACTGCCTCAGAGTTGTTACCCGCACAGACGGGCTGCTGCTGTATCGAGGGGCGGGCTGCAACCAGCCGGACTCCCGCGCCGCACTGACCGGCTGCCGGGCCGACATTCGGGGAGGCGACACCTCCACCCCCAAACGGAGCTAAAAAAAAAATGTAATGAAACATGACATTAATAAAGTTATGAGGAAAGCATTCTAGAAAAGATCATGAAGGTACTCACACTGCCGTCCGTCGGCCCGGCAGAGGGGAGGTGGCGTCGGCCGCAGTTCGTCGCTGCTGCAACACCCCTCTCAGATCTGGCGGTGCCGCCGACGCAGAGGCACCATCAACATCATGAGCCTGAAAAGTTAAATTTCAGAATTAATCATCTTCAAAAAAAATGCGTGCTGACTATGCCGACGGCAAGAAGACCCTAACCGCGTTGCGTGGGTCGTGACGTCTTCCCACGAAATACATTTCACTTCCCCCGGAGGGGAAGCGGGAGGGGACGGCGGTGGGGAGGAGGAGGGCGTCACATTTTCCTGAAACAGATAATGGACTGAAATGCCACGCACTGCAAATCCCCGCGCTACGCGCATCAGCAGCGCTGGACAGCGCCGCCCTCCCCCCCAGGCGCTGAACGCCGTGTGGGTATGTAACCAGTTCTACAGCCGTGCGGACCGGGGGGATGGCCTACCTACAGGCGCGCTGCTCCACAACTCCGCGCTACGCGCATCAGCAGCTCTGGGCAACCCCCCCCCCCCCCTAGGGTATGTCAAACCCCCGTTTCCTAAAAATTTACCGCGACAACCCGTCATAAGTTTCGTTTTGGTGTATAACTGACCCCCAAAAAATTTCAACACTGTAGGACAATATTTAGAGGTCGCCATTTCCGCCTAAAGTTTAGAATTTCGAAAAAACACTTAAAAGTTAGTTTAAACCGTTCCTTGGCGTCGGAGGGGCCCCCCATGTGGTTCTGTGAGGATGAAAATGTGTTGTCGGGAAAATCGGCGAGTGAGAGGAGAATAGGAGGTGACCCAGCTGTCGGTGGTCCTCGCGGGTTGCCTACTTTTAAGGAGCCAATAGCGTGAAAACCACTGAAATAGTACATACACGACAATTGCCACATGGGATTACGAGACTGTGAAGAAGAGAACGCCGGTTTTGCCTTTTTTTTTTAGGCACGGAGTGAAACGGAGTTGCCTTATAGTTTCGTCAGATTCGACTGTTTTTTTTTCTTGGAAGCATAGACCCATATGGCCCTCTGACAGAAGTTTTTCAAACTCTCCAGATTATCGAAGGGTACTCGCACAAGACACGCTGACGTGTTTTTACACTTCAAAAATATCACACACCGTTTAAAAACGTGTTTTAAAGTCGGCTTTCTCACTCCTTTCAATGGGGAAAGTAAAAGACAGAGCACCTCGTCAACAGGCACCACTAGTCCAAAATCAAAACGATCTAAAAAATCAAAAATCTGTCTAACAGAGTTACGGACAATACATTGTTGTTACATTCAAAAAATATCATAGTGATCAGAAAAACCACTTCAAACTTCAGCTTGCTCTCTCCATCCAATGGTGATAGCACGAGACAGAGCTACTGTTACAACGCCTCTAGACGAGCTCTGCTTGACTCGTCAGCAGGCTGCATCAGGAACCTCTGCCTGACTCAGTATCATTCTGTCCTTCTCCAGAGCACAGCCAAATCGGACGTCCTTCTTTTTTGTTGCGTAGCCTTTGCCGGGTACCCATTGTCGATGTGGCGAGCCGAGCCGAGGCAAGCCGAGGCCCCGCTAAAAGGGAGGCGACTCAAGAGTCAGGACCGTTCGGGACCGGTGGTGGGGACAACAAAGCGAGAGCCTTGCAGGAGGCTAGCGCTAGGCGGCCCGCGTATGAGAATGCAAGCGTTACACTGACCGCTACCTAGACGCCCTAGCTCTTCAACTACTCCCTCTCCCTCTCGAAGGAGATACAAACCACCCCGAACCACCCCAACACTGAAACAAGGCTCAACCAAAATCCTCATTCCATGAATTAAAAAAAAAAAAAAGAAAGCAAACAAAACCAGAGCAAAATATAAACTTAACTTTTATAACCACCCCCAAACCACCCCAAAACTGAAACAACGCTCAAGCAAAATCCTCATTTCATGAATTAAAAAAAAAGAAAGCAAAAAAAAAAAAGAACAAAATATAAACTTAACGTCTATTTTAACCAAACCCCCGTGAAACTCCGGGCCTACCAGTATCTCACACAGTGGGATAGTATTTTTTTAAATAGAAATGGATCATTCAGAAATGCTGCATATATTGATTTTTATTTATTTATAAATATAGACGTTGCTTTTAGGGTGAAGTCAAAATAGGTACAGTAGGTATAGAGTCAGTTCGCATCGCTCGTCGTCTGCTATGGAAACGTGCCAGGTGCCGGGCAAGAATGGGAGACGTTCACTAATGGGGTCGGGTACTATTTTAAATTTAACAATCGTCGAAACGGGAACGTGTACATAAAGTGCACGGAGTGCAATGTGCGGGGGAAACTGGAAGGCGCCGGATGGTTGTTGGCGACCATTCGCACCGCCCGACCATCTGGCTGAGAAGGTTGCGAAGCTGAAACAGAAATGCAAGGAACAGGCCCAAAAAATGTTGGGTGAGAAATTTTTCGATAACTGAGCCGTGTATTTGATTTGATCTTATCTATTTCTTAAAATTGCATACAATTTTATCTGAAATAAAAATAATTATTAAAATTAATAGTGTATATCTATTAGGACCGTATACCTAATGGGATTATCCCTAGTGGGGATATACTTGGTGGGACTGTATACCCATCGAGATGCTCTCTTCTTAAAGAGTCAGGTATTAAAATAGGTAACGTTACCTTCAACTAGTAATACCTGCAAAGTGAATTTCACAACAGAAAAAAGAGACTGCAAAAAATTGCTGAATTGCTGCCGTATTAAAATGAAAGAACGACCCCATTACATACTATAAGGGAGTGTATCACGTTTTTGTTGTTGCAATAACCACTGTATTGCAATTTTGAAAACAGTGGTTTTCCGTCATATTTATCAAAGCACCATTATTCCATGGTAATTTTGTGTTGTGTGAAACACCCCCCCCCCCCCCCATTTCTTCCTTCTATCCTGCCCTACGCGCCTTCCGCTCTCCCTGCTACCCTTTCCTACGTCAAACGTGTTTTTGTGGTTGGGCTGTCGCACCACCAGGCAGTACTTGAGTACAAAGTGAAAGCGTACCTGTCGAGTGTGATATTTTTTATTCAACGTAACATTTAAAGGTGGAAGGGGTTGATAAACCCAATTGGGTATCAGATCGATCCGTAAGACGACTGAGTGACGCAAATTTCAAACTCATAACGACTGCCCGCCACCTCACTGCAATGTTGTTGCGTTTTGACATACATTGAGTCAAGTGCATTACGGGAAGTAGAAGCAAAGAGGCCGAGCCATCCGAAGGAACTCCATTTTTCCCCCATTTTTAAGGCAGTCACTTTGACTGGCTTTTTACAAGCGTTAGGTTAGATTAGTTGCTAAGGTTAAGATGAAAAGGTTAGGTTAGGTTTCTAAGGTAAAGATGAAAAGCTTAGGTTAGGCTGCTAAGGTTAAGAGGAAATTATTTGCTCAAATGGGTTAGGTCCCTAGCCCGTCAGCGTCAGCCGCCCTAGCCCCAGTAGAAAGCTTATAGGCTGGGGAGGGCCCGCTGTACGTCCGTCCGTCCGTACGTACGCGGCGAGCAGCGGCAGGCAGCGCGGCCCCGGCCGGCCCAAGCTGGGCCCCGAGAGGAGCGACGCGGGCGGAGGGCGGGAGGGGAGGGGGCGTGCCGAGTCGGGTAGCGAGCCGAGCGCGCCAGGCTAGGCCGAGTCGAGCCGGCCGGCGCGCTGGGTGTGCAGCAGGGCAGACCCTGTAGGGGGGTCGGGTGGGAAGAGCACGGGGCGGGGGGAGGGGGGGGGGTGTTGACAACACTTGTTCGTTGGTGTCAAGGCGTGCACCAAGAGAAACAGATTCTTAGGCTAAAAGCATTCAAGAATATTTCCCTGAATCAAGCCAATCTAGGAATTAATTCAAGAAACATTCTTCGATTAAGAATTATATTCTTGAATGCTTTAAGAATACTGAATACTTGAATTAGAAATTCGTTTCTCTAGGTGAGTGGGATAAACAAAATTGGACGAAAAATGTGACGCACAACAGGCTAGGTCAGGGACTCCTAGCTGTTGCTAAAGTTGCTAAAGCTTAATGTTTAAGATGAAAATTTTGATGCGAAACCGTAAGACGCGGACGAAATGACCTCTCAGGAGGTTTTGGGGCTGCACCATCATTTATATCTGTATATGCTATTCTGAATGCTTTACCTCACATAATTTCATTAGTCCTAAGATTTAAAATGTTAATATTCAATTTTTCTTTCTCTCCTGGTTTTTAAATTGCTAAAAAATTTGCCTGTCGACTGCCTTTGCTACTAGCTAGCTGTTTTTTTTTTTTTTTTCATTCAAGCAAGCGATCACACCCTTCGCTTTCGGCCACCCTTCACCTCCTGTCCCCGCCCTCCCATAGGTCGGCAGCACGCGTCGCTGCAGCGCGATCCGCCCACCGCACCACGCTATGCTGCTGGACAGACAGACCGACGCGGACGAGACGGACAACGTGGCCCCCGCCGCCTTCCCCGCCACCGCTCCCTACCCCCCACTCCCCGCAGACCCGCCGCGCCGCTCCTTGCCACTGGACAGACAGACAGGCAGGCAGGTAGACAGACAGACGCGTACGATACGGACGAAACGGGAAGGCTTTTGGCCTTGTGCCTGCGGAAGATTGGGGGTGCATTGAAAAGGGACCGCGCCGCAGGCCATCAGGGGTACTTGGTTTGAGTAAAAGTAAATCTTTGTACTGGCTCTGCATGTACCTGCACACAAGACCATTAGTTTTGGTCTACAACTTTTTAGAATTACTCCATTAGATAATTGTAAGTTTTATTATGTGTTCTTAAATGTACAGGAATTTTTTAAAGTGCATGTTTGGCTCTTCTTAAGGCGGTACGACCCTGAGCCGGGCCGGGTCCTGGGCTAGAGTCACTTATAAAGAGTATCCACAAAAGTAGTTTTGCGGATACCCCCTGACAGTTTTTGTTCAGCCATTTTCCGTAGGATAGCGCTACCGTCGCTGAGGATTTTAAAAATCAAAACCACCTATCTGTGTGAGATTCTACTGCTACTGGGCCTCCTACTCAAGCTTCTTGCTGTGTTGGTGAAATGAGTGAGCCACCGCTGCCCTACCGTTGCCCTCCCACCCCCTCCCCTCCCATCTTTGTGTCCGGCCATAAAGTAATTATACGGATCCCCATTGATGCAGTGTCAACAGCCTCCGCCGGGTCTCCGGCGCGCACACTTGGAGCCGCGACCGTAACGGGACTCTTGCCTCAAGCCGAGTCACAAATGCTAACTTTTTAAATTTATTTCTGGTGACTGAACGCACACCGCTAAACTCCCTAACGCATTAGTTTCACATGGATTCGTTTTTTGAAACATGTTTCTAGACCAACTAGAACGGGCTTTGGACGGCCGCAGCAGGCCTAGAGATGGTCACCAGCGTGAAGTCGGCCACTAAAAAAAACGTGGCCACGAGTTCAGCTTTTCCTCATCCGACTAACGCATGGCCACGGAGTTCAGGTCCCCCGAAAAAAACACAAATCCGTGGCCGCCACTCTCAAATCGTCAAGAAATAAAGCAAAAGAACACGCCCCTAAAAACTTAACGATTAAGTATGTCTAAATAAGGCAATTTCTATGCCTTCGCGATTCTGACTGCGTGATTTCTCATGAACCAGGGTAGACCTCATTCTGGTCTTTTGCACATGTTGAGTTGGGTACCAGGACGTGGCTTTACGATCGAAAACTGAATTAGTACCAGCTCCATTTACCCTCTGGAAAAACGAGAAACAAGTGGTATGTAAAACACCTTCGCAGAGAGCGATTTTGAACGCGTGATTTCTCATGAACCAGGGTGGTACAAATTCTGGTCTTTTGCATATGTTAAGTTGGCTGTCAGGACGGGACTCTGCGATCGAAAAAGGAATTAGTACCAGCTCCGTTTACCCTCTAGACCCGACAGAAAGAGGTACTTTGTACGACATCTTCGCACAGAGCGATTCTGACAGCGTGATTTCTTATGAACTAGGGTGGTACTAATTCTGGTCTTTTGCATATGTTAAGTTAGCTGTCAGGACGAGACTCTGCGATCGAAAAAGGCATTAGTACCAGCTCCGTTTATGCTCTGGAAAAAAACTAGGAACAAGTATTTTGTAAAACACCTCCGCAAAGAGCGATTTTGACCACGTGATTTCTCATGAACCACGCTGGTACTAATTCTGGTCCTTTGCACATGTTAAGTTGGCTGTCAGGACGTAACTTTACGATCGAAAAAGGAATAAGTACCACCTCCGTTTACCCTCTAGACCCGACAGAAAGAGGTACTTTGTAAGACATCTTCGCACAGAGCGATTCTGACAGCGTGATTTCTCATGAACCAGGGTGGTACTAATTCTGGTCTTGTGCACATATTAAGTTAGCTACCAGGACGTGACTTTACGATCGAAAAAGGAGTTAGTACCACCTCCGTTTACCCTCTAGACCCGACAGAAAGAGGTACTTTGTAAGACATCTTCGCACAGAGCGATTCTGACAGCGTGATTTCTCATGAACCAGGGTGGTACTAATTCTGGTCTTTTGCATATGTTAAGTTGGCTGTCAGGACGGGACTCTGCGATCGAAAAATGAATTAGTTCTAGCTTCGTTTACGCTCTGGAAAAAAAACCAGAAACAAGTATTTTGTAAAACACCTCCGCAAAGAGCGATTTTGACCACGTGATTTCTCATGAACGACGCTGGTACTAATTCTGGTCTTTTGAACATGTTAAGGTAGGTACTAATACGTGACTAGACGATCGAATAAGGAATTAGTACCAGCTCCGTCTAACCTCTAGACCGACAAAAAGAGGTACTTTATACGACATCTTCGCAGAGTGCGATTTTGACCGCGTGATTTGTCATGAACTAGGGTGGTACTAATTTCGGTCCTTTGCACATGTTAAGGTAGGTACTAGTACGTGACTAGACGATCGAAAAAGGAATTAGTACCACCTCCGTTTACCCTCTAGACCCGACAGAAAGAGGTACTTTGTAAGACATCTTCGCACAGAGCGATTCTGACAGCGTGATTTCTCATGATCCAGGGTGGTACTAATTCTGGTCTTTTGCATATGTTAAGTTGGCTGTCAGGACGTTACTTTAGGATCGAAAAAGGAATTAGTACCACCTCTGTTCACCCTCTAGACCCGATAGAAAGAGGTACTTTGTAAGACATCTTCGCACAGAGCGATTCTGACAGCGTGATTTCTTATGAACCAGGGTGGTGCTAATTCTGGTCTTGTGCATATGTTAAGTAAGTTACCAAGACGTGACTTTACAATCAAAAAAGTACATTAGTACTAACTCCGTTTACCCTCTAGACCCGACAGAAAGAGGTACTTTGTAAGACATCTTTGCACAGAGCGATTCTGACAGCGTGATTTCTCATGAACCAGGGTGGTACTAATTCTGGTCTTTTGCATATGTTAAGTTGGCTGTCAGGACGAGACTCTGCTATCAAAAAAGTAATCAGTACCAGCTCCGTTTACGCTCTGGAAAAAAACTGGAAACAAGTTTTCTGTTAAACACCTCCGCAGAGAGCGATTTTGACCACGTGATTTCTCATGAACCACGGTGGTACTAATTCTGGTCTTTTGCATATGTTAAGTTGGCTGTCAGGACGTTACTTTAGGATCGAAAAAAGAATTAGTACCACCTCTGTTCACCCTCTAGACCCGATAGAAAGAGGTACTTTGTAAGACATCTTCGCACAGACCGATTCTGACAGCGTGATTTCTCATGAACCAGGGTGGTACAAATTCTGGTCTTTTGCATATGTTAAGGTAGGTACTACAACTTGACTTTACGATCGAATAAGGAATTAGTAACACCTCCGTTTACCCTCTAGACCCGCCAGAAAGAGGTACTTTGTAAGACATCTTTGCACATAGCGATTTTGACCGCGTGATTTAGAATCGAACTATGACGAACTGTCATACGATGTAAAGCAAACTACGCCGGAAAACTATATAGGATGGTCGACGCCCTGATGAGTCCGACGGCGCCAGACATGGGGCACAGATCTTTGTCGACGTCCCTAGCCACCAAGTGCAATCTGCCATTTTCGTACTTCACCCTATCAGAAAATTTATACAGGGTGTTTCTCATCGTGAGGTCATCCACTTCAGGGTGGATAGGGGACACACAGAAAAGTGTTTTGGGCATAGGAACCCATGGGCGCAAATGTCACGTTTCAGCGCTACACGAGGGTTACTTCTGTTCATTGTGCGCCGGGATGGTAGGTAACCCATCAAGCACGGTACGCCTTACCAACCCCTCCCACCCCACTGCCGCCTCTTTTCTCTGGCTGAAATGAATTTTCTCGGGAACGGTTTGCCACTTTCAATTGTTGTCAATTCACTTTTGACAAATGCTTTGACAGAAACAGAAAACAAAACAAGAAAAAACTTCTTGTTACATCAAAAACCACATTTCGATCCGGCCTCCAAGGGGCACATCATCGAGTAACATGGGTAAAACCTCCAGCAAGAACACTAGGTTCCCGTTGCCGCTCAGTCTCGGTACGGCCCCATGCCCAGAAAAATCGTTTCTCGGTTTGAGACGAGACCGGGGAGTTTGAGAACATTGCGATTGGATCAAGAGCGAGACTTCTTACTGTGGGTGCCATGGAGGCCCTCGTGTACGAAACTCTGGTTGAAAGTGAGGAAGATTTGTTGGCGCGGACCGTGATGGCTGGGGAATCCATCCGCCAAAACCCTGGTATGTTTAAGCGAGTGCGGCCAGCGTGGGGACAGCGGGTCGCAAATTGCATTGCAGTTGGTGGAGGACGCTTTGAACATTTGTACCGTGTTTGTTTTTCTGTTGAGACTGAATTTTGTTTTTGTTGTGACGAAGAAGTCGTCTACAAGGGGTTTCTCACGGTCACTCTTAGTCAGTATCAGACCGATGCCGTCACGGACGCATACAAAATGATAACATCACGCACCACAGAAGATGAAATGGAAGAAGTGTCTGAAAGCTACCAAATAGATGTAGACGAGCAATTATTTGAGCCAGATTTAAGCTTTTGGATAGCCCTTTTCATACCTACTGCTTAGAAATATACGTATCTGTGAAGACACAATTGTCCACAAGCAACGGAAGTGGGATCATTAATGAAAATTTCTGCCCTTCGTATGTTACTGACGTATTTCTTAAGAGGTACTCTCCGATATTACCCCTCTGGACAGAAATACTAAAAAATGATAGAGGTAATGACTTTTTGTCTACCAACGCGGAGGTAGAAAAGTATTACGGAATGTTTGATCAGGATATCATGAGCCATGTTCCAAATGTCAGGCTTCAGAAATATATAGAATTGTCTTCTGGCTACATCCATAGCACTTTAAAGAAGTTAAACCTACGCGTGGAAACAAAGCCACGAAGGAAGAGCGACAAGGGAAAACTTCCATCGCTCACCGTTCGGGAGACTGACTCACTTGCAGATGCAGAAGATCCTACGCAGGAGCCAGATGATCCAGGAGATAACCAGAACGTCGAGGAATCGTGGATCAAACGTCCACGCAATCCGCCTTCCCATCTCCATCTCACTCACATAAAATCTTTGCTGGATAAGTCGGGAAAGCAGTCGACATCTGATGACCATACCATAAGCAGATGATCCCTCCTGAAAATACAGAACATAAGAAAGAGGTTAGTACAACTTCGGGAGACTGGCGAGCGGTCATTCAGGGCAGCTATCAAGCCATTGTGGATGACCACCTTAGGAAAAAATTAGATGGTGACCCTGTCCTTTACCTGTATGATAGCCTCGAGCGGCCGCTTTACCTGTCGTCGGTGATGGCTGTCCTGAACAGTGGTTGTTTAGATACATCCCTGGTGGACGCATGCCTGTACATTCTAAGGAAATCGCATGGCTGTTCTGAAATCTTCGTGTCTTCAACAAATATCACTGAAGTTATTTTCAACAGCGATCAAAGGTACTTCGACGATGTCACCATTAGTCTGCGAGGAGTAAACAAAATCTTATTTCCTCTGCTCCGTGATGCTCATTGGTCCCTGATCGTTTGCGACCCGTCTGTGTGTTCCATGTCGGTGCTGAACTTTAATGGAAGCAGACAAGAACTGTTAGAAAGGTTCCTTACGTTCTTGGATGGCTGGAACCATTCCAATCAGCCACACGATGTGCTCGATACTGTTGGTTGGCAGTTATCAGAAATGTCGTACGTGGAACCACAGTGCGATAACGTCAACTGCGGCGTGTACATGCTGCGGTTCGTCCGCCTGATTCTGGAAGAGAAATCGCTAACATCTCAGTTCGTCATTTTGGAGGAGCGGTGCCATTTGGCAGAACTTTGCTTGGGCTACAAGGAGGGACTTCATGGGAATCACTCCACCAATTCTAGTGAACAGTTTCTCCTTCCCAATGGTCTTGTCAACAACATCGATTATTACAATGCAGATCTGGATGAGCAGTACTGTAAATTGGTTAGGGAAGGGTACCAACCTGTTTGTCTGGACGACTTTGTGAAGCTTGTAAGAAACCAGTGGCTCACTGGAGATCTGTTAAATGCAGTTATTTTGTTGCACTGCACCCAACGCTCCGACGTAGTTTTCTTCACGTCGTATGACAGTTTGTCTTTGTTTAATTCCAAAACGGAGCTAAATAAGAAAATGAAAATAGTAGCAACTCCGGTCAAGGACAAAACAATTTTAATGCCATACCATGTAGATGGAAACCATTGGTGCCTGATCATTGCAGATTGCAAAGCCAAGAAATACTCTTATATTGATCCGTACCATCCCACTGAATGTACACACAGTCTGCTCGATAGGTTTGTGGAATTCTTGCGAAAAAGAAATGCCATTGCCAAAGACCAAATTGTGTCAAGTGGGTGGACATCAAAGGTCATCAATAGACTTCCCCGACAGAAGGATGGCTCAAACTGTGGTGTTTTTGTGTGTCTCTATGCCACCTTATTTCTTAAAGAGACTGTCCACAGTGAGGAAGACGTCGATTGCGCCAATCTTCGCAGGGACATGGCATTGGAGATTTTAGAAAAGGCACCATTCTGCAAGCACCTCTGTATCCACTGCGGTCAAGACCAATTCAAAAAAAAAAAAAAAAAAAACAGATCCACAAAGAAAGTTTCTGAAATGGTGTTGTGTGAAAGCTGCAAGCGATGGGCACATATATGGCCGTGTTTGAAGTACCTGAAGGCCACAGCAAAAGATATAAGGTCAGAACGATTCGTCTTCACCTGCAAGTTGTGTGCTGTAAATGGCCATTTATTGGTTTCATAAGACCTCACCATGAGATCTATTCTGCGAGGAAGACCTCGCGAACAGATAAAAACCTATTCTGCGAGGAAAGCCTCGCGAATAGATACAAACCTTTTCTGCGAGGAAGACCTCGCGAAAAGATACAGACGTATTCTGCGAGGAAGACCTCGCGAACAGATAAAAACCTATTCTGCGAGGAAAGCCTCGCGAATAGATACAAACCTTTTCTGCGAGGAAGACCTCGCGAAAAGATACAGACGTATTCTGCGAGGAAGACCTCGCGAGCAGTTAGGAAACTATTCTGCGAGTAGGACTTCGCGAACAGTTAAAAAACTATTCTGCGAGGAAGACCTCGCGAACAGGTAAAAACCTTTTCTGCGAGGAAAGCCTCGCGAATAGACAAGTCCTATTCGGCGAGGAAGGCCTCGCGAAAGGACAAAAACCGTAACCTGTCGAGCAGGGTTAACGGCTTGCTCCAGAAGGTGGCAGACTGGAGGTTCCGCAAAGAACCGGGATGACACGCATGTGTCCAAGGACCAAGCCCTCAAATAAACGTCAAATAAATGTCATGCCAGAACGACGCCTTGACGGGGAGGACATCTTGAAAGCCAGGGGCCTAGGAGCCGACCAAAATTCAAATTGAGACCAAATGGACAAACCGAGAAACTCCTATGCGAAATATCCTGCCAAAATGATGTCCTAACGAGTTCGGCATTTTAAATGCCCGTCAGACAAGTGATAGAGGCCCGGTAAAATTTATGTCGGCCAGGATAAATTCCACCCTGCCTCATAAGAAATCACGCAGAAACATCGCTATTTCTTTCTCGTTTTTCCAGAGGGTAAATGGAGCTAGTACTAATTCATTTTTCGATCGTAAAGCCACGTCCTGGTACCTAACTTAACATGTGCAAAAGACCAGAATAAGTACCACCCTGGTTCATGAGAAATCACGCTGTCAGAATCGCTCTGTGCGAAGATGTCTTATAAAGTACCTCTTTCTGTCGGGTCTATAGGGTAAACGGAGGTGGTACTAATTTCTTATTCGATCGTAGAGTCACGTCCTAGTACCTAACTTAACATGTGCAAAAGACCAGAATTGGTACTACCTTGGTGTATCAGAAAACACGTGGTCATAATCGCGAAGGCATAGAAATTGCCTCATTTAGACATACCTGGTCGTTAAGTTTTTGGTCCTTCCTGGACTGTTTCTTACGGCTTGTTCTTATGTTTTATTTCTCGACGATTTGAGAGTTCATGCTACGGATTTGTGCTTTTTTGGGGGACCTGAACTCCGTGGCCATGCTATAGTCGGATAAGGAAATGCTGAACTCGTGGCCACGTTTTTTTTAGTGGCCGACTTCACGCTGGTGAGATGGTCTCGGCCAGGCCAAAGGAGCAACGATGAGGCAGATCCGGGCCGGGCTCCGTCCACCCAGCCGCCAGGTCTCGGTGGCCCGGGTCGGCCGACGGGGTCCGGCGGGGCGGCACATTTTATTGCTTTCTTTGTCTGTGTTGTCTTTGTGTACACAGTCGTCATGCCCCCAACCTTCCCCAGCACATCTCTAGTCGTAGTTCCTACACACTCCACCAGCGCCACCGTACAGCAGGTTTTCTGAAGCCCGGGAGATTCAAACGACGCAATGGGTCCAAAAACAGACCAATCTCGCAACAAAAATAGCACCGAAACTACTAGACGGACAGAAAAAAACCTAGAATCAAAAGTATAGGGGCAGTGGTGATCTATCCTGTGGTGTAAGTCAAAATACCCGCGTATTTCGCCAAGTGTCAATTTTTAAATTTTTAAAAAGGGGGTCTTTCCAAACGCCCAAATTGAACAGTTGTTAACGAATCTCGAACTTTAAACTAGTCTGACTGCGTAGTAGAAGGTTGGCCCTTCACAACGACGTGCTTGTCGTCTGCGTGCGACAAATACTTTCAGCGCCATTTTTGTTGGCGAATTGGCCAAATTGGCAATTTTGAACACCCGTAACTCGGTTCAAAATTGAACTGTCGGCGTAGGATTTTACGGGGCCCTTACATATCACTCACTCTATGCGTATACCGATTTTCAAGATTCTAGCTCTCGGTCAGAATTCGGGTCGTACCGCCTTAATTTCATTGGTAGTGCCTTTATCCTTGCCATAATTCTTTGCAGTCTAGCTCCTGTTGAGTCTTTTCACTTACGTGAGTAAATCTTTGTATTGCCTCTGAATGTACCTGCACACAAGACCATTAGTTTTGGTCTAGAACTTATGAGAATTACTCCATTAGATAATTGTAAGTTCTATTATGTGTTCTTAAATTCAGGTTCCTTGCCATATTTTATCTTGATGTTTGGCCACTGCAGAACAATCTGTATTTCAATAGCCCTGCAATAAAATCACTGAATATGTTTCTTAGTATTTTTAAATATTCGACTAGGTGTACACTGCGTGTGCAAGACCTGATTATTTGTAACATTTTAATTGGTTATGAAGAATCACCAGAATTACCGAGGATTATTCTTACTGAGTCCTTTTACTTACGTGAGTTGAGTAAAAGTAAATCTTAGTATTGCCTCTGAATGTACCTGCACCCAAGACCATAAGTTTTGGTCTACAACTTTTCAGAATTACTCCATTATAGATAATTGTAAGTTTTATTATGTGTTCTTAAATGTATGTTCCTTGCCATATATTTTCTTGGTGTTTGGCCACAGCAGAACAAGCTGTATTTCAATAGCCCTGCAATAAGATCACTGTGTGATCAGTGTGTTGTTGGTGAACTGATTCCTTGTGAAATTCTGTATAAGTACTTTTGATTTTTGCTGAGAAGATTTAAATCAATATGTGGCAAGGTACAATTGGCTGGGTGGATAACAACTGCCAACACACTGTAAGAGTTAACATTTCTACACCAAATCACTCAGCTCAGAACAGCTAAAGCAATTAGCTAATTTCATTCTTACCTACTATGTTCCGTTATGGTTTGCTATCAAGAAGAGAAGCTCCTTATTTGACGGCCCGAAACACATCTACATGGCGATTGAAGGAACAAGGCAGCAACCTGAAAATGTAAAACAAATTTTTGATTCGGTTGTACAACATAAATGCATTCTTTGCTCATGCCGAAAATATTTTGCATACCATGGCTTCTGATGAGCGCAAATACTTCAGAGAATTAGCTCTAAAAAGGATTCTGGAGGCAAGAATACAGACCATTGATGAAAATCCACGTAGGAGGTCAAGGGCTTCGACTTAACTTCAATGCATCAGATTACAGTGATATGATTGATTGGTCGATGGCGAAAGTCACACGGTCGGGTACGGATTCATTCGTTCCACCCTGAAGCACCCTGAAGTCAAGACGGGCGTCAAGTTGGCCGACTCAGTTGGGCCAACTGAGAATCAGCCGAGGCCGAAACCGACCCGCTTCGTGACCGACCCGCTCCATATAGCCACCCATTGAGGCCCGATCGGCCGAGGCCGTTGTCCGGCGGGTCTGCCTACCTCCCAGGGGCAATTTCAAGAAAGTCGTTTATACGTGGCCCCATGGGCCCCCAATGGGACACGATCGATGCAGGCCGTTGTCCGACGGGTCTACCTACCTTCCAGGGGCAATTTTAAGAAAATCGTTTATACGTGGCCCCATGGGCCCCCAATGGGACACGATCGATGCAGGCCCTTGTCCGACGGGTCTACCTACCTTCCAGGGACAGTTTTAACAAATTCGATTATACATGGCCCCATGGACCCCTAGTGGGGCCGCATCGACACAAGTCGCTGGCCGGCGGGTCTGCCTACCTCCAAGGGGCAATTTCAACAGAATCGTTTATACGTGGCCCCATGCGCCCCCAATAGGACACGATCGATGCAGGCCGTTGTCCGACGGGTCTGCCTACCTTCCAGTGGCAGTTTGAACAAAATCGATTATACGTGGCCCCATGGACCCCTAATGGCGCCCCATCGACCCAAGTCGCTGTCCTGCGGGTCTGCCTACCTCCCAGGGGCAATTTCAACACAATCGTTTATGCGTGGCCCCAAGGGCCCCTAATGGGTCACAGGCCGTTGTCCGACGGGTCTGCCTACCTACCTGGGGCAGTTTTAACAAAATCCATTACACGTGGCCCCATGGACCCCTAATGGGGCCCCATCGACCCAAGTCGCTGGCCGGCGGGTCTGCCTACCTCCCAGGGGCAATTTCAACAAATTCGTTTACACGTGGCCCTATGGGCCCCCAATGGGACACGATCATTGCAGGCCACTGTCCGACGGGTCTGCCTACCTCCCCATTTGTACTTTTGGGCCATTTCCTGTCGGCTCAATAGTCCGACCAGCCCCTCTGTGAGTGGCGACGAGTGGCGAAAAATTTGCATTGCTTGCTTTGCTCGGAGTGGCATCCTGTAGCGAGGTGACAAAATTGTTCCCGTTTGATATTTGGACTTTTTGGGCCATTTCTAGTCGGTTCAATAGTCCGACCACTGGCTCTGAGTGTGGCGACGGTTTAAACTGTCGGCAACAATTTTGTGACCTATCCCTGAGAGACTTAGTCAGCATGGCTTTGTTCGCTCTGAGCTGCATCTTGATGCTAAGCGGGGTAAAGTGATAGAGTGTTTGAGGATTGCGTTGGGCATTACTATTTTAATTCAGCAAGGCACCACAGTGAACTTTACCGTAGGTTTAAGGTGCCTAACGTTTTGTCGTGTTGTCTTGCTACATCAGCATACATCGCCAGTGTCGTAGCCTGCATACGCATCAAGTCCTTACGCTTGTCCTTTCAAAAATAGAATTGGCAGAGGACAACGTGGGCAGCTATCGTTGCCAGTCGTGATGATGGTGATGCTCGGGTAAGAAAATATCGCGTGCTCATACGATATGGAAATAATAGAACAAGATTTAAAAGAAAATCTCTCAGCGCCTTTGAAAGAAGTGCTACGATCCGTGAATACGAAAATTTCGTGGGGTTTCAAGGATACAAGCGCATCGTCATGCGGTTTGTTGATTTCAAGTTTCCTCTAACCATCCATTCTGGTTCTACAAAAAAAAAAAGACAACCATAAAAATGAAAATACTGTTACACCTCGTGAAATACTGCCAGGCCTGAACCGTGCAGATTCGCATTGGGCGGGTCCTAATCTAAAACAGCTGCGTTGTGCAAGGCAGCGAAAACCGACCGGGAACATTTTTGTCACGTACCCCTGAACATTGGACTTCGCCTGCCAGAGATTGCAATTCGGCCAGGGAAGGCACTTTCAGGTCGTGAGACAAAAATCTTCCCAGTTGAAAATTCGAGTTTTCTCTGCATTTTCCAGCGGTTCCATGCTCTGTCTGTCTGCTGGAAGAGTGCCGTTGCTAAAATCGATCGAAAACATTTTTGTCACGTACCCCTGAACTTTGGACTTTGGCTGCCACACATTGCATTTTGGCCAGGGGAAGGACTTTCAAGTCGTGTGACAAAAATCTTCCCATGTGAAAATTCTAGTTTTCTCTGCATTTTCTAGCGGTTCCATGCTCTGTCTGTCCGCTGAAAAAGTGGCGTTACTAAAATCGACCGGGAACATTTTTGTCACGTACCCCTGGACTTTGGACTTTGGCTGCCAGAGAATGCATTTTGGCCAGGGGAGGCACTTTCAAGTTGAGTTATTTGGAGCGCCTAAATATCTAGTAAATGATAATGGACAACCATTCGACTCAGATCAATTTGCACAATTTTTAACGACCTATAATATATATATATACACATCTATTGCATAAGTGACAAGTAAAGTATTGTGATTTCAAAACTACAACATATAATACCTTTCTTGACCATGCTTCGGCTTCCCATTCAGATATCAAAATACCTCTCCCTCCTTTCAAATCCATGTCTAACATTGCTCCAATACTTGTTTAAGTCCTTTGTTTTAAATACTTTAAAAGGCCTCAAGAAACTGTGCGAACACACACCAATGAACACTATTCAGATAACAGAAACTTGCTATCAGTACCCTATCTCGGTACGATAACGTTTTTGACCGAGACGCATTGTGGTACTTCATTTTCATCGGTCCTCAGCTTGGGACCAGACCCAAGTGGTCCAGCAAATTCTCCCATGCCTTGGTGACAGCTGATTTTTCGTAAACACAACGCATATGACTTGCGGACTTTCCTATCTGCTGTTGAGGCAGGTTGGGGACGGATGAATGGGGGGCGGGAAACAAATGAATGAGCTGAGAGACACACTGAAGCTCTAGTTCAGTTACTCACCGGTAGGTGGCGCCACCAGGCTGTTGTCTGCTAGTGTTGTCTGGTGTATATATCATAAACATCGTCCTATTCAGTAATTTTCGGATATACACAAATCTTAGAGTTTTCAATGATGGAAAAGTGGACGGATGGACAAAATGTGAAGGTTGTTAGTCAAAAATTCTGGAATCGGAATGATGCTATTGCCGCGGAAGGGATATTTGGCCGACAGGCCGATAACAAGTGCATGTGCCGGAGGTCACGTCGGTGGATTCGGTTAAAAGGTAAGGCATTCCATCCAAAGTTTCGACACAGAACATGCCAAGCATCATGGACGAAGTTGAAAATTTTAACCTTCGAGTGCTGTTCGAGAACGAGCAGCTGTCACCAATAGAATATGTCAAGTGGCTTCAAGAATTGGGACTTCTAGCTCCCCACTATGATTGCCCCAAGTGTGGTCTCCACATGCAGCTTGGAGTCAAGAGGGGTTACAGTGATGGGTGTGCTTGGCGCTGCTACAAGTGCAAATCTACGCGGTCAGTCCGTGGTGGATCCTGGTTTTCTAGTTCTAAGCTTTCACTATGAAAAATAATGATTGTCACATACATGTGGTGTGAAAATTGTCCCAGCGGCATGTTATGCGTGAGGCAGGTATTTGCAAGGTTTACCGTCCTTGATTGGTTCAACTCCTGTAGGGAAACTGCAGTGGCTGTTGTTGAAATGGATGTGGAGAGGCTAGGTGGACCAGGTGTTCTGGTGGAGATAGATGAATCGATGTTTGCAAAAAGGAAGTACAAGGGCAGGAGGCGAGTCACTCAGCAGTGCGTTTTTGGAGGGGTTAAGCAGGGCAGCAACCGATGTTTTTTTCTTTAGCTCAAGTGGAGAAGAGGGATTCGAAGACTTTAATTCCGCTTATTGAAAAGTTTATTTTACCTGGAACGACGATTTATAGTGATAGCTGAAAAGCCTATGATTGCTTTGAGAAGAGGGGTTTTAATCATTTGAAAGTCAATCATAAAATTACTTTTAAGGATGGTGAATGTTGTACGAATACTATAAAGGGTATGTGGAAGCATGTTAAAAAAAGATTTCCTGATTGTAACAGAACCAAGGGTCTATTTGATTCATATCTTGGTGAATTCATGTTTAGGAGAAGGGCGAGGTGAATATACACACACACACACTTTATATATATATATCGGAATAATGTTTCGAGTCACATAACTTACTTCTCCTCACCCGCAAAGATGACTCCTGCCAAAAAGCATACTCGTTAGGTTTGGCTATTGGACGTGACGTTACACTAGCAGAAAGGAGCTGTGATGTTTTTCGAGTGTCGCAAGCGTGGGGTATTTTTTTATACACAGGTTGGCAGCCTTGAGTCCTCAAACCCGGGAGTCACATACCATACATTAGCCAAATTCTCTACCTATTATGGGTACAACGAGAGTGGGCTGCTTACTCCCTGCGCGCTCTTGTTGAAGGACTACTAAACGCGTATCCATTTCACACGACTTTTTTGTCCTGCAGATGTGGTATGCTGGTCAACTATTTGTTCTCTGAGGTTTGTTAAGAAAAATAAGTTCGTCCAACAGCTGTCGCTGCATACACGACAAACTATACACTGCAAAAAAAAAAGAAAAAATTGCCAAGAAACAACGTGACAAGCCGTGCTTCATCAGATTTTTCTCTTACATCCGGACAATTTCACTGGAGCGTGGTTTCAAAAGCACGTAGACCGGCATTTGAGAACGTCCTTACATATTTCAGGTCGTGTCGACACAAGACGATAGCTGCCAGCACGCTGAATGCTGTCCGTTACAGGTCTGAACCTGTCATCCACCACTTCCACCAAGAGGTGTGCTGTTTGCGCGCGCACGGGACACCGGTCACCGGTATCCTACGCGAAAGCATTAATTTCGTTCTGTGTTCTTCATCGGCATCAGCTAGGACAAAAGAGGCAAAAATCATGCCAAGAGCGAGTCCAATATCTGCTCCTGCCTTCATGAGGCGACTGGAGTCATTCAGCCCTAGGTATGAGCCTCCATTCTGGGATGTCGCATACGACCCCTGTGACGACCGGACCGAGCTGCTAAGCAGGAATCGTCCCTCACTGCTGCACAGGTGCTGCCGTGCTTTCCGCATCCTGTTCTGTTGCTGGAGCACTGCCCACCAAACCTACAACGCAGTTCCACGTGTCTCGTCGCGGGGCTGCAGAAATGGAACGTGGAAAATAGATACGTGGACTACTAAATGCGCCTGGCCAGGAAATGCTATGGTAGCAGAGGCCTCCTAGGCCAAGGGGCAGCTCGTCATCGTCCTCTGACGAAGAGGTGGACAGGGTCACCCGCCCTCGCCATCAGCCCCGGCTAGAGCAGGGGGAAGCCGCCATGCTGCAAACAGCCCAGGAGACAGCCTAGCAGACGTCCCTTGAGCTTCGAGAAGAACCCAAGATCCCAAATTCCTCACGCTCCTCCAAATGGCAGCTCGCAACTTTCAGCCGGGCGGAGCGTGCCAAGCGTGCACCGCAGCTTAGGGGGTCCCACCAGAAATTTTTTTTGAAATGTTGGGGGGCCGAACCTTAATTTTGTTCTACCTTTCATCCCATTCACGAAAATATTTTTTGCGGAATTTTCGGACAATATTTAGAGGTCGCGCATCGCGCCTGAAGTTTCCGGTTACCGGCTTTGGCGTTTTGGCCTTTTTTAAGAATGCAAATGCGATTTCAACGGTAAGTATGCGTTTTTGGCCTATATATCATAGAATAAAAGTTGTCAGAAACGTTTAAATCAGTCAGGATAACATTTATATTCTTTGAAAAGTCAACTTTTTGTTGCCTACCTATCAGGGGTGGAAGTACAAGTGTAATAAAATAATGATATTTTGGCAGGAGGATCAGTTTTATATCCTAAAATAACAAATTAAATTTGTTTTTTAAGAATTACATTTAATTTACAACCTGTTTTTCTTTCTGTCTTCAGCTACTACGAGAAGAATAAGTTGCCGCTGCTCCTCGTCTACTGTCAATTTGTTTCCCTTTAGAAACCGTGTAACTAGAGCGACCCCCCTCTCGGCACAATCGTTAACAACCATCAAGTGTTTGACAATGTTATGACCGTACATGTAGTCCGCATCCGTGGCCCATTCACTAGGATGTTTGTTCAGGAAACTTTGAGAGATTCCTGTGGCACTAAAGAACCTCCGAGATTTCTTGGACACAAAGTCTTTCAGCTCAAGCTTAAGGATAGTTTTATCTAGTACGACCGCAGCCCTAGTTGGCGGTGGACCATCGTCCCCATTGCTCATGGCGATCACCATTGCCTCTTTCTGCACGTTAGTGACCTGGTCATCGAAGAGAGCGAGGCAAACTAACATTGGAGAGAGGTACCACAAGTGATTTGCAAACTTTTCAAAAGCAGCCTTCCAATGACTACCTAATTTGCAGTTCCTATACAGAACTTGCAGATAGTTGAGATCATTGCAGGGCGCCTGTGACGCAACTGGAGCAAGAAACCAGGGGCGCACATAGGCGCGACAGATAAACACACAAAGTTTGAACATTTTAGTGTCTAGATCAATCGTTAAATCTAGCTGGGCGCCGAACATCCACGTCTTAACACTATATATGTCGATCGCCATCCATCGACACTTGGTCCTCGCCCCTGGCTGCCTGAAGTGGTAAGTTTCTTTTCCAGGCACAACTCCGCCCAGGAGGATGATGAGGAGCTCTAGAAACTCCTGATAATCGTCCCGTGGTTGGTGTTCCTACAATTACAAAACAGTGTGAAATTTCGCTTGCTAGAGGACAGAAAATGTTTGAGACGATCTCGGAATTACCGTGAGCTGACGGAGGCAAAACTGGATCACTTCGTCCGCATCGGGAATCAATTTCAGCTTACGAGCAGACACTGCAGTGCGGTAGTTTCCTGCATCGGGGTTAGCAGGTAAGTATTAATTTGTGTGCTTTTTAAATTTTGCATTCAGACACTAAGTGTTGATTTTTGTTACCTTTTTCGAGATCCTCCCATGAATTCTGCAGTATATTGAAAACAGGCAAATTTGGATCCGTCGAATTGCCAAAAAGGTTGTAGAATGCAGCGCCTACAGTTAGTTCCATAACGTGGTGCCGGCAACCGCAATCTAGCATGTTTTCTTTCTCTAGCAGCTTCTGGAGGAGAACGGAAGCTCCTTCCCAACATCCAGAGTTGTGTGTGGTTGTGTCGAACACCTTTCCGATGGTCCTGTCTGCTATGCCCCATTGTGTGAGGAGCTTAAATGTGGCATCGGCTTGAGCTTTACCAGTGCAGTGGTCAAGGCGAGGGACTCCCAGCAATTGCTCAACGCCAGATCCTGTCACCAAAATAGCTAGTCGGTCCTTTAGAACCTTTTTGCCACCTGCGTCGGAGGGAAGCAAAGTTACATTTAATTAAGGTGTTTTAATTATGTTCCAGGAGTTAACAACAAATGGATGAGAACAACGCCGTACCTTCACCATCTGCTAGAAGTTTACTGTCCCAGTGTACTTGAAATGGCCCAGTTACAGATGAGATATCTTTCTCAATGGAAGCCACAACACTTTTCCTGTTAGTGCGGCGATTACGATTCAGGGAAGACTTAGAACAAGCAGGTTCAAGTTTGATGTCTGCCGTAAAATTTTTAATGCCTAAAGCAGCAACAGTGGCCTCCACAGTGGCATCCACGGTTTTTTTCAAAATGTGGGAAGCAAATTTATCGCTCGTCTGTGTTCGATCTAGGGCTGATGTCAGATCCATAGTTGCAATCTTAAGTATTCTCCTTTTCTTTACAGGTACTTGGAATTCTACGCGAAGTTAAAAGTTCGGTAAGTACAAGCAAAGTTACTGATAGTTACAAGAAACTGCACATGTGTACTCACCTGTGTCCGTATCTTCTTTTGCAGATCCACCTGCGTCCAAGTGGTCGGGTAGATCGACGACTTCGGATGAAACTTTGCGGAATAAAGCTTCATTCGATTCATCGGACCGACGTTTGAAATTTTGCAGTCTCACAGCTTTCTTAGCTTTTCTAGCTTTTTTCTGAGCGAGTTTCTGATCAACTGAAGCCATGGTTGCAATTCTGTCCTCCTTCATGGACTTGTAAAATGCCTTATCTTCAGCTAATTTAATTAGGTCCATAGCGTTGGACAAGCCAAGATCAAATAATTTTTCAAGGGAAGATTTAAATGCTTCCCTTCTTGGATTTGTTTTTCTGTTCATTCACTTCTTTAAATAAAGCCATTCATTGAAAATCTTGAGTAAATTGTCAGTAGCGTGCTTTACCTCCTGCATGTGTTCTACTTCCAGTCCGGCTCTGATGAAGAAGGGTACCAGCGCTTCTACTGCCAGCCTGCAGGATTCTCGGACAGGTTTCTTCTCTTGGTTGTGTAGATACAGGACGTACTGCAGCACATTCCGCAAAACAGGGAGACGATTTTCACCACATATTTTGGGGGTCCAACACCCAATTAGCCAGAAGGCCGCACAACTACGAGTTTTCACAGGCGGCATTTTAAAAATCAAAACAACGCGCCGCGGCCACACTCAACTAAACAGTCAAATGGCGTAACCGTCGTTCGCTGCCGACACCCGTCAAAACTTGCCGGTAGATGCAGATGCATACACGCCGCGTAACGTACAGACAGAACGGCGCAACAGTCGTTCAGTCGAACAGGAATTCAAAACAGTCGTTTCCGACATCGGTCACAACTTGTCTGAAGATGTCAACGCGTCGTGGCGTCATCAAAGAAACCAAACGGAGTTACAGTCGTTCCCGAGAACTGACTCCTGTCAGAACTTGTCTGTATACGACTACTCGTAAGGCGCAGAACGGAAAAGAAACGATTTAAGAAAATAAAACCTTAACATCCGCCGCGTTCTCAAAATTTCAAAATTCTCACATTTACCCCTGATAGGTGGGCAACAAAAAGTTGACTTTTCGAAAAATAAAAATCTCGTCCTGACTGATTTAAACATTTCTGACAACTTTTATTCTATGATATATAGTCCAAAAACGCATACTTACCGTTGAAATCGCCTTTACATTCTTAAAAAAGGCCAAAACGCTGAAACCGATAACCGGAAACTTCAGGCGCGATGCGCGACCTCTAAATATTGTCCGAAAATTCCGCAAAAAAATTTTTCGTGAATGGGATGAAAGGTAGAACAAAATTAAGGTTCGGCCCCCCAACATTTCAAAAAATTTCCTGGCGGTCCGCAGCTGTGCGCCACGGGCAGATTTTTATCACTGGCTACCTGGAGGCGAACCCGGCACAAGTCCGCGATACCTCAGAAGTCCGACAGAGACTTGAGGCGCTCCAGAGGCCCGAATCAGAGCTGAAGGGAGCGAGTGACTTAATGAAAGCTCTCTGTAAAATGCAGGTAGGAGCAAGTACGGAAGAAGGTGAGGTTTACTGTATCAGTTATTTAAAACCCGTTTTGCAGCAGTTTATTGGCGTAGACGAAATGTTATAAATATTGCCAGAGCGTGGAACATGTAGACACGACTTAGTGCATTTGTATATTTAATTTCGATATAAAAAATTCCCAAAAATATCAAAATAATAATTATATCGAGCGTACTGGTTTTAATTCTTTACTCGAACATCTCACTTGGACTGCCCCCAGGTACGACCCGGACATTAAATTATTTGCCACATACCTGGAAGTGATTTGTGGAAATCGTGTCTACGAGACCCTTCAGGCAAACTTTGAGTGCGCGCTGCCCGCTCTCTCCACTGTATCCCAGGCCGTCCAAAGGTCAAGGCACCTGCAGTGGAAGGCGGTCTGCGCTTAAAGGAGCTTAAGGCGTACTGGGATGAGAGGGACCTCGGAAACGTGGTTTTTATCCAGGAGGACGGGACCAAAAATGTGTCGAGGGTCGAGTATAATGTGAAAACCAACCGCTGCGTAGGCTTTGTCGGCCCTCTCGATCGCCTTGGAATGCCTGACCTGAGCTCCTTCACAGCATCAAGTGCCGAGGTCATCCAGGAGCTGTTTGGATCACACAGTGTTGGCGACAATGCCTATGTAATCATGGCCCAACCGCCCAACCCCTCTGTCTCTCTATGTTTGGCACTGACAACAAATTTACTACCCAAGATATTTTGAAGAGGCATCATTACATCAAACAGAAGGCGGCTGAGGCAGGAATTGTTGTAATAGGTTTTGGATCGGTTATCCTCTTGTGTTTCTCCTTTTCTATCTGTTCTGGTTTAGCGGTGCCCAGAGATTCATCCCTTCTAATTTTATTTCAGATCCGCGACTTCTAAGCGCCATGAAACTCGCTTGTTATGGCTCTTATCCCTCAAACCCGCCTGACTGGCAGGGTTGGTTCGGGCAAAGTAATAGACCCAACACACCGTATTTCCAGGTGAGTCTTTCCTGGCTCTTTCTCGCATGCATAGGGTTGGTCATGAATTCGCTCCTTTACTCTGCAAACTGACCCGTGTGCACTTACGCACTAATAAGAATATAATTGCAAACACGCGATAAAAGTACAGTGGCTGTCAAGCACGGCATGAAATACAGTGTGCTTGCATGACGCACGCTGATTAGTGCGCAAGTGCAATGTACTTTGCAGCGTTCTTGAAAGCTCACGTTTTGTTTTGTGTGCACACAAGCTCACGATAATAGTGTGTACCTTGCAATCAGTAAGGTTTACATAGTACATTTATTAGTTACGTGCGAGGTGGAAAGCACATGAGACAATCGGCATTACGGACAGCAAATTCCAAATACCATGCAGTATATGGCTATGGAGGGGCAACGAGCCCGCCTCCCAGAGCTACATGCCGTAATATGCGGCCCATTTTCTCTTAAACGACTCAAAATTCCGGAAAAAACGAGATACCATTCAAAAGAGGAGGCTGAATGTATGGCCGTTTAAAGTTTATTCGGCCGGCCTCGGGTCCGAGGATGGCCGCCTTCTAGAAGCGTTTCAGAACGACCCGTCGCGAAAATCGTCAAAACGATCAAATAAGCGTTCTCATACCGAAATATCGTGTCAGAGTGTTTCATTAAATTTTTTAAATACGTTTGGCACCCTTCTTGAACACCAAATATCAAAATAACAAATTCAGAAATACGGCGACGTTTGAGGTTATGTTTACTCCCCGTATTTCTGAATTTGTTATTTTGATATTTGGTGTTCAAGTATTTAAAAAATATAATGAACCACTCTGACACGATATTTTGGTATGAAAACGCTTATTTGATCGTTTTGACGATTTTCGCAACGAGTCGTTCTGAAACGCTTCAAGAAGGCGGCTTACCTGCCGTAACAGCCGTGCCGCGCCCCGCGCCTCGCCGGCGGCCGGCCTCCGCTTCGCCAGCTCGGGTACACTGCGTGGTACGCCGTGCCGAGCGCCCGCTGCGCTACGCTGCGCCACGCCATTCCTAGGCCGCCTACCGGATGGGTTGCCTACCTGTTAGGTGCTCGGTCCGCAAAATTGATTTCTTTCTAGCGGTCGTAATTTTGATTTCCGACCCCAAGTGTTCCACATCAAAGCGCTCGTCTAGGTGCCCGCTGTACGCTCCCGAAGTCTGGTCAGGTCGAAAAAACTCACCCTGTATTCTATAGAATCAATTTACTGTTACAAATTTGTTAAAATGTTTGTCTAGTGAGTCCAAAGGGCATGGCCCTGCTGTTATGGACAAAGATACATGGCACTTGGCGGTGCAATATATTAATCTCGTGCTACTACTAAGATGACAGCATCAGCAGATGGAGGTAAGAACAAGAATGGAGGAAACAAGTTGACCATAACCAGGTAAAGGACGAAGAAGTCTATCATGGACGAACTCCCAAGTGCACTTGAAGACAACGAAGAACTTCGAGGCAAAGTAGAGCAGCTAGAGAAAGCCTGGGCTGAGGAAAAGAAGGTCCAGCTGGTCCTCATTAATAAATACAGATTCAGTTGCATAATTTGTGAGCGGAGCGGATGTATACACTTTGTCTTTCTTGTACACATGTTATTTCCTGGACATGAATACAAAAGATATGTGGAGCTGAACATTCACAAATTTCTCAAAGAGGAATATTTTTATGTAGCCCACCACTTCATGAAAAAAAAAATTAAACAAAAAAACTTGGCATGGTTCCACACACAATGGGGTTGTAAAATGGGAATACTGTTTTCAGTTTTACATGCAATAGAAATTGTTGTAAAATAATTTTTTACTTCTATCACAGAAATTCCGTTAAGTCACTTATTTTTGCAGATGAAGAATCCCCAATCGTCATTGACGATGACAATAGTAGTGATGAAAAATAGAGGAGAGAAGAGTCAGACCCCAATGCAAGTGCTGACGTGCGTGGCCAAGTTAGTACACTTTCTGACGTCAACGATGCATCGTTTGCCTTCTGCTTCTGTGAAAATACAGGCGACATTTTAAATTTCTTCCAGAAAGTTCCTACTCTTGCCCAGCGAAAGAAACCCTCCTGGCGCACTGTGGTGAACAAGCTTTCGCCGACCACTGAACTTGCCCTGGCGAAAGACATGTACGATCATGTCCAGGAGGTACCTACAAAAGTCTCATGGCATGACATAGGTGGCTTGTTATGGATGTAAAAAGGAAAAGACAGGTACGAATAGGATGGTATGAAAAGCATTTATTTTGTGTAATGCTATGTTGAATTAAGGTCCGTCCAATACCTCCTGTTTTCATCTATGAATCCTTGAAGGAAACCATCATGTGGCCTCTGCTAAAGCCTGGCGTTTAACACTAGAAAGACGGAAGTGGTCATTTTGACCCTTTTTCATTTTCAAACCAAATTTTCCATACTTTTTTTCAGAGCCTTGAACCCGACGATTTTTGACTTTTCCTAAAACGTCTAAAACTGCAATCCCTCAAAATTTCAGCCTCCTAGCTCAATTTTTGTGGTAGTTACAAAGCCTTTTACCTTCTTTGTCTGAAGGGGTCATTTTGACCCCAGCCACTAAACACGTTGTTATTTTTCACATAATGCACTCTAATTGCCCCTAAACACTGCGTACCCGCTTAATAATTCTGCGCAAGTCGAAGTGAAAGGTTGGGGAAGGTGACGGAGACCGCATAGACGCCTTATTGAGAAGGGAATACCTTCAGCGCGAGCGAAGCGACTGCGGTCGTCTGACAAGCCTGATATGCCCTGTTTTGACCACTGGCACCAGCAGTAACACCTCGGGTCCATTTTTGAAATGAAACTGGGGTCCTAGGATTATATTAGTAATGGTTCGTTCCTGTTGTAAGTTTGAAATACTGCACCTTTCAGGAGTTTGCCCTCCCGTTCTAGTTCCTGCCCAAGAAGGCCCTCATTTTGACCACTGGCACCTGCAGTAGCACCTGGGGTCGAATTTGAAAATGTAACTTGGATCCCAGGATAAAAGTAGCAGGGGTCCGTTCCCATTATCAAGTTTGAAATACTGCACTGTTAGAAGTTTGCCCTCCCGTTCCAGTCCCTGCCCAAGAGGGCCCTGCATTGCCCACCGGCACCTGCAGCAGCACCTGGGGTCTTTTTGGCATTGTAGCTTGGTTCCTGTTTTTTTTCTTGGAGGGGGGTGGGGGGTTCATCCTCGTGAAAAAGTTTGCATCTCTCACGATGGAAAAGTTCACATTTCGCACCGAAGTCCCGTTCCAGTTCCTGGCCCAGAAGGTCCTGTTTTGACCACGGGCACCTGCAGCAGCACCTGATGTCGATGTTGACAGTTTATCTTGGGATTTGGGGTCATTTATGGGGGGAGGGGGGTCTATTCTTATAGAAAAAATTCGTACCTCGCCTACCTGGACATTTACATATGATATACGCTGATACGAGTGATATACGCTGTGCTGGCTGCCTACCTACAGCACAGCTTCCCTAGGCAGGAAAATGTAAAGTTAGTACTCACTATCACCAATGCGAGTCAGAAGCACTTTGAAATAAAACGAGAACATAATTTATATGCCGTTTTCGGCGATGCGAAACACGTAGATCGACCAGGGGTCAAAATGACCCCTTCAGACAAAGAAGGTAACCGGGAAAGTCAGGCTTTCTAGTGTTAAAATAGTGGATTAATGGAGCCGCCACGAGGCATTTCATTGTTTGGGCCTCCTGGAACTCATGCTTGGTGGGCTATCAGCGCATACTTGGTGACAGTGTTGCGGGCTCAACACAATGAATTTTTTTATCCATTTGGGTCGCAGTTTATGTATATCACGGCTAGTGCTATGACTTCAATGTGGGGGGCAAGGCGCGAAAAATGTGAAGGCACTGTTTGAAGTGGCACGGAAGGTACAATAAGTAATCCCATTTTGTTCAACATGAGCACCTTCCTTGATAACAATTAACTAGTTTAGTCGTTTGAAACTCGTTATTTATTTGTCGTAGTTGATTTCTTAAATATATATTTCGGACAGGTTCAACCTACAGTTGTCTTTATAAATGAGATTGAGGCCCCATTGCCATCCCGCAACACTCCTGGAGAGAACCAATCTGGAAGTAACATAGTAACTCAATTTCTTGTAGAAATGGTATGCATGAACCAAATGACGATTGAAATACTTACATCACATTAGTTTAGTTATTTATACAACCCTATAATTTTTTTGGTTGTGATGTTGGTGTGATGTTCTTATCAACTTTCAGGATGGGACTCGAAGTGGTACAATAGACAGGGTGATTGTTGTTTGGGCCACCAACTTTCCATAGCGCATTGACGAGGCAGGCAGAAGGAGACTTCCAAATAGGTTGTAGGTTCCTCTCCCTGACATTGTGAGATGCAGAATGTACTTCTTAAATTGATTTTTCGTGGATTAGTAAATAGACTCGGTTACAAATAATTACGAAGGCAGTGATAAAAAGATCACAATTTGTCCAATGAACAATTCTGCACCCAAGCCAGGAGATTAGAAGGCTTATTCGGAAGCCGATGTTGCCCAGGTATGCCACGAGGCTATAATGGGGTCGGTCAGAGCGGCAATGTCAAAAATTTAGACATAAACCTGCTCACCAAAGACAATCTCTATTATATGCAGGTCACGCACATGAATTTGCGTTCCATTCTGTAATCAAGAAATGGGGAGAGAAAAAGAGTTGATTGTGAGGTATACGTCTCTGAGCGAGTGGTGTCTTGAATGTTTCCAGAGCACGCTGTATTCCTGTATTCCTCCTCTAGTGAAGCTGCACACAGCCGTGTAGCTCATCTATTGTTCTTAATCACCTGCACATTGGGAGTTTGGTTGGGCGTTCATGAAATGTAAGGTGAAATTCAACGACACGCTCTCCTCGCGTTCCAGGGAGAAGAGGAAAAATTCAATAATCATCCAGAACAGTCTGCGAAATTGAAAATGATGAATCTTCAACGTCAACGTCAACACGTACTTCACCAAAAAGTCCGCACAGCGGGTCTGGACAGTCTTTAGCTTTGCGTCCGGCAGCTTAAGTTCAGCCACGAGCTGCCAAAAGCCCTCCCCGTAGCCAACCATGGCGAGAGGCTTAAAGTTGCCGGGGTTCTTGAGGGCGCCTGCGAGGGCCTCCAGCTCTGTCACACGCAGCATTCCGGGCTGCCCCTGCCGCATTGCCTCCGGCTTCACCACTCGCCTTGCGAGACCGAGTACACACTCGCTCAGGTCTGCGTACAACCTAGATATGTCGCCGGTCGTGCTCTGGAAAACCATGTCCATGGAGGTTGCCTCCCTCAAAATGGCCTTTAGGAATGTCAGGAACAAGAGGTGGGAGCGGTCCTCGTGCATTTCCGCCAGCGTGTGCGCCATGATGCAGTCCATCTTCTTGCCCGCATCGGCCACTTTGCGGAACAATGCCGTCAGCTCATGGTACTGGCCGTGGTGCGACTTCACTGCACCACCAAAGCTCAGCCAGCGGTTGGTTGCCAGCTTAACTAGAAGAGGGGGTTTTGTACCCGCCAACGCCTGAAAATAAATAATAAAGTAAATGTGAAATTCGAGTATCTTTTAATATTTGTGCAATCCGATGTTAATGAAAAACATACCAGGTGCAGGTTCTCATACTCCCACTCCCTCAGAGAGCTGTGGCTGAACCAGTTTCGGCTCTCCCAGAGCAGATACTCCAGACTACCTGGCAAAGCTTTACTGGCCTTGCTTGCACATCTATCCAAGGCGTGGCATATGCACTTGATCAAATGCAAGTTGGGGCAGTCATTTTTTTTCAGCAAGCATAGAGGGAATGATTAACTCCACATAAATTTGCGCCCCCGTCCGTGCCGAGAGCGAACAGGCGGTTCAGCCTTAAACCACAAATTTCAGTAATGAAATTGGTGACAGCAGCATACAGTGTGTCAGCATTCACTTTGGGAGTTTCAATGAGTCCCAAGAAGTCAGTAATCATTTTGTTATTTTTGAAACTGAAGTACTTCACCATAATTGCCATGTGTTTCACAGTTGTATTGTCAGTGGATTCATCAACGATTAAGGAATAAAAGCTGTCACCAATATCTTCAATAATTTCTTTCAGCATAGCTGGAGCCAGGACTTTGCAGATCAGCCTAGCGCACTTAGTGCGGTGGAGCCGCATCTGCTCCAGCTGGCTTCCCTTCCCCATGTCTATTATCAGTTCTCCAAGGTGGTCCACTGTTCGAACACTCGAATGGCACGCGATGTGAATGGCCGTTCGCAAGTCATTGGCCTTGGATTCGCTAGACTTGACTTTAAATCCTAGAAATATTGTGAACGATCAGTTTCGCGCTAACATACCATTAAAATACTGATAGTAATGTGTCAATTTCTCCAATTACCTAGTTTTACCAGAGTTAACTGGCCAGTTTTCCTACAGGGTATGGCTTCCATTGCTTGTTTGTGTTTTTTGCTTTTCGTGTGATCAATTCGGTCAGTTCTTTGAGGGCGCAGGGCGCACCGGCAAAGTCTACATACAGTACGCCTCAGGTAAGCCTTGGCTAGTAAGTGTTTCGGACGTCCGTTGAAGCCATTCTAGAAACGGGCATCAGACATAAGAGAAAGCGTTCAGGTCAGTTGTGCTACAAGTCATTGTGCTTTGTTAGGTTATGATAGAACAGGAATGACAGAGGCTTACGTCGGAGGACTGGTTCCTTCACCCATGCGACATTATACTTCTTGGTGTACTTGCCGTACTTCCCCAGGCCGATAGCGATACTCCAACCAACAGCTCGGCCAACCTCTTGCGGTTTAGTTGTCGTTCTCGCCACCAGATAACGCTACGGACGGAGCGCAGCACCTTTGCAAGTAGTGCAGAAGTAATCCGCCAGGCGGCGCTAAATTCGGTGCAGGCTAGCCAACGTTTCGGAGACAAAACCCCTTACACGCCCGTTTTCCGCCCACTTTGCGGCAAAATAAATATTTTTCCGCCCAATTCGCGGAAATTCGTTAACCAGAATTTTTATCCGCCGACAGACGACCATTTTCCGCCCAATCGACGGAAATCCGCCCAATCTGGCCACACTGAAGAAAAAGACTGGAAGAACAAAAGGTGCTCTGCGCATGCGCGAAGCGCCTTTTGTTCTTCCAGTCTTCTTCTTCCCAGCCAGCTCCGCTATACCGTTTAAGGGAGTATTCTGATACAATAGGGGCCAGACATATTTGGACTGCCTGATTCAGGCCTACAAGCTTACAATTGACAAGTTGCGAAAAGATGGCCGACTGACCCACAAGAGGTAAATTTTGGTGTCCTTTTAATCTTTTTGCCAATCTTCCAGTTGCCCATTTGTGTTGTTTTATCTTGTTTAGCATCATGAATTGAAGACTGCCATCACCACGGTGAAGGGTACTCTTGAGCTCTTATTAACGAACGGGCTTTAGGAACAGCAAGGACAGGGATCTAAGGATTTGGCGCAGAAAAAAATACTACTCGGAAAGGATTTGCCAGATTCTGTTCATTGGGCAGAATACACAACCGACGCAAACATGATGAGAAATTTCAGAGAGTTCCGAAGGCTCTGCTGCTGGCCATACCGGAAGCCATGCAGTTGATGGAGCGTCATCCTGGTAAGCAAAAGGTTTTCTATGCAACTTGTTTGAGCCATTAATGTGGAGGTTGGGAATGAGGGTTGTAGATATGCAAGAAAATCTGGTAGTAGCTAAACCCCTTTCCACGAGGCAAAGTACTTCAAAAAGTCTTTTGGTGATTGGCATTCTATGGACCCTCGTCGGCATTTGTTGGATATTGACGCATGAGTGACCAAGTATTGTGAAACTTGCCTTTCCTTGTTTTAGCTTAGAGTCATCTCAGGGAGGCGTTTAATAATTGCTCGGAGTATCTGACCACTCGGCAATAGGGTATTCCGGAGAAAAGTTGTGCCGGATGTGAGAAGAAGGTATGAATCAGACAGAGCGGAAACGGAACATGGAGGTATGAAAAACTTCGCGCGTGGATGTGCTTGTTTCCGGCTGCCGCCGTTACGTGTTTGGGTCCGTGAGCATCGCCGTCGGACAAGTGCTTCTAATGTTTTCAGATGGATGTAAAGATATGACTCAAATTTGAGGAAATTTATTCCTCGACGCGACTGTAGTTCGGTATGCCGTATCTCTGTTAACGCTTTGTATTAGACAGCCTTTTCAAGTTGTTAATAAACAAATATGATACGCGTCTGCTAACCTCTGCCGACCACCGCTCCAGCCTACTTGGATATTCTGGAAGAGACTGTATCTTTCTATCATGACAACATGCAGAGAAATGATAAGCAGCAGCCTGAAATAATCTCGCTGTCCTGTTCAACAAATATTTGGAAAAATGTGATTATTATTTTATAATTTTCAGTGGAAACTAGCTCGCGATTTCTCATACCGCCTGGTTCCGTTTTCGCTCTTTGTGATTCGTACCTTCTTCTCACTTCCGGCTCACCACTTCTCCGGAATACCCTATTGTTCGTCTGTGCTCGCCCCGGCGAACTACTGCCACGCTGCTAAACCACAGAATTCCACCAGGGCAAGGAGGACAAACGATCATCTTTGATCAACGTGGCAGAGCATAAAACTGCTTAAAAGTAGTTGGCAGTTGTCTCTATTGATAAAGAAAATATGCCTTACTATAGAGACTTCAGAGCAATTCTTAAAAAGCTCTCTGCTGTTCCGAAATACATGTTTCCACATTGTTGCGTTGTGGCGCAACGGGGCACTGCCCCACCCGCCAAAGCCTAAAACTTCTAGTCAGCAAGACTGCATCGAGCAACCGAGTCGCGAGCCCGCCTGACCGTGCAGAGCTCGTCAGTCGGTAAGTGCCAGCTAAGGGCCGCAGAGCGGACCGGGGGAGGCCGGGACGTACAAGCATTGTAAGGGTAATCCAGCGGCCTCTTTATTCCACTTTACCTTCAACCCTTAAGGTTCCCCAGACCAGAACTGGGCTACATTCCCGCAAGCCTAGCACTTTCCTATAAACAGCCTGAGGGCGGTGCCGAGACTACCACATCTTGGTAGAAAACATGGCTTTGAGGTAATTATGTTTCTTCCCTAATTTAATAAAGTTCTATTTTTCTAGGTCAGTGCGCTAACGCAACAGCTTCATGCTAGCGCCGCGTACAGTAAACTAGGACGGGCGCATGTTAACTACTTTAATCTAACAAATACGAAATACGTCTGTCATAGGGCAGCTCCAAATCTCAACGTTCGCACATAGATCATGCTCAGGGCTCGGGCCCCTGCTCCACCTTGTTCTGCACGTTGATGACGACTTGCAGGAACTTGAACCACGCCTGCAGCTTGTCGAGACAGGCGGGGCGGTCCATGGTGCCGATGCCGCGGCACCACAGGCCAGCGCCGCGCCCCCCGGCAGCCGCCATGACTGTGGCGCGGAGGCGGCGCTGGCCGGGCGTCTCCTGCAGCCAGGGGCCGCGGAAGGCGCGGCTGCTCACGGCACGGCGGGCCGACTGGAGAGCGTCGCCCACTAGCGCCACCGGCACGAACACCATCACCACCAGCAGCATCATCGCGAACGCAAACCCGCCGACCTCCGAACCCCGAGAAACTACCTGCAATACCAAGGAGCGTGAGAGGCATTCCATTCCATTCAACAAGGCCACAAAAGTTTTGCGACTTTTGAATATGACTGCAAGTCGGCGATGGGTAGGGAGCCTATCAGGCTATCCTAGAACGCCCTCCACGCATCAGCATTTTTGACGTATGCAGGTTATTTTGACCAGCATGTATGTATCTTCGTACTGTATAAGAAAAGTACTTCAAGAAATACTTTCTGGATTAATTTTGGTTCTGTTTTCAGTACCGCCAAAACAGTGAGTATTGTCTTCAATGAAACAGTTTTTCCAGGCACACCCGATCAGAAGGGGGTGAAAACTGTTACGACAGTGCCTATAGTACCGGTGTAGGGTCATGAAACCACCCCCGTGACCATTCCACCGGGGGTGGAACCATCCCGTGATCAAACCACTCCCCTGGCCTGTCTCCACCGGGGAGTGGTTTCATCACGTGACGGTTCCACCCCCCTCGAGGTTGGGGGGAGTGCATTCTTCACGTGATGAAACCACCCCCTCAAAATGGGGAGTGCATTCTTCACGTGATGAATCCACCCCCCTAAAATGGGGAGTGCATTCTTCACGTGATGAAACCACCCCCCCCCCCCTAAAATGGGGAGTGCATTCTTCACGTGATGAATCCACCCCCCAAAACATGCGATTCTACCACGTTTTGACAGCACTACCGAAACCGCAACTGCCATTAATGCCTCTGATGACTGCCAATTACGAACCTGCATCCTGTGAATAGATCGAACCGGGGGTGCCTTCATCACGGGATGAAACCACTCCCCTTGCATAGCAGGACGGCAGGGGGTGCCCTCTTCCCGTGATGAAACCACTCCCCTGGCTCAGCAGGATGGCAGGGGGTGCCTACATCACGGGATAATGATTGCACCCCCTAGCATAGCAGGACGGCAGGGGGTCCCTTCATCATAGGATTCAACCGCTCCGCCCTTAATATGTGACAGATGTAGTATCACACACCCATTTCGAGTTTTCTTTTTAAGTGGTCAAAGAAGAATTTAGTAATGCTAGGTAAATTTCACTTGTTTATTCCTATTCTACATGTATTAAACATTCCACAAGAGTTCAAAATAAAAATATAATCGATGTATAACTTCCATTGCACATCAAGGACACAAGATAACTAAGTCATGGCCAGGTACGTCACTGTACGAGCCATGATGCAGATTCATTTAATAAAAGTATTGACATATTGAAAAGCCCAACACAGTAGTAAAAGACAGAGATCACACTTTAAAAATAAAATTAAAATACAAGTATCAAAACGGTTACACATCACACAGCTCCTACATGGGTCACAATACCTTAAATAAAAAAATGTGGAAATGTAAAAAGACTAGTAAAGTCGGATGCATTGGAAATTTAACTTAAATTGTATAAATGACAAGGTGAGCCCTTAGAACCTCACTGGGTGGCACATCTGCTACAACTTACCTGAGAACGTCGTATCTTATCCATTCATTGCCTAGAAGAACATTGGCCCTATAGTGGCCTATTGACATATTGAAAAGCCCAACACAGTAGTAAAAGACAGAGATCACACTTTAAAAATAAAATTAAAATACAAGTATCAAAATGGTTACACATCACACAGCTCCTACATGGGTCACAACACCTTAAATAAAAAAATGTGGAAATGTAAAAAGACTAGTAAAGTCGGATGCATTGGAAATTTAACTTAAATTGTATAAATGACAAGGTGAGCCCTTAGAACCTCACTGGGTGGCACATCTGCTACAACTTCCCTGAGATCGTCGTATCTTATCCATTCATTGCCTAGAAGAACATTAGCCCTATAGTGGCCTATCGACGATTTACTTGCTGTTCGTCCACCAACATAGTCCACCACTCCTCGTAGATAAAAAAAACCCAGGCTTACCAGGCGCCCCAGACAAACATCACTCACTCGCCTCCCCCCCCCCCCCCCCCCCCCCCCCGCCACACCCCTTCCCGGGGGCAAGTGACCCGCATATCTTGCTACACTTATTGCACTGAATGCAATGGCACTATTTATTTATTTCTGAATTAGAAAATTTCCTCGGTAAAACAAAAATATGTTACAAAAATGTTGTTTACGCCACAGTAGAGCCGATCATAGGCAGGCAAAGTAAAAAGACATGGGGGTGGTTCCATCACGGGAAGAAGGCACCCCCCTGCCGTCCTGGTATGCCAGGGGAGGGGAATCATCCCGTGATAAAGGCACCCCCCCTGCCGTCCTGCTATGCCAGGGGGTGGTTCCATCCCGTGATGAAGGCACCCCTTGCCGTCCTGCTATGCCAGGGGAGTGGTTCCATCACGGTAAGAAGGCACCCCCTGCCATCCTGCTATGCCAGGGGAGTGGTTCCATCACGGTAAGAAGGCACCCCCCTGCCGTCCTGGTATGTCAGGGGAGTGGAATCATCCCATGATAAAGGCACCCCCCTGCCGTCCTGCTATGCCAGGGGAGTGGTTCCATCCCGTGATGAAGGCACCCCCTGCCGTCCTGCTATATGCCAGGGGAGTGGTTCCATCACGGGAAGAAGGCACCCCCGGTTCGATCTATTCACAGGATGCAGGTTCGTAATTGGCAGTCATCAGAGGCATGTTGGCAGTTGCGGTTTCGATAGTGCTGTCAAAACGTGGTAGAATCGCATGTTTTGGGGGGGTGGATTCATCACGTGAAGAATGCACTCCCCATTTTAGGGGGGGTGGATTCATCACGTGAAGAATGCACTCCCCATTTCAGGGGGTGGTTTCATCACGTGAAGAATGCACTCCCCATTTTAGGGGGTGGTTTCATCACGTGAAGAATGCACTCCCCCAACCTCGAGGGGGGTGGTTTCATCACGTGAAGAATGTACTCCCCCAACCTCGAGGGGGGTGGAACCGTCACGTGATGAAACCACTCCCCGGTGGAGACAGGCCAGGAGAGTGGTTTGATCACGGGATGGTTCCACCCCCCGGTGGAATGGTCACGGGGTGGATTCTTCACCCTGCACCTGCAGCGCGGGCTGCCGTGCCGGGGTCCGTGCCGGGGAGCGCGGCACGGGTGCTGGGAGTGCGAGGCGAGGAGGAAGCAGGGCTCTTGAAATGACATGTAATGTTGTTACACTAGCTGCGAATTTCACTGGAGCAAGCTTCGGTCAAATAGTCTTCAGAATACCACGTAGCATGAAAGAAGGCTCCCTCAAATTCCATTCCCTGGTACGGACACGACTCTACTAACCTGTGGATGGAGCTAGTACAATAAAACTCGAAGTTTGATATTAAGCCGTATTATGGTGACCATATTTAATCACCGCCCGCCGACCGTAGTTAAACATGAGAAGAAAAAAACTAAAAAACATGACAAGACGGCGTTGACTATACCTCGACGGTTGCTAGCAGGGGCATGACTACGCACGCGGCGAGCATCAGCGGCAGGACGTCCCTCATGATGCCGTCCATGGTCAGAGACACTCGTAGCGCGGCACTCTGAGACTCGGCCCAGAGACGGTCGTAGGGCTGAGACTGAAAGGCCATACATTGCCATATATACATACTATATATACACAGACTTCGCTCTCATCCCCAGGCACACCTCCAGTCCGCGGCCGGCGACATCGTGTAGGTCGGAGCATACGTTGTACACCAGGAAGGTGAGCGTCAAGACGGTGTAGAAGCACGTGATTGCGGAAATGATGTAGAAGAAGTGCGCGCCAATCTCACCGCAATGAAACATCACTTCCAGAGACCTCTGTGCCCATAAACAGTTCCACTCGAAATGACATGCCTGATCAGTATGGACGCAGTATGGAGCGGGGCGCAACCCAATTTATCTGTGTTTCGAAAGTACCTCCTTAGAAATAATTCAATATTTACCAACCCTCAAGATGTATTTTTGGAATTGTGCTACTTAAGATTTCGTGATGTTAGATACAGAGAGCAAAAGGCGGTGACACAAAATGTCCCGGGAAAATTGTCATGACTATAACCGAAAAAAATACAAAAGGAAATGTGCCAAGTAACTGTGATATCTGCCAAAAATTGGTTTCATTAAAAGTGCATCGCGGAACAGAATACTCGAGGACTGAAATCTTGTGATTCCGGAGAAACGTGCTGTGACGGCTGTAAGAGTGAGGTTTAGAGTAGGAATGCGATAAGTGAAGACGCAGGTAGAATCAGTGACATCAGTGAAAACGGTAAAAACTGCAGGTAAGGACAAAGCAAAACTAGCAACATCGATAGAATCCTGGGACTCTGCCTCCGCAACAGCGTCAAAAGGTAGCGAGGTCATACCACGATACAATTGTGATGTGGTCATGGATATTGAAAATAAACTAAAAGAACCGAATAGACAGAGTGGAACAAATGAAACTTTAAATACAAAGACTACAAACCTCAGGACGTCATGCACAGCTCTAAAGTCGGTTTTAAATGGGGTTTATGCTATCTTATGTTGACTCACTACTTCCAAACTAGACCCCCAAAAATTACGGCTTGGTAGAATGATTTTTAGCCCTGCCGAAATGTCCACTGTGGGCGCCAAAGGTGTTGAAATGATTTATAATTCACAACGATTTTTTTCTGTGGTACAGTACCCATGATTTACACATGCGGAACACACATCTCGTCAATTGGTGTATCTCTTACCGTTTAGGAGTTAAGCTATCCGGTCTTTTTTCCATACTTTCATACTTTTGAACGAACAATCTGTTGTGTATCTTTCAGTGTAATGCCGATACAGGGCTGCACAATAGCTCATTTTCATCGCAATTCTGTAATCTATCGATCCTATTTTTAAGATTTTCAATACCCTTTTACAAAAGAAACCTGTTTTTAGAATTTAGAATTTTTAACAAAACAAAAACAAAAACTGCAGCAAAAGCTGAAAAATTTTCGCCCTTTAAGTGGTTAAGAGAAAGAAAAATGCGACAAAGGTGTAATGTATTACGTGGCTGATTCTGGTTCCATGAGACAGACCACTGACTACCGTTGATCAGAAACCTTTCAAAGTTATGGTTCGCTGCTAGGGCTGAAAAGATCGAAATAGAATATCGAATATATTCGAATACCAACCCTCGCATATTCGAAAATATTGTAGGGATTTCACCAGCACGTTGGCGGCGCGTTAGGCCTGGTGCCTTTCGCCGGGCTCTGTTGGTAGCGCCGCGCTGGTTGCCCCGAGTTACCACTGTAACTGTCCTGTTCCCCCTGACTCTAGAATACAGACTGTTCTGAACCCCGTTGTACTCGCATCCTGCTTTCTACAAGCACCGCCGGATCCTTACATTTGCTAGCCGCTTTAGCTGATCTTCATAGATGAGAGTCGCAACAGGTAGAGTCATACCACGCCTGACCAGAACAGCCAGCTGCCCACGCACAGCCTTGATGGCTTCTACGGGGTCAAAGCTCGTGGCTTCTTGTATTGGCCGCTCCAGAAGGGAACCATAGCCACGCCATAAAAAGCCTCTTGCCTTTCCAGGGATATTAAACACCCTCAGGAATTCGCCTAGTGATCCACCGGCCATTTGCTTTGAAGGCTGTAGCCTACAACCCATTTGGCCCAAGGCAGTGAAGACTAGAGCACAGGCCAGCGACGATCTACTTGGCAGGAATGAGTCGTCACCCTGGTGCACATGGAAGAGGTCTTCGAGGTCAATATTGAACCTACGCTGTACTAGCGACCGTGCCATACGGAAGTAGAACAGATTCAATAGGGAGTTTATAAAATCGGTGCTCCTTGTCCCTGAGAACATGCCCTGCAGAGCCAGCTCATGCCGATGTTCCCGATCTCCAAGCCCAGAAAAATTGATGTAAGAATGATACATGGATTTTGCAACCCAGAGGTTTGCCCGCACAAAATCGGGGTGGCAATGCTTCTTGCGCGCCACATGCGCTATGGCCTCAAAGAGTGTAGCCATTGCCCGGTGCGTGTGGTGTATATTAAAATTTTCAAAATCCATCATAAGTAGATGCATATGAGGATCATCTACAAGCTGCTGCCGATGATTCTCCATCGCGCGTTGCCTGACCCCGCGGATGGCCTTTTCAAGCCCGGGTAGCTTATGCAAGTTGTCTTCCATGCCTGCAGTTGCGTAGCTGTTGATCAGATAATGGGTCACATCAGCCGCAAACAAGGCCCTATCACGGTCCGGTTCGCACTTGTTTGATGAGGTTGCCAGCTGCTGAGGCGGGGAGTCCAACATACTGATTAGACTTTCTGTGGTCTGGCTCTCTAGGCACGCTTGAGAACATGGCGTTTCTTGCCATCAATAAGCGTTTGGCAGCCCCAGCACTTCCTGAGGCCACCCACTGCTGCATAGTGCGCTTAGCCTCATCAAATGACTGGTGTGCCAGGGTGGGGTGGATAAGCACCCAGGCCGCGTCTTCAGCCATTCGCTGCAGCTCCTCATAGAAAGTAGGATCCTCAGCCACCAGGTGATCATCATGTATGGCATGATTCGGGATCCAGCGTGAGGAGAGGGCACTCAGCAACCTAAGATGACGTGTGCGCACACATCTGTCAATATATTCAGGCTGGCTCGGTGTTAGGAAAACAGCCCGGGGCCCACACTTCTCGAAGTAAGCCGCACCTAGGATATACTCCCCGTCAACTGGGTCCCCATTAGGTAGTCTCGAGTATCTCCGCAGACTGTTGGACACATGCTTGAACACCTTTCGATACATAGATGGAGCGTTTGACAGCAGGCTATGGGATTCACACCACCTCAACATGTGTGCAGCATCACTACTGGGCTCTTGATGAGCAGCGAATGCGGCTATGGCCCGGTTAGCGTCCACCCCGAATACAAAGTTACGCAGCAGCCAGCTCTGGCAAATGCTGCGGCTGCTAGCGCGGCCGCGCTACGCACGCTCTCTTGTAGTGGAACCTGGAGACATTGGAGACTTGGATTATGACGGCATTTGGAAGGCGCTAGATCCTTTTACGGAGCCTGAAAACTGGGCTGGCGCGCCCCCACCACCCCAATGGTGGAGCTAGTCCCGCCTGAGACTGTTCTGAACCCCGTTGTACTCGCATCCTCTCCCTACAAGCACCACCGGATCCTTACATTAGTGTTGGAAGTGGGGTTGACCTTGCCCGTTGACCTCGCGCCCTTTCAACCCAACGATGGCGAGGCGAGAAGAGGAACGGGGAAGGAGCCGGGCCAGGACCGAGACCGAGAGCAGGGACACGAGGGCCGGCTGGAGACGGTCATGCGGCACTGGGCGGAGTCATCGCGGGCGCTGCAGCTGCACACCGCGGGGCTGGTGGAGCGGCTCTCAGATACGATGTTGACGAGCGCTGCAGGTGACCGTGAGTCTTCCCTCCCCTTCGACGGCACCTCCTCGTGGCCGGTCTTTCTTGTTCAGTTCGAGAGCGCTGCAGCCGCCGGCAAATGGTCCGACGAGGAGAAGGGGCGCCGTCTCCTCCGAGCCCTCCGAGGTCAGGCCACCAACCTCGTGCAGACCCTGCCCCGCGCGGACTATATGAATTTCGCGGTCCTGCGCGCCCGCCTCAACGAGCACTACGACCCTGCCCAGTGCGCCATCGTGGCCGACCTGGACAGGCGCACCCAGCGCGCGGGCGAGTCCTCCCGGGACTACGGGGCGGAGGTCCTGCGTCTCACCCGCGTGGCCCATCCTGACTGGCCCGAGGCCGTGCTCCAGACCACGGCGCGGAAGGCTTTCATTAACGGCCTCCAGAATCATGAGCTCCGCCGACAGCTACGGCTCCGCCGCCCCGCCTCCTTCACGGACGCGCTCGCCACCGCCCTCCACATAAAGGCCGTGGACGAACAGGAGCCACAGAGTAAGCGCCTCAAGCTGATAGCCACACAGGTTTCGCCAGCTGCCAGCACCGCCGAACCTTCCGCCGCGGCCACGAGCAGCCAGGAGCCGGCAGCCAGCCAGCCGGGGGCCGTCGATGTCCGGCAGGTCCGCCAGCCCCAGCCTGCCCCCAACGATGACCGCCTATGCAGGCGCTCGTCACCGAGCTGCGGTCGCTGGTGCAGGCCTTGGCCCCCGGGACCTCTGGTGCCTCCAGTTCAGGTCACCTCCGGCGGGGCAGCCCTAACCGCTGGGAGGAGGACTCCGACGACGAGCGCAGCGACCGGCCTGACCGCCGTTGTGATGGTCGGCGTGATGCATGGTGATCGGCGAGGAGATGGTGGCCATTCGGCAGCAGCTGGCTAGCTGGTGCAGCCGTGCCGGCACGGCAGCGGAGGCGGCATGTACGCCGGGGCAGGCGCAGCGATGAACATCTCGGCGGGACTGCGAGCATCTCGGCGGGTCTGCGAGCATCTCGGCGGGTCCATGAGAATCAGCGTGGCCGTGTCGGTGAAGGGGTGCGGTGTCCTACACGGTGGCATCGTCGGCCACCCTCCCTCCCCTGAGCCTCAAGGGCCCGAGTCACTGGGGAGCGGGCGGCCGCGATCCACTGGTTCTTCCGCATCCCTGAACCTAGCCGGACGGGCAGTCGGGGAAGGGCGAGTACCCCCGCAACGTACCAGATGATGGCTGGTGTGGATGATGTGTCCCCCGCGCCGGGCGCTCAGCACCCCGCTGGCGCCCGCAACGTCACAGGTATGCAGTGTACCACCACCACGCGCTTCGTGGCTCTGCCGCCGGGAGCGAACACGTGCAACTACGGCGAGTTGCCTCAGAGTGCACCCAGCGGTTCCTCCTGCTGAAACCGGAGTCCAGGGCGCAGTCCGGCAGTACAGCATAAGTGGCGCGGGCGACGTCCGGCGGACGACGTCCTCCGAGAGGCAGCATGAGACTGACGAGAGCTGCCGATCGTGCCGCCCAGCGCCATGGCCCAGGTTTGCCTGTCCGTCGGCTAAGGCTCACGTGGCTGGGAATTGCAGGTGTCTGCTATGGTTCCTCCCCGACCCCGGCCCGAGGCCGCGGTGCCCCTGCGGCTCCGAGACCGTGTCCACGAGCACCACCACGCCATGCGCGAGCCGGCGCTGGCTGCGGCGCTGCGCTGCAACCCTGGGATCACCGTCCTCCACAACAACGCCGTGACCCCGATCGTCCTCGCCGCTGACAGTGTCTCGATGAGCATTCCCGGGCTTTTTCGTGAGGGGGGAGAATGTAGGGATTTTACCAGCACGTTGGCGGCGCGTTCGGCCTGGTGCCTTTCGCCGGGCTCTGTTGGTAGCGCCGCGCTGGTTGCCCCGAGTTACCACTGTAACTGTCCTGTTCCCCCTGACTCTGGAATACAGACTGTTCTGAACCCCGTTGTACTCGCATCCTGCCTCCCTACAAGTACCGCCGGATCCTTACCATATCGATCGAATATGAAATTTCCTTCGAATATTCGAAACAGAAAACGGAATGTTACGATGGAACGTGACTTTTCACTCTACTGATGGCATCTGCGTATACGGGAGCAAGTTTGGTTAGCGTTTGGGCGCTTCACCGCCTAAGCGGCAGGGTGGCGTACCGTATACTAGTCGATAGCCGACCCGAGTGTACCCAAACGTGCGGCGATGCCGCGGCGCGCGCTGCCGCGACAGCGTCAACTGGGCGGGAATGCGATTTTGGTGTCAATCTGTCCCTTATGTCAGGCGTCTCAAACTCGCGGCTCCCGAGCCACTAGTGGCTCGCCCGGCCGTGCGCGCCACTCGCCCGAGAGCCGCGCGTCTCTGCCGTCCGCAGGCCTGCTAGAGCTCTGGGTATGCGACTCGGGCTGTCCACCTTTCTTCCCAATTCGCACGCCAGCCTCTCGCTGATTGATGCAGCTCCCTGTCCCCACTCCAGTTGACAGTCCAAGTCAGCCTAGTTGCGCTATCACCCATACTCAGAGGCGCCCTAGCAGACACCTATGGCTGGCTGCATACCCGGCCAGTGGCTTGGCGCTTCGGCGAGTTTGAGAACCCTGCCTTAGGTTCGTTCCTTCGTTCCGGACGTTCCTTACAGTCATTGTTTTAGTTTATTGTACATAAGATATTACGCTAGTAATGGTGCAAATTCTATCCATGAGTAGCTAAGGTCTCGTTTACTTATGTTAAGCTACAGGTGACCTTTCCTCTAATAATAAGTAGAGATGTGCGAAGAACCTTTGATCAGAGCCAATAGTTTTATTTTTCAAAAAATAATCGATCCGATCCAAACACTGCTCAATTTTTTCGAACGAAGCGATTCGAACACATCATCCTAGTCAAAAATTGATCATTGATTCGACGTCGTTTCGATGTCCAAGCGCAAGGTCGACACGAACTTCGAAATCGATCGGAAAATGTCACAGATTTCGACGTCGAAATCGAATTTGAAATTAAAGTCGACATCGATGTCGAAATGGATGTCAAGATCGATATTAAAATATTAATCGATACAAAATTTACCGATCTCGTTCGGCAAGGCAATGCATACCTCAGTTAAGTGCAGTTTAGTGTACAGCAATTTCTGGAAAAAAAGCTGAATCTAAAAAACGGGTTTTCTTGGCCTAAAATTGTTTATGCTGATGGCAGCCGCGAGAAATATCGCAAAAATGCCACGCGCCATGCGTTTTTGGATGTGAAAGTCATTGCTAGAATCACACTTCTTAATATAACGACGTGAGATGTAGTGACTGTAAGCTCGGAGTAAGTACCATGGTGTACTAAACGGCTGTTGCTAGATAGGCAGGCGCGTACAAATACGTCCGTTTAAAGTGTGAGAGGAGGGGAGTCTTACAAAAAGGATTTCCATTCGGTTTCACGTTGAAATGTTGTTTTAGGCCAAAAAGGCCTCTATGACTTGAAAGTTTGTCATTCAAAGGTCGTGGCTGTGAGGAGATACGACGCACAGCTCTGGAATGTTAATTTCACCAAAGTCGAACCTGCCTCGAAATTCAGCTGAAATAATGAGTCGATGGGTCTTCGATTCCATCGACATAGAAACGACATCGAATCGATGATCAATTCTTGACTGGGATTGTTCAAATCTCAACGAACAATCCATATCATTAAATGCGCGGTTTTTAAAGAATTCCATTGATTGCCCCAGATACTTTGTTATTATTCGTTGGGGGTTTATCTTGTAAAGCTCAAACTGAATTTGGATCCCCGCAGATGAAACATCACCATTGTTTTCTCCCTAAACACTCGATGCTCTTCCTTCCTTTTCCTTTTGTTGAATTTAAACAATTATTGGTGAATTTCTCGAACACTCGAACAGTTCGTACACGATCGACGAACAAGAAAAGTGTTCGGGTAATTCGTGTTCGCTCGAATCCGAGCATGTTCGCACATCTCTAGATAAGACCATTTTGTTTCACGGTTATTACTTGGCGAGTGTTCCTAAATACAGTATTTCGTTCAATAATTTCGGGTTTATATTTATTCTTACGGTTTTTACAAGATGACGAATATTCGAATAATTTCGAATATATTCGGTTATTCATTTCGAATATCGACCACAGATGGAATATAAGCTACGATCAAGATTCGATGTTCAATATTCGAGGAAAAGTTTCGGTCGACCAGCCCTATTCGCTGCCTGAACCCCCGTTACGCCCCACCAGCCGAGTACATGGCGCTCAGCAGCGACATGTGACACGATTTTCCTGATTTTGTGCCAAACTTCTGGTCGTCTCGAACCTCGACCTCCCCTTAACCCGCCCGGAGAGAAATAACATAGTGTCACTATTCACTCTAATGTCGACAAGGTTCGACCCTGAAGTCAATTTTGTCACAAGTTTTGTGGCTGAGTCTGTGGCTGGCGTAGAGCCGCACGTGGCGGGTTACTGCACCCCAGTACGGATTTTAGCATTCATTTGTTACGTTACAGGGGCCTAGCAAACACCCGCGCCTACAGAGTCCGCGGTAACCCAGCTACGAAATGCTATCGGAAGAGGACCTAGCAACTAACCTATTTAATGGTGGCGCGCCTCTAAAGCTGGTTTTCCTTTTCTCTTTTGATTGAAGCATATTATGCTTGATTGAGGAATACTATATGCTTGTCCCAAGAATACAATACGTGCCTCAAGCATCATATGCTAGTGCCAAGCATACAGACGGTTGATGTACGCAGATGATTCTTAAATCAACAAAATCCCACAAGAATACAAGATTCGCATCAAAATCGCTTTGAATCAAGCATTCATTTTTGAGAGTGTACCAGCGTTCCATCTGAACGTTTAATGAACGGAGGCGGAGATGTGATCTGCGACACCCGAACATGCCTAGCTGGAGAGAACGCAGAGATGCAAATTTGCTGTTCTTGCAGCGAGGTATGTATGCGTATGCATGCACTTGTTGGTGGTTAACTCCACCTCAACTTAGGAGCTTAGAGACGTGGAAAATATCTTCTCGGAGGGCCAAAATCATGTCCGATCCAAAGTCGAGGTCAGTTTTGCGCGGTTTTGCGATATCGCCCACCGTTCTCGAGATGCCAGAGAAAAGTGGTCCGATTTTGATAAAACTGAAAAATACCTGGTGAATTCCCAGCTGAAAATTCCGGTTACGAAATCGGAGAAATTATCCGATTACGATCGTAAACACACGGTGACTTTCCGGTTACGATCGGAAACTTGTTCATTTACGACCGGAATACTCCCGTTTACGACCGGACTCCTCCCGGTTATGATCGGACCCTGCCGGTTACGATCGGACCCCTTCCGGTTACGATCGGACTCCTCCCGGTTACGATCGGACCCTGCCGGTTACGATCGGACCTCTCCCAGCGCCTGCTAAGCAACTACGGAACTCAGCATGCACGCCTGTCGTGCGGGCTGGCTTATAGTCCGGATGTTAGCGACCAATGTACGGAGCAACCTTGCAAAAACTGATTAAGGGCTGAAATTTGGTGGAGAGGTTCATTAGACCCCCTACTTGATTTTAAGACCAGTTGCCACCGTGCCGGTCAGTGCAGACCCCCTCATATCGCAGTATGAAAAATTGTTGACACCGTAAAATGCACAATTGCGCGTAGCTCGGCAACCAAGGCAGCTACAAGGTCGCGGTTTGGCTCAGTTTGTGCGTAGACCCCCACTTGAATCCGATGGTGGCAGTCAGAACCCCAAAGGGGACCCAGGGGCGGATCGGGGAGCCCCCAAAGGGGTCACCGGCTCCCTCTATTGCACTAAAATGGGCGGAAAGTTGCCGACTCGTGTTTGTATCTCACCCTTGTTTTCGTGGCGCCATCTAGTCATGCTGAGGATAATTATTTGTTCCTTTGATAAGGAACGAGGCCCCATAGGGGCTCTATTTGAGACCCGCAAATAGGAAAGCGCACGACCGCGAGCGCGCAATTCACACGATTACTGTTAAAAATCGAGTAAAATGGCAGTTTTATTCGATTTTTTAACAGTGTTCAGTACTTACGTGAGATTTCTGAGCCGCATAGCACTCGAAGGACGTTTACCGACCTGAATCTGCGCTGGAACCACGAAAACATCTCGTGCCTGCCGCCATTTGTGGCCGAAATAGCGAAATAAGCGGTTATGTGTTGCGGGTTGCCTACTCTCATTATAAACGGCCCCGTCGCCACCGCTAAATGTTGTTCGAAAAAAAATAAAAAATTCCTTCCTTCCTAACTTTGGACGGGCTATCTTTTGAGATATGTAGCACCTCAAATTTCCATATCACGATGCCGACGACCGCCCCTAGTGCTCAGGCGTGTGGGAGGAGGCAAGTTTGTGTGTCACTCTCGCATTAGCTTGGCACACTAGCCCGGCCTTCATCTAGTTTCATTTAATTGCTTATTCTTTGCTTGGGCCCATTGTGTGTGGGCAGGTGTCTCATAGATTGTGTTTCACTCTCTCGACGCTCTATCACCATGGCCAAGTGAGCTGTGTCTTTTTTCCTTTTGGCCTTTCCATATAAGTTAGTAACTTTCAATGGCCCTACAACAGGGTCTCCCCCACCCCCCTCCTCCCCCTCATATAATAATAATAATTCATTCCTAGGACAGTACTTTCGAAATGCAGGATATAAGCGAAATCTCAGATTTACACCTTCTGACCCTCCCTCAGAGGGGCTCATTAGCCAAGTGCCATAGGGGTTGGTTCGGATTCCAGTTCTACGATGAAAACTTGGAATTTTGGTACCTCGGCCGACTTGATCGAAACTCTGGAAGGGGTCGCACAACGAGCCTGAAGATGCCTTGTGGTAACACCCCATCCGGCGTATTAGAAAAAAAATTCCGATCACACATAAACAAAAATTTAATATGGTAAAAATAAAACCATAGTAACAGCTACTGGACGAAAATTTATCTGTTCTGCTACCCCATCCGGCGTATTAGAAGAAAAATTCCGATCACACATAAACAAAAATTTAATATGGTAAAAATAAAACCATAGTAACAGCTACTGGACGAAAATTTGTCTGTTCTGCTCTATCTAGACCGTTTATGAGTTAAGGTGAACATAATACAAGTTGAACGTTTTAAAAACACTTCCTCCAGTGTTCCAGAGCCCTAACCTGAAAACTATTTGTGTGTGATCGGACTTTTTCAATGCCCAGGACAAAGGGGTTGCGTTACGTGGCACTTCTGGCTCGTTGCGCGACCCTTTCCGGTGGTTCGATGAAGTTGACCGAGGCACCAAAATTCCCAGTTTTCAACGTAGGACCGGAATCCAAACCAGCCATGACATAATACTTTTGGCACATTGCCCCTCTAGCATTCCCTTGTGAGCCGCGTCCAACCAGCTCAACTATTACCATCTCTAAAGCAGACCCACTTTAGTGGTCGAGCCGCCACCGAAGAGTCGCTGCACTGCCTGCGCCGCCAGTCGGCTGACGCGCGGCGTGGTGGCTGTGATGGTGGGGACGAAGGCGAAAAACGCGAACGCGCCGTACGCAGTGTAGAAGCCGATTGCACGCCTGCTGCGCTGTGCCGTGCGTCTCATGCGTGCCTGAAACCGGCCGCAGAGCCCGGAATCCAAACCTCATTCGGTATTCTAGAGGGCACGCATGGTGCCACGGCCCGTCTGCTGACAGGCCAGGGCTCCTCTTGGAAGAAGCGATTTAACCAAGGGATCCCTCACTCTTTAAAAATTCAAGCCAAAGACTAATGGTAATGCGCCGTAGCGCAACGGGGCACCACCCTTACTCGCCTCGCCTACTAACTGTCAGCAACCGATGAGCCGTATCGCGAGACCGCCTGACTAATGATGCGCATGCGCATTAAAAACGATGTTCAAACATCGAACCTTCGACTTCTCGAAACGTACATATTCGAATGGCGTTCGATATTTGTCAGAAAAGTTCGAATGTTCTGAAACCGAGGCAGAAAAGAGGAATGAAGGAGTCTAAACGGCTAATGTATGTAACAAAACTCGTAGTTTCTGATTAGAGAACACGTTCCAGAGTAATGTTCCTTAAATGAAGCCTCGTTCAAATCAATGGCAGAATGTTCTGTTACAATATCAGGTTAAAATGATTTTTTTTTACCAAAACTCAAGTCACCAAAATGTATCTACGACTTCGGATTTAAAAAAATTAAAAACGACAAAACGAGCACGTGGAATGCGTTTCAAAACATATTGTTTTCAGACAATTAGGTTCAGAGTGCGCGGAGGAAAAAAATTATGGTCGCAGCTAATTTTTAAGTTGTTATTCAGACAAGCAGGAAACTTTTTTCGGAGAACTGAAATTTTGATGGGGGAACTAAATATTAGTTGCACCAACGAAACGTTGGCTGCTCCAACAAAGAGGTTCGTTGCGGGAACTAAACAAACTTTTTTCTGCTGTTTGCTCCTTCAGCGTACCTGTGGGTTGAAGCAACTAACGTTGCGTTGGTGCAACTAATATTTAGTTCCCCCAACACAATTTTAGTTCTCCTTCCAAACTTTACTGTCTGTTTGAAAATCAATTTAAAAATTAGTTGCGCCAACTGATATTTTTTCTGCGTGTGTATGTCTGACGATTTTAATTCATAGCGATTTGGAAATTACGCGTGATAGCGGCGCGGTGTCATCGGCATAAACACGCGCCTTCGAACCAGGTATATTGGCCAGGAAATCAATTAGAATAATGACTATACCTGAGAGGTCGGAAGTGCCATAAGCTCCAACCGCGCTACAGCGTGCCAAAGCTCCCTGAAGCAGGACTCCAGTTCGCTTGAACGGCACAGGACTGCGAACTGAGCAATGGAGCCGCCAGGAACGCCCGCCAAGTACTGGAACGCGAACTGCCAGCCGAAGGGCGGGCTGCCAGCGTCCGCAACAGTCAGCAGCGCTGTCAGGGCCGACGCCAGCAATGCCAGCTGTGCAGATTTGTTGTTGTGAAGATTCATGAAGTGCCGTCAGACATCCCGTGGGCGCTTGGCAGAAGAGGCAGACGTTTGCCGGGAAAACGTTTTGCAATTGTCACATTCGAAACCGACTACGTGTACAGTCTTTAAACACAATTGGCCAATTTTTACGAAACCGGGATGGAATTGAAATGTTACATTTGGCTCTTATGGAGAAAAGCTCAGTATGTGAACTATTGTATGAACCGTAGTAGCGTTAAGTTCTTAGTAAGATCGAGGCACCGAGTTACTGCAACAAATCTTACAACGGCTGCTGGAGTCGACGAGGTTAATGTAACCGTACAAATAGCTTTTTTTGGTTGAAGTTTTTTGGCGAGTTTCAAGAGCTTGTTTTCTGGAAATTTTCGACAAGGTCCCAGGTTGGTTGAGGGGGGGTGGTTCAACAACATCATAGTGAATCCCAGGTGCAATTTAAAGTCGCCTTATCCACCTAGGTTATGAATATTCTAACTGGATTTGTAAATTCCACCTGGAATATTTCAATCCCACATGAAAATGCGTTTATTTCAACCTGTTTTTTCCCACAAACCACGCGTAATATAATTCCATCTGTGAGTTCTCCAGCTGGATTTCATTTTCCAGCTGTTTTGATGTCTAGCCATTTTTCCCCACATGGATTTTATTTTCCAGCCGTACTTTGCAGTCCAGGTAGGTTTTCTTAACGCTGGAATAAATATTTTCAAGTGTGATTCAAAATCCAGCTGGTGTGTCTAAATTCCAGCTAGAATTGCGTGTGTAATAAAATCCAAAGTTTTCGTACGCATTGATCGAAATTTCATCACATTCACGAATACTGGTACCATTTTAATGCCGTCAAACTCGGCGACGAAAAAAATGATATCTCGAGGACGGAAGGTGATTATGACAGCAGATTTGGATTAATGAAGTTAACGTGTTGCAACCTTAAAGACAAATCGTTCGGGTGAGTCCTCAAAATATCAACGCTATGTCAATGTGGAATGTATTCGTTTCTTTATGAACTTTGATTTCGATTACAACCTTAAAAAAAATTAAATCTCTATTTAAATAGGAAGCAGATGATACGAACTCTAAATGTTTCCTAGTGTCTTAAAGGTTTGAGAGGTTATGAGAATAAAGTCTTATTCTGTCTTGAAGCAGAACTTATCCTTTGATGCGTTTTTAGTGACTTTGCGTGCATCATAAGGGAGAGCCGAAGATTTTTGAAAGAAAAGAACATCAGTGGGTCGGCTTCGACTGTCTCCTCGGGCGACTCGGCTGAGCTCGCCTCGGAGACGGAGTCAAAGCGCCACAATGCGGCCCTAGCGAATGCGCGACAATGCGGCCCGAATCGCCTCACACAGCCAGCCAGCCAGTCCAGAAAACCCATGGGGCATCCCATGGGCCATGGGTTCTCGTGGGACGTCGTGAGATACCATGGGTATGTTTTCCCAAATATTTTTGGCCGCTTTCCCATGGGCCTGCCCCACGGGGTACCTATGGGTCAAAGTAGGTCCTATGGAAACAAATCCCTCGTGGGATGGCACGGCTGTCCCCACGGGGGGGGGGGGGGGGGGGGGGGGGGCAGTGGAGACTTGTGCCATGCCACATCAGGTTCAGTCCATAAAGTACGTCTTGAGGCTGAAAACGCCTGGGATCTCCAGGGTCAACTATCCTGCTCAACACACATGCATGGCTCAGATGTAACTGCCTACCAGGATGGCGCGCAGACTCCCAAAACTCTGAAACCTCCTCCTAGACCACCTCTGTTGACGCACTTTATGGATGATTTCCTCTGCTTGCCAGCCAGTCATTACTTGAGAAAGATGAGAACTGGAAATGCAGGACATTTTATTTAATGCTACTATTTAATGAACAGTAAATACAGTCAAACATTACACTTCTGCCACATTGTCAAACAAAGATTAGTATTTGTGAACACAGAGAATAACGAACTAAACAAATATTCAAAAAATATTAAAACAATTGGCTGAGGCAAATGAGAACAATTTTGTTAACTGTCAAAATTACACTTCTGCCACATTGTCAAACAAAGATTAGTACTTGTGAACAGAGAGAATAATGAACAAAACGAATATTGAAAAAATATGAAAACAATTGGCTGAGGCAAGTGAGAAAAATTTGACAACCATCAAAATTACACTCCTGCCACGTTGTAAACCAAAGATTAGTACTTATGAACAAAACGAATATTAATAAAATATATATAAAAAATTAGCTGAGGCAAGTGAGTGCGAAAACCGTTTTATTCTGCTTTAGTAGCCCGAATCTGAAACAAATGTAAACATGGTAAGTTCCAAGAAAATATAACATGAAAATCAAAGAATCAAGAGATGAGAAACCAGCTTCTCTCTCAATGTATTCTTGAGTTTACTTTTTACAGAGAGGTCCAAGAAGTCTTTGTTCTTGTTTCCAGAATATTGCATAACTTTTGCTCGAAATAACCCTGTAAAAGAATAGATGACATGAGTACTTGGTAAAGGTAAGAGAAAGTAACGATAACTAATGAGAAGTCATATCATAGAGAGCCTCTCTTTTGGCTGGTGTCATTTTCAACTTTCTCTGAGTACGGGTTTTTCCTGACTTGACTGGCATGCCACCGTCAAGTGATCGTTTTGCCAGCTCAGCATCATTGTACATATGGCTCGTGGCATCTCTTAATGCAATGGTGGCAGGGACACTGCTTTAGCAAATTTTGTCTTGGAACAGCTTATGACTAATGTAAACATTGTTCCCTATGTAAACCTGAAAAATAGTAAAGATCCATAAATGTTAATGTGAAAGCAACTGGTAAAAATTAAGATCAGTGTACATAAGGTGAAGTGTAAGTACCTTCCCTGCACCATCAGATGACAGATTACAGTCTCCATCTGACAGTGCTGGGTAGACCATCTCACCAGCTCGGCATGGTAGGAAAAGGAACAGCCTGGAATAATGCGCAAGAAATGAGAGAAGGATATAACATACAAAGGTCATACCTTATGAAAAGTGACAAACCTGCATCTTCCATCACTTTTTCTTTCTTTGATTTCTTCACGTGGCTCTTTGGCTTTTCAGTCCTCTCCTCACTCTTGCCTATATGAAAAGAAAAAGTAACAATCCTGAATGATTCAACATAAAATGCTCAAATAGACACTCATAGTTGCCATTGAAATGATTCAATTCACAATCTGGCAGTGTGTCAAAATGTCATTCAAATTAGGATTTTGGACAAACTAAATTTTGAAGGGTGGTCTACAAGGGAATGCAGAGAAAAACCTAGATTATATCATTACCAATTGAGTAACACTTTGATATACTATTATACTGAGAATTGCATCAAAACATTCCAGGACAAAGTGAACTGAACATGCTTTCATGGTGCAAGGGATCTTCAGAATATCTCTAATTAGACGAAAACTTGATAGAAATTTGGGCTATCTTCGGTTAAGTAACTGAGAAGTTGCAGTACATACATTCGGACAAAAACTGAGGCTTACCATCAGGGGATTCAAAAAGCCGTTTCTGGGCTGACTTGTCCGGAGTTGAGAAGTAACCTGGTGACTGAAGTTGGGTACTGTGGGGAATCTTGGGGCTGGGCAGCCCTAGATAAAGAGGAGGAAATAATTTGAAGTAAAGTTTGGTCATGAGAATTTTAGATGCTAAATGAACTAAGTTGCTAACCTGCTCAGATGCAGCATCTGAAACAAACACAGATTGAGCTTCATATTGATAAATTTACATGACCTCATAAAAATAATGGCAAATAGAGAGCATGATAAAACGCAGCAAGATGAAGTCTAACTTTGCAATAACATTACATAAATTAACTTTGACAGGGGAGAAGAACAATCTCCTTTTTGCGTTTGAACCCTGTAAACTGCACAGTCTAGTCGGTATGTCAGCAGCTTCGGATATTCCATTTCACCAAGGAGCTGGAGAGCAAGAAAAAAGCACAAAGTAATGAGATGAACTAAAGGCACACATACATACATGACACTGCAGTAACGGTAGCTTAATGATACCAATTCAAACACAAAATGTGAAGCGAATAAATTAATAATTAGAGCGAGCATGAAGATTTATCTGGACTTCATTTGGCCTTCATTGAGAGTTAAAAGTTGCCATGCAATCTATATCTGCGGTTTTCTGCTTAAAGAACTTGAGCGTGTAAACAGCGACTACTCTTTCTTTAGATTGTTTATTCAATTAGTATCCTTGTGCATCTCAAAAACATAGAGATAAAAAAAAGTAACAAAATAAAGGAATGGTACACTACTTAAAAAATCTAGACTATATAAAAGTCTGCTCATGCATGAGAGCAAATGACACTGCTATGAATTTACGCATTAATGTGCAGTAAAAATAAAGCCTCCGGCTTTCGTAGTACTCACAGTTAGAAGTAACTGATGTATCGGGCGATCCAGCTACAGGCTCGGCGAAAACACATTCATTGGCTTGCGCTAACCTTGCTCTTAGGACAATGATAGCAGCCCTATTCGAGGACATTTTAATATCGCATTGAAACAGCGAAACTTACCAAAATACCACCGAGCGTGATCAAAAATTCCACTTGCTCGGTTTTTCAACGCTGATGTTCAATGCCCTGTTTTTCAACTCGAAGTTGCTCGGGTTTTCAATACACTTGCTCTGTTCTTCTACATTCAAACCAACCCCGACAGCACATATTTCCACACTTAAGCTTTTAATTAAAATAAAATAGAAGTAAGAAACTATGACCTGATGTTGGAGAAGCGAGAGAGGAATGTCTGCGTTGCAAGGCCTTCGCAACAAAAATGCCGGTAGTAATATGATTCTGTTTCGCGCGGCAGGTAGCGCCTGTAGATCAGTGGATAGGCAACTCAACTTACACGCGTACTACGTGGGCTGGCCTACTCTTTAGGCGCCCGTGCGGACAAACCTTATGTCATCTCCTGCTCACCCATTCAGCGTTTCCAAGAAATAACATTCACCAAATCTACGGTAAGACAGTCCCATGGTAACCGAATCATCCCTTAATGAAGTCCCCCCGATCATTCCCCCCCCCCCCCCCCGGGTAGAAGATACAAGGGGCCAACCTTCCCATGGGAGATTCACCATGGGGGCCAACCTTCCCATGGGAGATCTACCATGGAGGTCGCACCCTCATGGTAAGCGGGACCTCTCCCGGGGGACAGCACCCCACCCCCATGGTGAAGGGGACCTCCCCGTGGGAAAATACCTCTTCCCCCATGGGACTCCCATGATGGGCGTCCCATGGGGTCCATGGGTTTTCTGGACTGGGCAGCCACGACCCCCAGTGCTGCCCCACCTTATACTGTAGTTTGCCGCACTCACTAAGTCTTTCCGGCTTTCTTATCGAGAGTAAAAGCTATGTGACACCTCAAACTTTAATTTAGATTAAGTGTAAGTGTTTCTTTTTTTCAGCTTTGGTGTTAGTGTGTTATGGTATCACCTACTAAAAAGTCAACAGCCGCAGTGTATAAAAAGTTAAATTTGAGGTTTGAGGGCCACCGTTTCCCTTGCTTGAGCTGTGTTGACGAACTTTCATTCTGGCACCGACCCCGCCCTGTTTACCTTATTTCCCTGGGAAAACAACACCAGCCTCTGAAACAGGCTTGCTGGACGTTGATGGTGGTGACTTAGGAGCTTATGCCATTGCGCCATGTGTCGGGTAAGTGGGCCACATGGCCGACTGGTCGTTTCGTGGACAAACTTGAAGTCGGTGGTCATCTCAGGGCTCGAACTCTGCAACCCTCCGTTAGTAAGCACATGGTGTCGGTTTTAAGAGTGCGCCTTATAACACGAGCATGACGAACTGCTTGGTTAGTTGATTACAATGTGTATCGAGCAGAAATTTATAGTACAGGGAGCTTCTATTTTCGAGAGTGTAGGAAACCGCGGACTGTCGCACTACCATTTCGCGGATTTCGTTAGAACAAGCTGGCCCGTCCCTTCCGTCAACTTTGGTGCCAGTTCCGCTGCGCTCCACCGGCACCTCGGTTCGACAGGGGGACTTGGCCAGCTTGGCCTGCCGGCGGCGTTTGCGGGGCCTTCGGCCCCCGCCTTAAGTCTCCCTAGAGGTGCCCGATAGGAGATGTATTTGTTACGATTTAAATCGTTAACCTGAGCCCGTCCCTGTGCGCGCCGTGATATGGTAACGGAGTGCGCGCGGCGGCCAACCCTAACCTCAAAAAGCAACAGACGAATTTTCATTAATTAAAAATGCGATACAAATCGAAAATTGTTGCCACCGTACGTGATTCTACGTTAGGAAAGAAGTTTATCTTCCAAATTTGAAGTTTTTCTGTGAACGATAAGTCGGCGTACACACTACCAAACGAACGAACCGAACGAACATCCGGCATAAGACTATAAGCCCGGCTCCTGCCGTTTCTAAAGAAACGTGTCGAGACAGGCTAAAAACTACCCTTTCTCAACATAAGAACACTTATTTAGGAGGCCACTTTTTGCAGAGCCTGCCATTTCGTTCCAAGCGGTTATTATCGGAACCCCACATGCCACCGGGTACTGCTGCCAATCAAATTTGGAACCGTTCCACCCCTAACTCAGAAAATACTCCTCAACCCCTCCAAAATTAAGGGATGATCGGAGAGGGTTGAAATTCGGGGTTACGCAGGTTTAGGGACCTATAATGTCACACTGACTGTAATTTTGCCAACTTTCTCCCTGCAAATAGATTTCAATGATCCCATTCAAGGCGATTTTCGACACTGTCCTATATTTGGGGGTGGTTCAACCCCTTCGTATGAATCAACAAAATTGCTGGTTTGGTAAATTCGAGAGGGACCCTTACTACATGCCTGCTGAAAATGTGAACTCTCTAAGTCAATTTGGAACGAAAAAAACCAAGGAGGTTTTCTCTCTGGGTTTCCATTCGGGATTTTCGTGTACAGGGTATAACATAGTACGTGTATTACGCGGTATTACACTACTATTAAATATGGATTTCACCTATATTTTACCATTTTAGAGCAAATTTTATTATTATTCGGTATATATTACGCGTAATACCTTGATCAGATGTACAGGGGTATTACGCAAGTGAAAACTCCCTCGAAAATAACAGGCTCTGCAACAAGTGGGCTTCTAAATAAGGCCATCGGTGTACTTATGTTGAGAAAGGGTGGATTTTCTACCGAAATCTGCGAAATGGTAGCGCGACAGTCCGCGGTTTCCTACACTCTCAAAAATAGACGCTTGAGTCAAACATGATATGCTTGGTCTAGTGCATTTTCTATGATTAAACCGTAAATTGTCTGCCAAACATGATATGCTTGAAACAAGCATCTCTAGTAAGAATAATGACTACGCTTGAAAGCCCGTTAAATACGGACGCTTGAATCTAGAAAAATGTTGCACCGTCAGGGACCTGCCTACCTACGTCTAGCGACTCGCGTACAAGCCGAAAGGCGCGAGGGTTATGCAGTAGTCTCAGCATTGCCTCTTTCCTTGTTCTTGCGGGCTGCGCCCTGACCCCTGACACTCCCACAACTAAATTTATTGCTTTTCACAAGGATTCGTTTTGACAACGGATCTTTTTCTGCGTGTAGCACTAACGAAACATTCTTCACCAGTGTTTTGTCTTTTACTCCGATCGATGAAATTAAGACTATCGTGCGAAACGCCGTGTCTCGGAGAAAAGGGTCGTAAGTGCAAAATTTTGATTGTTCCGGATTTTGACAGATTTCTCGACATTCCAGACCATTTTTATCGTTTAGTATCAAAGCATGGAGTCTTCAAAATTTTTAACGTACGACCCTTTACGCGGGCTCTTCGAGATGCGCAGCTTTTCGTTACCAGCTTGAACCACGACAGTCTAGTTTTTAAGTACAGACTCGGCATGGCATTACTATCGCACCAGTAGCACCAGGAGCAGGGCCGACACTGCGCTTCTACCATAGTCACGACTTGTTCCGGTCGGCAGTGCCGCTGCTGGTTTGGTGGGCGCCACGTGTCGTCTTTTCGCCGGGAAACGACACAGCGCCCGGCGCGGGTCGAGGCCTCGCGCGAGTCAGTCACACGTGGTGAGGGTCTCAAGACTCCAACACATCATTTCAGATGCATAATGGACTCGGTAATGATAGGGAATGAAGAGATCTGAGGGGCTCTTTCCTGCTGGCTGACACAGGATGCTCCCGGGTCGTCGTCCCTCACCAAAGGTCCAGATCATCATAAGAGTAGCCATCAAGCATTTGCAAGCTTTCAGTTGCAGGCTTTGTTTCTCGTGCGGTGCTACTTTTAGGAAGGTTTAAATAATATTTTTTTTTAACGATAACGGAATCGTCATGAAAGCTGGTAGATGATACTTTGGTCTTGTATTCTCACGTGTTTGCTCCTGACCAGCTGATGGTGCGACGTTTTGATTGGGGTTGTGCGAGCGTTTGAACTCGAAACGAACAAAGGGTGTTCGGTTCAAAAATCGGACATAAGTGCAAAACTTTCGAACGTTCATCAACTATACAGTGGGCTCTGAATCTCGAACAAATCGTCTACAATACCACTATAAAGTGAGATGTTGGGAAGTTCCCAATCCTTTGAGGCAAAACCTCCAGAAACTCTTTTCAGATACCCTCGGCATGCTTTCAGGAAAAATAGGAAAATCGACATGGTTAGGACAACAACAACATAGAAGCCCGAATTTTTCTGGTAACTTCAGACACAATGACATGTAAATGGCACAATATTACGGTTGCGCGCCGCACCTACCATGCCAAACTTACCCAAACGCTCAGCTACGGCCCACTGTCAAAATTCTAACGATGAGAACACACAGAATTCGTGGCGTCGTCCACAGTCCTCCTCCTGTTTACTATCTACGTTCTGCTAACGCGCCGCCAGAAGTGAACATTCGCAGGTACACCTGCAGACAGGTAAACCTGCGAATATACAAAAGTGCAGCGTATTCGCTTCTCGGCCTTTTGGCTAAGCTCGGCGGGGTAGACTGGCTGGGCCCTCGTGTGGTAATTCACAGACGGCCAGCCATAATCGCCCCGTCGGCTTAGCTAATAGGGTGACGCGAATACCCACTTTTTTGGAAATCGATATCGACGCATGGTGGGAAACGTGATGCGTGGTGAAGGTATAAAGGTGCAAAAGCGTTTTTTGACCGGACTTCATCTTCCGTCTCCGCACGGGCCTCAAAGTTCCGAAAAAACAGTAAAATATGCTTGAAATAGGCAGCCCGCAATACAGCCGCGAGGACGTCCCCGCGGGTCGGAGTCGACACTAAAGGCAAGTATTAGCATCGTACAACATGCAACAACCACCCAAAACCACTCCAGGCCTGTCATTAACAGCCCCAAATCAGCTAAAAATCGTTAAAAACCACTATTTTCTCTAAACTTCTTATTTTTTAATGAAAGGACGACCGGAAACATTCGGATGGATCCTAATATGCCTGCAGATGACCAGGAATGTGCGAAAAGGGGGGGGGGGGGCAGATGACCAGCAATGTGGGAAAAGGGGGTGGATCCACTCTGGGACGAACTCCATCTTAAGCCAGCGTATGTCGGCTTGAGACGGCGGGAGCCACGAGACGAAGACGTCATAGTCTTCTAGCAGCCCGTAGTCCTCGATGCCCGGTGTGTCGCTGAGCAGCTCCGCAGGGTTGCAGCTGAGCGGGGCGTCGACTTCAACGGCCAGGAAGTGGAGCTCGCCCACCACTTAGTGGCCGGTAAAGACGGAATGACAGGATGACATGTCGAGGATGGCCAGCCTCACAAACGCCGTGTCCTAGGTCCGGATGTTATATCGCCAGGACATCGACATGCAGTCGACTTGGTCCCGGCATGTGGACGCAAAGAAGCTCCCGTCCCAGCCAGGGCGGGAGATGGGCGAGAGGCTAGCAGAGGGCGACTGGGCCATGGCTGCGCAGTAACGGCCTTGGTGACTGCGAGCGGCGCGTTGCGCGGTGCGGCGACTCTGAGCAGCAGCGTGCTCGCTGAGTGCCGGGAAGCAGGGGCGCGGTGATCGCTGTGGGCGGTACCCCGGCGGTACCGCAGGCGGCGCTCAAAAGCGCGGCTGTGCGTTGACCGCAAGTACCCAGCCAACGAGTCTTTCCCTCGTGGGGCGTTGACACCGGTGAGTCTTTCCCCCCTGAGGGACACCGGGCGGCACTTTTCTCGAGGCGCAGGACGAGCCAGGTTCGAGGCCAGGTCTTGCGACTTTCCTTGCGCTTTTCCTCCCTTGGCTAATAGGGTGACGCGAATACCCCCTTTTTTTTGGAAATCGATATCGGCTCATGGTGGGAAACGTGATGCGTGGTGAAGGTATTACCGGTGCAAAAGCGTTTTTTGATCGGACTTTATCTTCCGTCTCCGCACGGGCCTCAAAGTTTCGAAAAAACAGTAAAATATGCCTGAAATAGGCAGCCCGCAATACAGCCGCGAGGACGTCCCCGCGGGTCGGAGTCGACACTAAAGGCAAGTATTAGCATCGCACAACATGCAACAACCACCCAAAACCACTCCAGGCCTGTCATTAACAGCCAAAAATCAGCTAAAAATAGTAAAAAACCACCATTTTCACTAAATTTCTTATTTTATGAAAGGACGACCGGAAACATTCGGATGGATCCTAATATGCCTACAGATGACCGGGAGGGAAGGTGGGGGAAGGTCGGGGAAGGTCGGGGGAGGGGTGGGGGGGGGGGTCTGTTGCCGTTTGTCATGGTTGGCTGATAATTTTACATGATTTGATACATCTATTATAGAATTGGAAGTCATTTAAAGGAAGCTTTTCCGTTTCAACTATTTCTAAGTCCATCTCCACCTGTCGTGAGAGTTAATTACATTATATTCACAATTGACATGCATGATGCGTATTGTTTCTTCAATAAACGTTAGTGCACCACAATTGTAGTTGTTGAAGAAGGTTGTTAAAGCATCTTCTATTGAGCTGAGGAAATTCTTCCAAGTCAGTTGTGTCAGCTCCACACAAATTGTTATTAGCGTGAGATACAAATCTGACTTGTTGGTTGAAAAATGAAATTTCGGGCAATAATTCTTCTACTGTTAAGTACAAACCATGTCTCTGGTGGGGTAATAGTATTACCTATGAATTTTGGCATAATGAATTGCTCCGGACGGAGTTGGAGCCGTCACGCCTCATGCGTCACCGGGATCTGACCGTCGAACTCGCCGGGGACCCTGACGTCATTGGAAGCCTGATAAGCCGCGGACTGCGGGTCAACGGCCTCTTCCTGGCTGTCCATCCCTGCATCCCTGGGATGGCTCGGAAAGGCCGCTCCCGCTCCCCCTCCGTCCACCGGGACCAGGGACCTCGGCACGCCCCTGTGGCACTGCCGGAGACCCCCATGAAATCCCGCAAGAAGTCACGCCGCAGGAAACCGAAGACCGCCGCGGCCACGGCCACCCACAGCTCACCTGCCGTGGATAAGCCTCCTCCCACCACTGAGGCCCCCCCTGTTCGTCTGCCCCCAGCAGCGCCGAAGGGACGTCCGCGGCGGCCGAAGAGGAGGGCGTCCGGTTCGCAGTGCTTCAAGTGTCAACGGTTTGGCCACCACTCAGACACTTGCACTGCCTCACAACGATGCCGGAAGTGCTCAGAAGACCACACTGCCAAGGACTGCAAGGCGGGCTCCCCCCGCTGCGCTGACTGCAGTGGTGCATACGCCGCCTCGTCGCTTACCTGCCCTGCCCGGCCAAGGACACCGGACAAGCCACCACCACGGTCTCGGAACCCGCAGCGGACAACACCGCCCCGTTCCCGCTTCAAGACCAAAGATTTATTGCTCCTCAAGCTGCTACGGCGCCTGTTAGGCCGATAGCAAAATAGCCACTTGGCTATGACCTTCGGGTTCACTTTATGTCAATTTTCCTGTTACGTTTTTTGCTGGACCTGCGTGTCCACCTTGTGTTCATGTTGTGTGCAATGTGTGTCTTATCTCATTTCACAGTTCTACTCAATCCCCCTTACACAGTCACTTAAACATCTCATATTTATCCGTCTAATCTTGGCTTTTTGTATTTAAAAACAGCAAATAAATCATCAGTATCTGATAAAGAAAAATTAACGAAGTTAAACATTATAAAAACAATTTATTCATTTGGAGTGTTCCAGAGCTACAAACTCAGAAACGGTGCCAAATAGAGCAAAACGGTCGAAATTTTCCCCTACCAATTCTAATATGAGATGTTTGAGTAAAGAAAATTTTTGTTTGTGTGTGATAGGAATTTTTTTTTTAATCCCGGATAGGGCGTAACATTGAAACTTACGGGTCGATGCGCGACCCCTTCCGGTGGTCGGAAAAAAAGAGGTACCAAAATTCATGGTTTTTATCACAGAACCGGAATCCAAAGCAGCCCCGTTACATTTTAACACTTTTGGCAAATGAACCCCTGTACCTAAATTGTCTTGAATTTTTTGAACTCTTCTTATTCCTTATGCGTTACTTCAGTCGGATAATTTGCTTGTTACCCCAATCAGGCTAGAAACATGAGTGAGGACCCGAGTGAGGACGACCGCATAAAGGTCAATGGGGGCCTTTAACTCGTGGGCTGAATTTCCGCATCACTTCAAACAGTGGTGCGAAAAGGAAAAAGTATAGTTTACTGTATTGTTGGTGCATCATTTACAGTCACTGTCCTTGATTCGTTCGTTGAGGCACATGAAACTGACAGGTCATGTGAAGGTGCAAGTGGCCATGATTGCACGAGCTGAAGAGAAAATCACCATCTACCGTCCTCAGTGTAAACAGCAACGCAATTTAACAGACTGTGGATGCAATTACCAATGCCGTGGAGTTCTGTATTACATTGCAAATTCGCTGTGTAGATTTTGATGAATGGAAGCTACGCAAGTACTAGGCACAGTGTCTACAACGAGGGTAAATAACCCCGTTTCCGAGATGTTCGTTCAGGCTTAAAAAGTACATGGATGATGCACATGAGGAGATAGTAAAAGTGTATTGGATGTGCCATCTACCAGAACACTTCGATATCATGACCGAGTGTTCCATATGTAAAACATGGTTTCAATTTTCATGTGTCGGAGTGAAAGTAGGCTCCATAAATGGCAAAGAAGGTTCATTATGTACCATGCCCGTTTTCATCTCCTTCCTACGGCTCTAGTTTTCACTTTGCTTTTCTGCGATTTTTTTTTACTACTACAAACTATTATCAGCCTTTGATTGCATTATTTACATCAATTCAATATTGAAATAGTTTTCTTGGCGCCATCGATCCATGCGAATATGTCTCGGTCAAAATCAGTGTTTTGGTATAACCCAGCCGGCGGAGCCACAGCGTAGGGCTGGGCAGTATTTCAATGTATTGATTTTCAATATCAGTATTAAATATATTAAAATTTCAATGCCTCCATATTGAAATTTTCAATCTCAATATTTAATATTGATCAATATTTAATATTTGAAAAGTTGAAAAGTTAGAGCAAAAGCAAAAGAAAAGTGATAAAAATGAAGAGGATTACTTAGACATTCCTGTTCTAAGTGTAAAGTGCTTTTCTTACCATACCGCGCTAATCTGGCTATACGCTTGAATACAGGGAATGATCCCACGATTTTCTGAACACACTTTATATACCTTTCTTTTTGTTTAGACCAACTAAATAAGGTGGTGAAAATTCTGGTGAAAGTGACAGTCACCAAGACAGGCAAGAGCAAGATGCCAAAAGACAGGACAGACCATAATAACAAGTGATTTCGACGAAGACCATGACCAGAGCCAAATCGAGCGAAGCATCCCTCTGCGAAATGGACATAATTGCCCACCAATTCTTATCATTAATGCCAACCGTCGGCCAATCCACCTTAGTTATACGTGTGTCATTGATTCCCTTGTCCACATTTTGGCTGACGCTTCGAGAGGGTCTGCCAGGTACAGATCAAAAATAATTTTTCCGAATTAATTACATCCTCGAACTGATCAAAACAATTGCTAAAAAAGGACCATCACAAAATGCATACGAACAGAGAGCTCAGGTCATTTTCAAACATTATGGCCCTACTCGGCAGGGTAGGAACAAAGAAATACAGGTAATCATGAAATGTGTATTTTTGTTAAAATCAGAGGACTGATCCCTAAATGATCTTTTTTTCAAATTGGCAATAGAACGGAGTGATGGTCCCCTCATGGGGGACCATGTATGCACGGGGCTAGCTCAGGGGGACCATGCATGCACGGGGCTAGCATGCAGGGTAAGGTGTGTCAAACCCCCCGTTTGCTGAAAATTTACCGCGACAACCCGTCATACGGTTCGTTTTGGTGTAAAACTGACCCCCAAAAAAAATTCAATACTGCAGGACAATATTTAGAGCTCGCCATTTCCGCCGAAAGTTTAGAATTTCGAAAAAAAACACTTAAAAGTGATTTCGGAGGGGCTCCCATGTGGTTCCGTGAAGATGAAAATGTGTTGTCGGGAAAATCGACGAGTCAGAGGAGAGGTGACCCAGCTGTCGGTGGTCCTCGCGGGTTGCCTACTTTTAAGGCGTAAATAGCGTGAAAACCACTGAAATACTACATACACGACAATTGCTGCATGGGATTACCAGACTGTGAAGAAGAGGGTTTTGGCTGGTTCTATTTTTGCAAAAAATAGAAATGGTCACACAGAAATACTACATGTATTGATTTTTATTTATTTATAAATATACACATTTCTTAAAAAGTCAGGCATGAAAATAGGTAGTGTTACCTTCTACAAGTAATAACTGCAAAGTGAATTTCAATTTCAAAAAAAAAAAAAAAAAAAGACTGCAACATTTTGCATGAAATTGCTGCCGCATTGAAATCTAAGGGAGCTGGTGTCCTTCGGGATTCTGCTTACGCCAAGTTCTCCAACAATCAGTAGTATCTCAGCCCCGGGCTTGTCCCTTTGTCATTGTTCGACCCGGCGGTGCCGCTTGCCACCAAGGATGACATCGCGGGGCGGATCGGGACCGTTCCGACTCCTGACGACGTGTCAGAAAGGTCGTCTCTGGCAGGTTCGCAGGTGGCGAGCCTGCAGTTGCAGGACCTTGGCTTCAGGAGCGTCCCTTGCACTGTTCAGCCGTCTCGGGCTCGATGCTCTGTTCCTGCAAGAACCCGCCGCTTCCTGGGATAGCCATCAGGCATTCCAGGAAAGTCTGAAGAAGGTTCGTTACCTTCGAGTGGTGAATGATACGGTAGAGCGAGGCATAGCTCCGATGAAGGACTTTAGTAAGTATTTGACACGGGACGAAGAAGATTTTCAGGATCTAGTTGTGTCTGTTGCCGATCATCGCGAAAAACTCTTATGCTCCGCTAAAAAGAGTGAAATTGTTGATTTTGTTGCGCCAAAGTAAAACTTCGATTTTAATGCAGTCTTTTTTTTTTTTTTGTGAAATTCACTTTGCAGGTATTACTTGTAGAAGGTAACATTACCTATTTTAATACCTTACTCTTTAAGAAGAGAGCATCTCGATGGGTACACAGTCCCACCAGGTATATTCCCACTAGGTATAACACGGTAAAAGTAAATCCTTTTTTTAGAAGGACGCAAAAAACGGAAAAGGGCGAAATAAAGGGTGTTCCGAGAAGAAGGAATATTGCCTTTCCACTACAAAAGGCCACCAAGCTGCGCTTAGAGGGGTAGGACGTAGCGGTCCAAGGAGGTGGGACGTCCTGGTACCGAGACTGCAAAATGGTGCAGGAAAGGGGTGGGACGTCCTGGTCCCGAGGTGGTCTGTGGATACAGACGGGGGGTGGGACGTACAGGTCCAGAGGCGGCCAATGTGTGCAGACGGGGGGAGGGACGTCCTGGTCCCGAGGTGGTCTTTACGTACAGACAGGGGGTGGGACGTCCTGGTCCCGAGGTGGCCAATGTGTGCAGACGGGGGGAGGGACGTCCTGGTCCCGAGGTGACCAATGTGTGCAGACGGAGGGTGGGACGTCCTGGTCCTGAGGTGGCCAATGTGTGCAGACGGGGGGTGGGACGTCCTGGTCCCGAGGTGGCCAATGTGTGCAGACGGGAGGAGGGACGTCCTGGTCCCGAGGTGGTCTTTGGGTACAGACGGGGGGTGGGACGTCCTGGTCCTGAGGTGGCCAATGTGTGCAGACGGGAGGAGGGACGTCCTGGTCCCGGGGTGGTCTTTGGGTACAGACGGGGGGTGGGACGTCCTGGTCCGGAGGCGGCCAATGTGTAGAGAGAGACGTGGGGGGGGGGGGGGGGGGGGGCGTCCTGGTCTTGAGGTGGCCAATGTGTGTAGACGAGAGGAGGGACGTCCTGGTCCCGAGGTGGCCAATGTGTGCAGACGGGGGGAGGGACGTCCTGGTCCCGAGGTGGTCTTTATGTACAGACGGGGGGTGGGACGTCCTGGTCCGGAGGTGGCCAATGTGTGCAGACGGGGGTGGGACGTCCTGGTCCCGGTCTCGATCCTATCCCTAACGCATGGTAACGTTAGGTTAGCCAGGTCGCCAGGTCACGATAGGGGGTTAAAGAGTGGCCTAATACGGTCACATAGTTTATGAACCCCCCCCCCCCCCCCCCCCCCCCCCAAGCACCTGCGAGATACCAAAGTAGGTCAGCCTGCACGGCACGGATTTATGATTGAGTCGTGTTTGTCTACCCATTCCCATCTAGTACCTCTCATCGGTGCCAGGCATGGAGTGTTTAATTTACCATTTATTTTCACCTTGTTGATACCCCTACCCTCTACCCCCAGGAATGGTTAACCTGCCACACCTGATTTGGAATCCGGGATACTATAAGGTGGACTATAGAGCCCTCAATTTTAATCCTAGCTGGGGTACAGCAAGTTTGTACTGAGTGAAAATGCAAGTCGGATGTGCCTGACAGCTGAGCCGCTTCCTAAACAAAATCTGTTCCAAGTACCAGTCTTTACTCAATAGGCTGTGTAAAAATATTTTGTGTTTCTCTTGAAGTATTTTTTCATTTGATTGGAATGATTCTTAGTCGCAGCTCATTAGCAACTTACTACAGTCATTTTTAGGTTCAGAAGAACAGTAAACAATTTCCATTGGTCTTAGGCTAATCAGGAAGCTGTGAAGTGGCTCCTTTTTTAAAACTTTGTGCACATTTCAAATGGAATAAGGTAAATAGAAAACATTCACTCAGTTACATTTATTTCAAACCTGAAAAGAAAATTACATCAGTATTACTATCACATGAGTTTAAACAAAGGATTGTCAGAGCAGCAGTTAAATTCGTGTGCAATTAAGTTGCAGTCCAAACATAACGGGATTGAAAAAGAAGAGCAATTTGTCATGAGAGACATCAAAATCTGTGGAAAACTGTATCTATATCATGAAATTCTATGCTGGATGCAATTTTTGGTCTACTGCTTCACCATTACAAACAATCTAGGAAAACTGACAAACAACATTTGGTTGAGAATTAGTAAGGGCAACATATAGATACATGTTTTGTCTTGCTGATCAATTCGGTATGAATAGACTTTTGAAAGTTTTCTCACTGCCTCCAGATTGATTAAAAATATCACAGGTAATTACAAATCGAACTCGGTGCACTCCATAGTAAATAAATTCCAGTCGCTAAAAAGGTAAGCCCCTCGAAGAAAATCAGCATTCAATAATGAACAGTAATGGCCTGAAATGAAAATATAAAAATGAGTCTGAGTTGGGCTATCTGGATAGAAAGTATAGAAAAGTAACTTTTTAAAAAGACAATGACAGGTTTTACCAAAAATATTTTGATCATGACATTTACAAAATTGCAAGCACGGGACACAAAAATGTATTGCCCTGAATGACCAGATATTGTCTCTGAAGAGAGGTCAACTAAACATTTACCTGGCAAGCTGGTGGCATGACTTTCCTATGTGAAGCCTAATATGTACAAAGTGTTTAAAACTTCTCCTTGTTGCGATTTGGTGTAAACTGAAATGGTAAGGAAATATAAGATAAACGATAAAGTTCTACAAATAAAATATAGAATCTCTAAAATTCTTACTTTTCAAATTTATGAAAGATGAGTGCCTGGTCCAGCCTGCACAACCAAGCATAAATCACAGCAAAGCGGCTTTGACACTGTATATGTATCCACAGATATACATGCGCATGGCACTGCAACACATCAAACAGACTGTCTGAAACAACAAATTTTTAATCAATGACACTGGTTTTCACATTCACTTCAGTGACATAGTACCCAACCCATGTTTAACTCCCTATGTTGTTATGACCTGTTGTTCACTTAGATGAAAGTACAGAAATGCATTTAACGGTTAGAGCAAACAGCAAGGCAGGAATTAAACTGATCTGAAAAGAGAGATAGAGCGAAAACCGTATGTCACATCTGTTTCAGTACTACACTATTGACTATCGTCACCACTAAACCTGCAGATCACTTAACCTCTCAGCCAGCGATAGTAAACAAATGTTCCTGATGTAACTATGACACGGTGCTCTGACACATTTTCGAATAAACAAACTAATTTTAGAAGCGACATGTCTCATACATTCCAGGTAGTCGTCAACGAATATTTTCTGCTTAAATTACATTTCGGCGATCCAAAACAAATAAACAAAAACCACTTGGATGAGGGCGAGGCCGGGGGGGGGGGGGGGGTGTCGTTATTTGCAGTTATAGTCTTATTCACACTGTTGTCTATTCACCCTCACATTATGTCAGTCCTCAATGTATGAAGTCTGAATAAATCAGTTGGTCAGTTAGTTACCAGTCAGTCACGAGTAATCTTCTGGCTCCAACCTAGTCAAGTCAAGAGTATTGATCCACTACTCACTTTGTAACTCACACACAAACATTACACGGGGGCGGGGGAAGAAGCTAGAAGGCAGGGGTCGTCACAAAATGAGCACCAGTCGACAAATTATCTTAACCCGCAACCACACTCACTTTTCATCGAAGCGCACTGCGTCCTAGAAAAGAAAACTTCTTGTAAATATCTTCTTGAAGATGACGAGGGTTTAAGACGAGAAAAAGAACTCGTCGCATCCAATTAACACTGAAAAGTGGAAGAAGTTAGAAGTCGGTGGGAGAACATAAAACATGCAGGTAGGTGCCTTACTACCGCAACCTATCGGCACATACGCGAACTGGGTGAAACATGACTTGTACATTGGCAACCTCGGTACTTCGTGTAACCTGACATTTTCAGCTTACTTTTTATTTCGTGAAGGTTACTAGAAATCAGTGAAGGATAAGTTAAAATATGTGTGAGGGAAGTATACTCAAGAGCGTGAAGTATCAAAAATTTTTGCTACATGTGATAAAAGCACTTTTAGTATGTTTCGATACAGGTTATGCGTCTGTTTTTGTTTTCAAACTACTGAGGATCAGTGTGGGTATGAAGGCACAGGGTAATAAAAAACAAAAACACGCCCCTCTAGAGCCGGGCCGGTGTCTGGAACTTTCACCTAGACCAGCTCTTTTTTTTTTTTTATTCTGTGTCATTATCACCCACACTGACCCTACTGTTTCTGTCATTATTGCCTTAAGTCATGAATATTACCTGAGACTGTAAACTGTTGGCCCACCTTAAAGATATTATTTATGTGAGCAGTAGTTTAAAATCAAATTTTGGGAGAGTGGACCAAAGTCAACCCAGTTTGTGGGGTTCAAAGTAGACAAAGAAATTTCTAATTAAGTGTTTGCCAGATTCTTATTTTTTACCTGCCTACAGCTGATGCCTCAGAAGAGTGACGGACAGTTCTCCATCATACACATCTGTGAACGGTGCTCGAGAGCAGGCAGTGAGTGCCACGCAGTGTTGAACTGGAATACTGGTTGCAAGTAAGTATTGTTAGATTCTTGCCGGGGGCAATACTTCATTTGTCTACCTTATTTGCAAGTCTAGATTGTTGGCTAGATTATCGTGGCAACTGATTCACAGTTTCAAGCGTAATATGGGTACACTACAACCATAGCTGCGTACGTGGCACATTTTCTGATAGTTACATTTATTTAAACTTTTCTAGGAGAAGGCCAAGTTAAATCAACCAAACACAAGAAGTTTGCTTTATTACCATGGAAATTGGCCCCAAAGATGGGATCTGTTTTTAAATTTCTGTTTAGGTTATACATAGGAGTAGTGAATGAAATCATGGTTTGTTGTCCAGTCTCTTTGTGTGTCACATTTTTCTTTTCCTTTCCTGTCCACCAGCTGGGTCGTCTTGGAGAAGGCCAGGGCAGGGTGATCCCAGCAAGCGATCTCTGCACAGTGCTGCAGTGTAGCAGGCTTGTCCATGAGGAAGCAGTTAATATTGTGAGAGGTAAATATTGGTACTCAAGAAGCATTGCACTATTAGATATAGGCCTCATTCAAGCAATGTTTTGTTTGCACTCCCTGTCATTAAGTCTGAAACATGGAACAATAATTTTACTCTGATCTCAAGTTTTAGGCCATGCTAGGTGACAATAAGTGATCAGGCTGAAATTCACAATTTAATGCCACATGGTTTTAATTATTAATTTGGCTAGGGAACTTTTTAGACTTTCTGTATTTTCAAGCTACATATTTTAAACTATTTCCTTCATGTGGAAATATTTTGAAGATAGTAGAGGAGATGTGGAATAGAAAATAGTTATAGATATCTATCCCATTTGTAAGAAATAGGTTCAGCCGGCAGCTGATGAACCAACCAAAATGGTATGTTTTGTCTCAATCCACAGATCAAGTCAATGCCATGTGCAAGTTATTTTTTCTCCCCAAACCTAGGAGAGCCTCTGTGAGGCTCAAAGGGTTGCCATCCCACAAGAATCAGAGTGTATCTTTCAGAAGCATTTTTAAACACTCTTTTCAATGGTTCCAATGGGGATAACTTGTGACTGTGTATAAGGAAACAAATTTTCATGTTTCTGATCCACCTCTGCTTTTTTTTTTTTTTAGCTATGAATTAAGAGAACCTTGTTGGTGACTGCAAGTGGTATGCATGAAACTTCCTTTTGACTGCTGACAATTAGAAGCTGTGGACTTTTTACTCAGTTGCTTATGTTGTGTTGGATGCTTCTTACCGTCAAGGATGGATTTTTTTTCCCAAGTCTCAAAACACCAGAGACTGTCTACATTTTAAAAACCTGAACTGAATGTGCGGTTCAATCCAGATTTTTCATATTCTCAAACAATTAATAAGGTTGCTGAGAACTAAAACCATTTTTAATTTTTTAATTTTATTTGAATTCCATTGCTTTTATATAGAAACAACAAAGGTTAAATAAAAATAACTTTTTAGCTATTTTAAAATTAATGAAATTTGAGTTCTGAAGTTCATTTAGGAAAAAAATATGAACTTTAGTGGAAAACTGCTAGCTAACACTACTTAATTGAGAGTAAAATTTCTTTGTCTGCTCCTGTTTAAAATCTTTGTCAGCTGGGACCTGACATATTTCTCTTCAACCAGAACTCCTCCTGCACTTTTCTCGTGATTATTAATGATGTCTAAAGAAAGGACAAAATGTAAGGAAGCCAACAATAAAATTGAAAATTATGAGTAATGATTCCAATAATAATAAGTCCATCCTTCCCATGCAAAATTTAATTTTACCTAATTAACCTGCTGAGACATGAGAAGTTTGACTAGCTTATAAAGGAGTGTTTACTTACTTGTAATGCTAGTGATAAAAGCAGATGGGAAAACAGAGAAAGATGAGGGGTCCTGCATTCTTTCTGGGCACAATGCATACCTGCTCAGGTTCTCTTTGCCCAGGAGGAGTGAAGCTAGTGAGAGAACCTTCCCCTTTAATGAGTCAGGCTCTAGATGCTCAGTCAGTTTTGTATTATGGACAAAAATTAATTTGCCATTGTTTGTTCCAACAAAGGTCTGCAATCGTAACATGGAAACAGGGAATGGAATGTTTATGTCTAGGGAATAGGAACTAAAGTTGTTGTTGTTGTTAGACGCACCATGTTGGAAGGAATTTCCATCTCCCAACTCTGGCCATCTGAACTTGGTTTCAACGGAGCTGAATCTGCACTAGGGCTAGGAGCAGGGGCCTCACCCTCTGATTGTTCTGAAATATCTTGTGCCAAAAACTATTACAAAATTTGCAGACTCAAAATTTATTTAGTTGCTGTGGACAAGAATTACACTCACCCCCAGACGCCTCATAAGATTTACAGATTACATCTGTTAGATTAACGAATGCATCTTTTATTGCATTAAAAGTCGCTATTGCGATAGGGGGCATGTTTACCTGGGAAATAAAAATAAATTATGAAGTAGAAGAAATCCTTGCCTGGAAGGAGCTGTTGTCTACATTGTGTTTGCCAAAAGCCCTTAACGCAATGTAGATTTTCAAAGAACAGTGAAACAACTGATCTTGCATGTGCTTTTAATGAAAGTTGCATTATTCATCATGACAGTTATGACAGCAGTTACACAGGACCGCTTGTTGGATCTTTAGACTTACATTATTATCATTCTCGCGAATGTTAGGCAGACTACCATCAATGCCATGATTTGCCATTTTCTTAAATCACTTAAACCGTTACAAACGACCTGAGGTCGCCACCTGAACATAGATTTGCCGTTTGCCGCCGTTCACCGCATGAGCAGCGCCGCCAACGCACCGGCAAAACAAAGAGACAGAGTGTTTTTATTTTTATAAAAAATGGGAAAAGTGAATTAAATTCCAAAAGAAACATTATTTTATTAAAAAAAAAAAAAAGAAACGCACAATTGAAAGCACCGTGTTTTTTGGTTTTCGTTTTTTGTTTTTTTTTTGTTAAATAAATTATGACGTTCTAGCTTAATGTCGTGAAGTCAGTCTCGCGGTAATGCGACATCCGCATCCGCATCCGTTCTGCATCTGTTGGTCGGCATAGTTCCCGCACTTCGAAGTGTGTGCACAAACCATAGTAATATCACAATTTACAGGTTTCGTTGCGATCGGTCATTCAATTTCTTCGGCCTGTTGTAACGTGGGAGTACCAGCCCCGGTTACATGGTGGAAGGCCCGGTAGTTTGAGCTTCCAGGGCTGTACGGTCCCTGACATACGATTTTGGCCTCTGTTTTCAGCTATTACCGGACGGTTTTTAGCGTGAGTCGTTAATTTTTCGCTTGCGAAGCCTTTTCGCCTTGCCTCCCGCAGACTCTGGAGCTCTCTGGCAAACTCGAAAGTTGGGAGCCACAGCCGCATTGCTGCCTCTAACCTAAGTTTGTTTTTTTATTTCAGAAAATTCCGGGTTCCGACCAATGGGGTCTCTGTGGTTGCGTGATTCTGCTACGGTCGAGGAGGTGAGGGAGTACTTGTTAAGCAAGTACCCCAAAGAGGAGTACTGTGGATGCATTGGAAAGTTAGTATTGTTCTTGTGCTGCTTCTTGTAACAATAGCTTGTTTTGTAACCTGTACACGGTAACTTCTTTCACAAGGGTTTTCCTGTGCGTGATCTGTAGTCATGGATTCATCTTGCATGCTGACTGCATCCTAAGTCTCTCCACGACCACTGGGGTTACTATGGGCTTGTGATTGTTGGGTGCTTTCCATGCATGCTGAGTCGTAAATTGTGCTGCGAATGTTAAGTCATCATGGACATCAGTGAAAGTAGTGGTACAGAAAGTGAAAGTGAAGATGAAATTCAGCAAAGAATGGATGGGCTTCTAACACTACCTAACGGCCAAAAAAGTATACAGCATGCCGCTGCTAAACTTGTTGTAGATATGAGAGGTGTGGCTGCCATGACGAGAGTAGGTGTACGACGAGCCATGAAAGGGTGTAGTCTTGTGCTCAAGCTGAATGATCTTTTGCTGAAACAAGATGTTGCAACATATCTTGCATCTGTGGGTCAACTAAACACAGTCCGTGGTCAGTCCCTCTTAAAGAAATTTGACCGTGCCAGCCTCTTTCATGGCATGACATCAAATGAAGGTCAAATTTCTGCCGTCAAGAAATTCTACCCTTACATCACCCCCAAACTATCTTCATTGATAATAGATTGGACCAAAGACTTGGACCTGAGGGGCGCTATATTCAACAGGCTGTAGCTAATTCATACCAGTTTGTCTGCCCAATAGAAATTGCCAAGCTAGTTGCAAGAAATCAGGATGTGATGGCTTATATGAGGGCCCGTAGACCATCTGAAAGTGGATTGTTGTGTGGCTTCACTGATAGTGATCAATATAGACGAAGTCCTTTTTTCCAAGAGCATCCTGATGCTTTTCAGTTCGCTAGCTGCTATGATGATTTGGAAGTAGCAAGATGTCAGGGTGCAAAAAGTGGGCTCCATGAGGTTGGGAATTTCACACTGGAAATACTAAATGTTCCTCCATGGCTCAACTCAAGCTTAGCTGGCATCCACACAGTTGTCCTTGCTAATAGTAATGATTGCAGAACAGATTATCGTGGTGTCCTTGGTCTTTTTGTTCAAAGAATGCAGTTATTAGAACAAGGTGTGAGAGTTTATGTTAATGGAGAATTTATTACTTTGTATGGAACAATAGTGGCTGTGAAAGGCGACAGTAAAGCGGTACTTGAAGTGCTGGGCTATCTGGCAGCTGGTGCCCGTCATCTATGTCGCCAGTGCATGATAAGCAGGCGAGAGTTGCATGCTGGCAATGTTGCTTTTGGCCAGCGCAGAACACCTGAACTTTCAGAAGCTCAGCTTCAGCAAGTCGCTGATAATCCAGCTTACAGCACACAATGTGGTATCAGATATCAGACCTGCCTTCATGATTTAAGATATTTTCGTGCAGAGGAGAACTGCAATTTCGATCTGATGCATGATGGACCGGAAGGTGTTATTGCAATGCTCATCCGTTTGTGCCTGAAGAGATTTGTGGTTGTTGAACAATTGTTTGACGTTGGAGAATTAAATGAAAGGATTGTCGCGTTTAATTACGGGAAGCAGAATATGAGAGACAAGCCAAATATTAGGTTCACATGGGAATCGCTCATGACTGCAGAGCGAGTTCATGGCATCAAGCAAAATGCTGCTCAAGTAATGGTGCTATTCCGTGCCTTGCCATTTCTTCTTGACCATATTGGGGCCAATGCTGGTGTACCAGAAGAAAATGAGTATTTTCAGATGCTCCTCTTGTTTGCCAAAATTTTTGAAATTGGCTGTGCGCCAAAAGTTCTTCCAGGGGTCCATAACCTAACATAACATTAAGAAATAACGCAACGTTATATGTTAGAGTTATAACGCGTAACATTTACCGCGTTCAAGGAACTTAACGTTATGTCCAATTAACATTTTGATAATGTTACCACGTTGTGGTTACGTTACCGAAACGTTTACCGTAGGTAACAAAAAAGGAATGTTATGACGATAACGTTATGCAACTCCAACTTAAATAACGTTATGATAACGTTATAGAACTGAAATTCAAATAGCTAAAAAGATACCCGACTGTGTTGCCAAGGCGGTTCTGCCCCCCCCCCCCCCCCCCCCCCCCCCCCCCCCCCCCCCTCTTTCTGTGTTGCCACATTTCTAGATCATTGACTGACGGTGTGGGCTAGTTGTGTTTTGCCATCCACACTTATCTCCCCCCCCCCCCCGTCCTAGGTGCGTCGTAGAAAAACAAAATTGACGACGGCCGGGAGGGGGAACCGAACCCATGACCCTTCACTCGGCACCTCCGTCACAGCGACACTAAGCACTGAGCTACTGAGCCACTGTGACAACCACTCTATGGGAGATGCTGGACTAGCAGCAGCCGTGATCGGCCAGTGCCGGGTGGACCGACCGGGCTGGCCGCTGCCTCAGCCGCTCTGCTGCTGTTGCGGCAGTTGCAAAAGGCATCTTCCCTCGTCGCTTGGCTCGCTTCGCAGGCAGTCGGTCGGAAGACACAAATCCCCCAACCGTCCCTCCCCCTCTCACCTGGTCCATTTCACTCGTTCCCAAACCAGCCATTGGCTTGGCGGAAATCGGAGCGACAGACAGTTCCGGCTCTCGCTGATTGTTCTCCCAGCGGTCCGGTGGCTCAATGGTTAGAAGGCGTGCGCCGCACGACGGGCCACATATGGTCTGAGGTTCGATTCCTACCGCTTCTCGAAATATATTTTGCTTGTCTTTGTAGGAGCAGAGACGGGGAGGGGGCATGACTAACAGGAACAAGGCCGAGATGGAGAGGCCGAGGCTTTGGGATTCAAGAAATGTGGCAACGTAGTCATCGGAGGGGAAGGGGAAGGGGGTGGGGATGGAAAGGGGAGGCTGAGGATCTGGCAACACAGCCAGGTTCTCAGCGTATTTTAACGTTATTATTGTAACGTTATAGGTTCTTTTCATAACGTTATGTTGAATGTTATTAGCATAACCGTTATGCCTGAACGTAACAAACGAGGTTATCCATATAACCGTTACATCTTATAACACACCGGGTCAACGTTATGTTATTAATATTGTCCATGGGTTATTGGAATATAAGTTACGTTATTGTAACATAACATTAGAAAATAACTATCACTAATGTTACACTTCGTAACATTATAATGTTACGCGTTATGTTAAGTTATGGGTCCCTGAGTTCCTCGTGAGGTTGCCATACCTTATCTCTCCAGTCAGTTGGAGCTATTTCGTGTGAGCTGGTATGTTTTATTCCCTGATGTTCCACCTATAAATAAATTCCACCAGATGATGCATCTCGCTGAAAACATTTTGGAGAAAGGGCCACAAAAACAATATTGGTGCTATCGAAATAAAGGCAAAAATTGTCCTATTAAGAGACATGTTACTGTTTGCAACAATTTTAAAAACCCCCAGAAGACGTCCCTTGAACAAGCTCAGATATACCAAGCGATGACTTGGTCTCCTGGGAACAATCTTTTGAACAAACCCGTGTCATTTGTAAAGAGGGAAAAAAGCCGATCCAAACTCTTGGAGTCAGCAACTTGTTGTGTGCCATTGGCTTTGACGGAAATGACAAAATTTACACTGCCGGTCAAAATTAGCGCCCCACTTTTTCCGATGCTTGCCATTTCCACGTTTTTCAAGCTAGGAAGTTGCCGTTTTGCATGCAGTTGCCCCCATGGTTGTACTTTAAGGTCCCAAAGTGCCAGATCCGGGAGCCACCCCTTTCGGAGGGGGTTGGCTGTGCGACTGCGGCGGGGTGGAAATTTCGACCAAAAAGGTCCCAAAAACACCTTTAAATTTGCTGGAATTTCAAAATTTTTGGTGAGTAGTGCTAAATGACGGCCCTTGACAAGCTGACGTCAAAATTTTCACGATCGGTCATACCCACCCCCAGCCCCACCTACCCCCAACCAACCCTCACCCCCTAATGGGGGTTGGTGTGGCGGGTGAAAAAAAATGGTCGCATTGCAAGCCCTTAGTCCCGGGCCATCTGCACACCAAATTTCATGCCGCTAGCACCAACCCAGCCGAGCAACCCCTAAAAAACCAAACTCAATTTTTGAAAATTTGCTTTTTGGGGCACTTATCGGTATGCGAGCGGTCCAAAAATTTCGTCAGAGATGGACTAGGGGTGGAACATCAATCTCCCGTCAAGAAATCCGGCGCTTAAAATTCGCAGCCCTTAGCATGGGGGTTGTCACCCCCAGCCACCCCTTGCTACCCCCGGTAGGGGTGGAACTGATTTGGGGCTACGAATCGTTGAGGGCACTTCTGATGCACCCCCCCCCCCCTCCTCAAATATGCAGCACGATTCGACCACCCGTTCGTGCTCCAGACCCGCAAAACCATCAAAAATGCCAAAACCCACCCCTTACTTCAACCCCCCATATCGCCAATTTCGGGTGGGGGTGGAAACCCGGCTAGCATGACGGCGGGTGGTCCCGACCCTTACCTCGATACTCCTAAGCGGAAAAGTCGCTGCGGCAAACGGTTTACCCGTGGGGAGTATGTAAAGAGAGAGCATTGCATTCTTCGCCCGGCCTGCGCTGCTACAGAGCGCCTTGTAAGCAGGCAGCCCACGCAGCTCCCCCGTACGGCAGACGGCATCCAGAGAGAGTACGCCGGAAGATGCGCGCGCCCTGCCGGCGCGTCAGTCATGTCATTTGCCTGCCTACCAGGCGCTCGGTAGCAGCGCAGGCCGTGCGAAGAATGCAATGCTCTCACTTTAACACTCCCCACGGGTAAACCGTTTGCCGCAGCGACTTTTCCGCTTAGGACTATCGAGGTAAGGGTCGGGACCACCCGCCGTCATGCTAGCCGGGTTTCCACCCCCACCCGAAATTGGCGATATGGGGGGTTGAAGTAAGGGGTGGGTTTTGGCATTTTTGATGGTTTTGCGGGTCTGGAGCACGAACGGGTGGTCGAATCGTGCTGCGTATTTGAGGAGGGGGGGAGGGGGTGCATCAGAAGTGCCCTCAACGATTCGTAGCCCCAAATCAGTTCCACCTCTACCGGGGGTAGCAAGGGGTGGCTGGGGGTGACAACCCCCATGCTAAGGGCTGCGAATTTTAAGCGCCGGATTTCTTGACGGGAGATTGATGTTCCACCCCTAGTCCATCTCTGACGAAATTTTTGGACCGCTCGCATACCGATAAGTGCCCCAAAAAGCAAATTTTCAAAAATTGAGTTTGGTTTTTTAGGGGTTGCTCGGCTGGGTTGGTGCTAGCGGCATGAAATTTGGCGTGCAGATGGCCCGGGACTAGGGGCTTGCAATGCGACCATTTTTTTTTCACCCGCCACACCAACCCCCTTTAGGGGGTGAGGGTTGGTTGGGGGTAGGTGGGGCTGGGGGTGGGTATGACCGATCGTGAAAATTTTGACGTCAGCTTGTCAAGGGCCGTCATTTAGCACTGCTCACCAAAAATTTTGAAATTCCAGCAAATTCAAAGGTGTTTTTGGGACCTTTTTCGGTCGAAATTTCCACCCCGCCGCAGTCGCACAGCCAACCCCCTCCGAAAGGGGTGGCTCCCGGATCTGGCACTTTGGGACCTTCAAGTACAACCATGGGGGCAACTGCATGCAAAACGGCAACTTCCTAGCTTGAAAAACGTGGAAATGGCAAGCATCGGAAAAAGTGGGGCGCTAATTTTGACCGGCAGTGTATTTGAAGCCCGCCTTGCATGGAAGTGAATTTTGAATGGCAGAGTTGAAATACTGGTTCTACAAGGTGTGATCTGCGTGGCTGTGCGTACTCTACGTTTGAAGGGTTCAGGGTACCAATGGTTTCCGTCACTCTGTTTCCTACTAGACGATGACGGCGAAGACGTCAACGATGCCCCCCTGCTGCAGCCGCCACAAGTGCCGGGCGTGCCACAGCGCGCTCCTGCACAGCTGGGCCTCCTGCCGCGCGTCCGGCAGTTCCCGCGGCCCGCCGTCATGACGGTGCTCCTGCAGCAGCTGCTCATGGTGGTGACCCCCGCGCTGCTGCACCCGCTAGGCTTCCTGCAGCCCACATGCGCGTCGATGCCCCCTAGCGGCCCCCGGCTCCTACTGTCGACATCCCCGAGTACCCCATGGACCTGAGGGTGCCATTAGTTGGTGAGTAGAAGCTTCTCTATCATGAAGGGTTTAAGGAGCCCGAGCTACTAATTTCCTGCATGCCCTTGTTGTAGGAACGTCGAGTGGGCTGCTCCAGTTGCCTGGAGAGGAGATGCACTGGTGGCAGAGGCGACCAAGGTCCCGGGGCCTGTCGTCCTCGTCTTCGGAAGACGGGGAGCAGATGCGCAAATCAGCAGACGACGCGACCGGAGCGCGAAATTTCGAATTATGGATGATGATATTATATCTGCTGGGATTATGAGTATTATATGCGATGACATGACTGGTGAAGTAATAATTAGTAAGTAATTAATCGGGTTATATCTGATGACATCATAAACCATGACAATTAAATTCGGTATAATTATCTTAAAAAAATTACATTCCATGACAATTATATCTGATGGGATTATGAGTGATGAAATGTTTGAGCAATGATGTGCCCCCGATCTGACAACACGGATGTATGTTAATAATACTATAGCAAGATTTATTATGCAATGTTTACCTGCAAATGTAAAGGATGATTTACCCGAAGGACTTCACAAACCTCTTTTAAGAAAAGTAAAGTGACTGAGTAATTTTTTAAAAAATTGTAATTTTAAACAAAGAAAATAGGGATGCACAGTATCCCACACTGGTAAAACAAAGGCGTAGTTCTACGCCCCATTAAGGCATAGCATGGAATTACGCTCTATAAAGGCGTAAAAACGTGTCAAGTAGGGCCGTTCTCGGCAAATTTCTACGCCTCAGTGGGGCATAGTGCTTTTTACGCCTTTTGGGGCGTAGCTTAAGGCGTAGTACCACGCATTAGTTTTACCAGTGTAACTAAAAAAATATTCTTCTGGGCGTTTCCGTAAGAAACAAGTTGGCCCGTCCCTCCGTCTAACCTCGGTGCTAGGATGAAGGAAGGGCGCCCTGGAGTCCCAGCTTGTAGCGCCCGGAACGCCGCCTGCGGCACTTTGACAACACACTGACACCGTATTTTTAGTCGTATCGAATTTTGGAGGGCCGGTCTGGATTCAGGAAGGTCGAATTAGAGGGAAGATGTACTTGGTTTTACCTTCCATGAGTGACGAGGTAGCCCTCAGCGACTAAGCACGCCAGCGGGGCCCCGGACTGACTGGCGGCCTGGTTGACTGGCTGGCCGCCTGCCCCCACTCCCGCCGCGAGGCTGCCTGTATGCCTGGGCGGCAGCGCTACTTTTTCCGCATGATGCTCTATTGTTTTCCCTCCGGAGAGAAAGATCCCGCTCGCAGCAGCAGCCGAGAGGCTTAGGGTGGGTCGTGTTCGACGCTGGCCGAGTGGGCGTTAAATGTAAACTGGAAACTTTGAGTAGGTACTAATTGTCATCAGAGATGATATCCCGTCAAACAAATTTGGTTGTGGTTTCAATATTCTTACTTTGACATCCCATTCTATTTTAGAATGGACTCTTCATTTTCAATGGATGAAAATGGTGACAGAGATGTTCCATTCAAAGTACCAGCACCAATTCCAAAGGCTATTTCTACCCCTCGCAGACCCCCCAAGAAGACTGACAACTCCGTTGACAAGTACAAATGCGAACATTGTGGAAAAGAATACCAAGTAGGTCATTATTACCGGCTTCATCTTAAAAAGCAACACGATCAAGGTTAGTTGTTCATCTATACAGTGAATGAGGGTTATGATTCTGTTGTTATCTTTGTTGTTCTATTAATACTATTTATTTCTTCTTGCAGTGACAACTGTTGGCCCCAATGTCAGTAGTGCAGTGCATCTTGACAGTAGTGATTTATCTTTCTCTCAACTACGAGATGGTGCACCCTCAACTTCCAATTCTGTTTTCAAGCAGCTAAGTGCACCTGCCAAAGCATCCAAGAGAAAAGTTATTAATCCAAAGACAAAGAAAAAACCTACTTTAACATGCACGTACTGCTTAAAAGGCTATGTTGATAGCAGGTCATTTAAACGGCATATTAGAACGCATCATATAGAAAGTAAGCTGGTTACACAGTAATCAATCAGTTGGCAGTGCTAGACAAGTTTGTGAACATTTTGTTTATTTTTGTTCAGCTGCTGCTGCACGTTTCCCAGATGCTGCTAAGATTATAGCAAATTCAGTTGATATTGCAGACAAGACCTTGCTATCAGTAGCCCGAAGTCTTAGTGTGGGTGACAGTGGAGCTCGATCCAAACATTTGGTCGGGCACATAGCCTCAGTAGCAGCTGGTGAAGAGTGGAAGACTTTCTGCAATCATTTCTGCAAAGAACTAGTTGAAAGCATTAAAGACAAGAAGTGTCTTCTTCTATCATCATTGGCCACTACGTTAATTGATAAACCAGACAGTACACTCGCTGGTGACAATTTTGTGACCCTTCGTGATAATCTTAGTTTGAGTGAACACTTTCACAGTGATGATATTTTACAATTTCTCCTAGAGTTTGGTCTGAATATGGCAGGTGAAATTCTTAAGTTTATCAGCTCTACATTTCGAGCCAATTCTTGATGTTGATTGATAAGGTAACTGGTGGCATTGATCCAGATTCAAAATGGACTAAGAGTGTTGATAGGGGAAGCCTGCTTTACATCAACACTCAGAGTCAAGGTTTTTTGGTGAAATTGACATAGGTAGTGTATGGTAATGAAAAAAAAGATGGTTCAATTGATTATGAATGTGTTGTTGGGAGTGTATGTGATTCAGAACTAAGTGTTGAGTGGGGAGATATCATAGGCGATAGTCTAAGCTGTTTTACCAATGAACATTTTTGTTTTGTTTTATTTAATGTTGATCCATAATTTGATTTATGAAGATGTTTTGATAAGAAATGCTTGTTTTTATTCAATGGTTTTAATGTGCTGTTACGTAGAGGAGGCGGAATAAGAGTCGGAGTGTAGGGTTAAAGCCAATGTATTGACCGTCAGGAGTTGCTACACGAAGTGGCGCCGCTTGGAAAGTGGCGCCTGCATTTGTAGGACGAAAAGAGGAAGTAAGGAAGAATAGGAAATGGTAGGGGTACTAGTGTGGGAGGTTCTCGAGAGATGCCAGCAGCGGATAAATAGATGACTATCGTATGTCAACACTGGAAAGGGTTATGTTGCCCATAGACTAATCAGTTTATGTTTTATCTCTTTTAATACGCTGCTTTATGTAACACCACTCCCTCCTTTTTAAGCTCCCTTCCTCTCTTCAAGTCCTTTACAAATTTTTAATTGTTACAATGTCATCAATAATTGATCACTTTTACCTATTCCTGACTATAGTAACACATTACAGACTTTAAGTGGACATTAGAGACTTCCCCATTCGGACAAGGAGTAAGGGAAAAACCCAGTGGGTACAAAAACCTTACTCAGAAGCTCACCGCAATAAAAACCCTATCACGAGCTAATCTAATTTTGCTGACATGTAAGACCACTTCCATCATTTGACACAACTCCACTTGTGCTCGCTTAGAGTGTCCAGTTCCAAGCCCAAATGATTTCCATGGGTTAAAGCAAATGAACAAAAAGATTTGATCCCTTCCTATTACACTACAGTCGTGCCGAGTTTAGATATCTTTCACACCAGTTTGCATTCTGGCCAGGAATGCAAAAACCCACTTGCCTTTCTCAATGAAGACAGTAGTAGGGCTGTGAGACTACTCCCGTGTGAGACTAAGAAATCCCCTCTAGGAAGTAGATCAGAAAACATTATTAGATCTTCCGGTTGACATGTTGACTTCTTGTTGACTCCTGGTGTTGGTAGCTGGTTCTTGTGTCTGAGGCTACGGTGTGGAACAATTTGACTGGAGACAATGCTCGTACACTGAAACATAATTACATCGGTCACAGTATTTTTGTTTACCTTTTCATAACCTTTTTCCGGTTAAGGTGCCTATACTATGCCCTTGGTGTCATGCTAATCCCTATCGCGGTTCTAACCTATCCACTTACAGACTAGACTTACTCTAATGCTAAGACACCATAATGAAAACGGACACTAGCTATTTGTTTTTATCTTGAATTTTTAAGACGACTTAACTTATCCTGTCCTTCCTTCCTCTTGCGAAATGGCTGCGGCTGTTAACCGAAGTCTGCCCGATGTTGCTCTGGTTGCCGTGATGATTTCTCGTAGAATAATTCCATGACTTTGCGGCTGCCTTGATGAATTCTTGTATTCTCGGAATTTCTTGGGCTGAAATCTCTGATTCTCCTGTCGGAGTCCTAACAATTCTATTTTGGTTTCCAAACTTGAGACGTCATTTTAAAAACCACTTGTCTTAGTTTTAGATCTCTAATTCGTTATGAAAGATTTTGCCGAATTCCGAATTTCAACGATTCTTTATTTATCTTAGTCATTTCTCTCCATTTCATTCATGCAGCTACTTGCTTGAATTTCTATTTTCAAATTCGAATCGTCTTCGTTCGTTTTCCGTGCGCGATCTTCATTTGTCTATTTTGGATACACGAACTGTGAAATGCCGCCAAAAACTACGAGACTTAACTTGATTGACTCACGTATTTTAATTCACTCACTTGCTCACGACTCATTTTATTGACCAAGATAACTTTCCAAAATCACAACTCTGTGTTCGAGCTTTTATCACTCACTTAAAACTTATTCGCAAAGTTAAAATTTTTATCCGAGGATTGAAACTACATCGGTTGTTGTTGTCATGCGTTGACTTCTGCGCTCTGATTGGCTAGCGAGCCGCCGGTGTGATTTGCGCATGCGCGATAAGTTTCCTGCGACCGTTGCACCTGCGCGTCTTGTCCCCTTGGCGTCAGTTGGTCCCAAGCGTCCTTTAGCGCTAGTGTTTTGTGGTGTGGTGCGCATCTACCTAGAAGCCTTTCTTAGTGCAAAATGGAAGATCAACGCATTGTCAACGAGGTCGATGGACGTATTGTCGTCCGTGTTGTGCCCGCCCGAGAATTTAAAGTCGTGGACCTCGTCAGTGAGCCAGAAACGGAGGACTCGAACACTGAGTCTGAGCTTGACGCTGCTGTCGTCGACCACATGGTGCTTCAGGCGGCTTTGGATGACGTTCAGCTTGAGGACGAGGCCCAAGATTTGGACTTGCTACATGTAGGTGTAGACGAGTTTCTCGGGGCCCATGGGTTTACTGGGAACCTTGAGATATTCGTGCATGCGTACGAAGCAGCGGATCCTACCCTGCACGGCTTTGTTGGTGTGAGTATTCCCCTTTGTCTTGTTAATGTGTGCGTGTGTTGCAGTGTTGTGTTCTGGTATTGTGATTGTGCTACTTCTTTTATTTTAGGTCTGTGATATGTGCTATTTCTACTCCCCTGCTTACCCTGGTGCGCCCCTTCATTATCTGCCACCTATGTTTCGTGTGCTGGAGCCGCACGTCTACTCGGCTGCTTCCGTGTATTCGGCTGGTCCCTTTTTTTGTCACCAGTGTGGTTGTCCGCTTTTTGTAAGTAATCTGTGTGCTTTTGAGATTTAATTACGTCATTCATTACGTCATATTTATTTGCTTCTTTGTTTGCTATGTTTAGACTGTTATTCGTGACAACGTGGGGGAGTCCAAAACGAAGATCCGATTAACGAGGTTTTTCTTTTACCTGCTTTTTGCTGATGTTTACTTAATTTTCAAGACTCAAAATGCTGTCTTTTAAACTATTGACTATTGATTGTCTCTTAACTATTGATTGCTAACTATCTTTGCATTCTGTGGTTCAATAAACCGTATGTGCTTTCACTGAACTTCGAATTATGATTTCTCTACTGGTAGTTCCTTACTGGCTTGGCCATAGCACACGATTCCAACTGTTTGAAATAGGTTCATTGGCTCAAGTTTCACTTTGCAAGTGAGATTCATTTCATTTTAATCACAATTTTATTTAACAAGATAACTAGCTAGCTTTATATTTGACACATGGAAATGCTAGCAATACTTAATATTAATAGAGTAGCGTTTGAATAATTTAAATGATACAACACATAATAATGCTAATAATACTTGAAAAATAACATGATATTTCAAAGAACAATAGTTTGGCGATTATTTTAGAATTTGTTAACCTTGAACTGCTTACGCAGACCTCTCTTACTGCAATCGGCAGTCTTATGCTCCCTTGAGCCACATTGTTTACACCTCTCTTTAATTGTATTATCACCAGGACACTCGTTACTCCTTTCTACTTGCACACTGTTGACTACCATATCCAATTTTGTCGTAATTTCCTCAAAACTCTCTTGATCTAATTCTGCACTAACCATACACTCCTCTGCCCAATATTTCTCAATTATTTTATCCATCCTTAAAATCTCTTGATCTACTTCCTCTGCCTCTTTCTGCTTCTTTTCAATCTGCTCAATCAATACATCGAACTCCTCACATACATCCTCACTGTCACTCATTTTCACTTCTACTTCTGCTTTCTTCAATTCACTAATTTCTTCTGGTCTCTTGTTAATTAAACTCCTCTCTCTTTTCCAATTCCCGTTCCATTTCACTTCTCCCTTTGAGCTTCAAATCCCTTTCTAACTCCTCAATCGACCACAACTCTTCCCCGTTCCACTGTCCTTCCATTTCTCTTCACTTGCTGTCTTCTTTATCCTGGACCGTCTCTGCTCTTCTTCTTTTCTGTGCCTCTGCTTTCCTTAGCCTATCTCGGGCTAAGCACTTAAAGACCGTTGCCTTCACTTCTTCTAGGGACGCTCCTTTTCTCTCGTACACTCTCTTACTGGCTTTTTGGTCCCGTGTGGTCTCGATGGGCAGGAACTGTCCCTCTAATTTCTTGGAAATGACGACTGGCCTTCCCCTCGGTGCTGCCGTCGCTACTCCGTGCTGTGCTAGTACTGAGGCTCCTTCGTGTTCGGTCTCCTTTAGCATTCTGGCGATCCGCTTCCGTGGTGCCATGGCGCTGGACTGATCCGTTTCGATCCGCTTTGATCGGGTTCGATCGGCTTTGGTCCCTTTTTATCGAGATTAAACCAGATTTTGCCGGTTAAAGGATTGACTGTCGTCAATACGCCCTACCCGATCGATCTGCGCCGTTTGAATCTCGCGGCACTTGTAGCTGGCGGTGTTGCTTATATCCAGGTGGCCTGACTTCCCATAGAATCAACGTTCTTCTCACAAACGTTAACCAGGCAGCTCCGAAAAAGTCTTCTTTCGCATTTTGCGGTGTGTAAGCTGCCAATTTATCGATGTGGACGATTAATTTCCTGTGCGGTGGATCTTCTTGTTGAATTGGGGCGTTGCAATCGTTGATAATGTCCAGAATTACGTATGGTCCATGCCAAGGTGAGGTTAACTTTCTCATGTGTCCCGTTTTGGTGACTTTTTGGTAGAAATACACTCTGTCTCCTATTTTAAACGGTGCAAGCATTGCTGTTTTATTATAATATTGTTTCATTTTAATTGCAGACTGCTTTTTGAAATCCCTAAAGGCCGTATCACACTACGGGTTGGGGCTGCCGTTGCCGTTGAGGTTGTCGGTTGGCCGCTGACCAATCAGCGCACAGACGCGAACGCAACGGTTCCCAACCGAGGATATAGCCCCGGCTCTATTTTTCAACCGCGCAGCTGCAACCGTAGCCAATGGCGTGCGTCGGATGCGTCACGTGACTCCGTTGTGTACGTCTGCAGACGACAGGTAGGGGAATACCTCAACAAAGCGTCTGTGTAGCTGCAAGTTTTCCAGCGCATTTCGTGTTAAAATAGGAACGTCATGCCACCCAAAGAAAATATTTGGACCACCGAGGCCGAAGTGGCACTGGTAGACCTAGTGTCCTCCAGGCCCGTCTTGTGGAACATTTCTCTGGCGGAGTACCGTCGCACGGATCTGAAAGAAATTCAGTGGGAGACCGTCGCTAAAATTCTAGGCCCACAGTTTTCTGGTGAGTTGACAGTTTGTGAAAGGAAAATGCTAATACTGTTTCATGTTTAAATGCAAGCTGAGTCCGGAAAATTTCACGCAAATGGAGTGTCGTCATATAGCTTGGTTATGTTCAGGTTATGGTTCCCAGTGATTACCGATTTCTTTTTTGTTTTGCAGTGGAGTGTGTGAAGAAAAGATTTAGTAACATGAAAGGGACGTTCCAAGACAATCATAGGAGAATAGTGGACTCGAAAAGAAGCGGTAGTGGGGCTGACGCCTCTTTGAAAAACTGCTGTTTTCTTCAAGGAACATGTACCTCGGCTATAAGTAGTTCTAACTTACCACCTGGGAGTTCAAGCTGTGCTGATGCCTCTTCCGCTGCTGGAAGCAGCTCGCATCAACTTTCAGAACCAACACCAGCTGGGACATCCTCTGCTGAGAATTCTGACTGCTATTTTGATGAAAATACTGGGGTAAGTTAGTGGTCAACTTGTTGCATTTATATTTTTAAAACTGCAGAGCATAATCTGGGGGGGGGGGGGTGCAAGACTTAATATTGTTTCTCTAACTAATTTTTTTTGTTTCAGATGTTTTATGTGATTCCACCGGACAGCACTGTGGATCAACAAACAAGCAATTCTGAATGTATTGACTCACCTGTATCTATTACTTCTCCTGGGACTGCCATTCCCTTATCTTCCCCGACCGCAGTGCCCCCAATTTTAACACCTGCCAGACCATCATCTGCACCACCTCATGAAAGTGCAACAAGTAAGCGTTCAGGGGAGGAGAGTTTGTTTACTAAACGTGGGGCAGCAAACAAGAAGGCCACCACGGGATCTGCTGTGGAGCAAGCATTGGAGGTTATTAAAGATATAGCTTCCAAACCAACAGGATTCCCTCCAATGCCAAAACAAGATGAGACTGATTGCTTTTTGGCATACTTAAGTACCAAGTTGAGAAGTATGGATGAGGAATGTAGAAAAGAGTGTGAAGCAAAGATATTGGCTCTTGTATTTGGTTTTAAATGACTCGGTGAATTCTTTTCATGCTCATTCCAAGAATTTTTTTACAAACTTTAATTAGTTTTATTTTGTTATTCTCTGCCTTGCAGTATTAATATTATCAATGTTCCCAAAGAGTTTCTCAAGTTTAGTTTTATTTTTTATATAATTAAGTATTTCATGACACTTGTGTGGACCAAGTACACACTAGGAAGCGTGGACCACTTTGATCCACACCAGGAAGCGAGGACCTCTCGTGGCCCACTCAAGATAGTGTGTACCATTCATGGTCCACACCCCACCGCGCCTTTCCCTATATGATACTATGGTGGTCCACGTTTCCTAGTGTGGACAAAGCCGTGGTCCACGCTTCCTTGTGTAGACCACTAGTGGTCCACGCTTCCTAATGTGGACCAAAATGGTCCACACTTGGCTTTGCAGTGTACTTGCCGGTGAAGAAGATATAGACGACGACCTATCTTAAGTTCGTAACCATTTTAAAGGTTTTTTTTTTGCAAACCAGTTCATGTAACTTTGTGTTTCTTATTGTTTCAAAACTTTAAACTTACTTATGTCAATGTGTACAAAGTTTCAAGTATTATTTATTCATTGGAAATGAATTGAAATGAATAAAATATATTACAGAGCAATGTTTATACATCTTTATAGTGTGCACGCATCCTCAGTGAAAAAACACCACCAAACGCGATTAGTTACGACCAAAGAGTGTCAATTGGCTAGTTCAAATAAGCTGCATGCATTTAGCGGATCATCCGTGTCGGGGATCATTTCATGGTGCACTTCTGAGCGATAATAATTAGTTTTAAAACAAGTGATCCCCTATTCGCCTTATCCTTCCTGTGCCCGTTTAAGGGATGATTTTATGGTCAATCGATTTTGATAATCTTCGTTCGCTCATGAAATAATTAGAAAATAATCCCGATAATCCCAAGTAGGTACTATTGAAATACTTTCTTAATCTCAATATTCTTATACTTAAATTATCAAAGGTAATTCCAAATAATTACGAATAGCCATAGAAAGATCTTGACAAATTGTGCTTTTCAGAAGCAGAATTTGTTTGCATGAAAAATCCTGTATAATCAGGCAGCGAAAGTTGGGCGCGGACCGTAGACGGGAGGGAACGTCTATCTCGAAGCCATAGACGCCGACAGCGCCGACGTTTTTTTTAAATTATTATTATTTAAAGAAAAACCACATTTATTAAAACACGCTAGAGCCAACGATGAAATTTTAAAGTAATAATTAAAAACGACAACATTGTTTGATGGTGCGTTAAACTGCCCTCGTGAGGTTTGACTACGCCCTAACCTCATCTGGAGTGACAGCAGACAGCAACCAGAGATAGCAGGGATGGCAGCTGCCGTGACGTTACTGTGTTCCGCAGGAGTGCCAATAACGGCGCGCTATTGAAATTTCTTAAGTTTGCTAAGACTAAGAAGTATCAAATGTGTTGATCAACGCATCAATTGATGCGTTCCCAATGGCTGCGATTTCAATGCTTGTGTCATGCCCCCATGCAAATCACACCTTCCCCCTTGTCAATGCATTTAATGTGTTGCTCCTTAGACACATGACACATGCGTTGTTCCACAGTTCTCTCAGTGTATCTGAAACTCAATTAATCGGAAAAGCGGCTTGTCATTTTAACTGACAATAAATACAGGGTGAGTTTTTTCCCTGACCAGACTTCGGGAGCGTATAGCGGGCACCTAGACGAGTGCTTTGATATGGAACACTTCGGGTCGGAAATCAAATTTACGACCCCTAGAAAGAAATCAATTTTGCGGACAGAGCGCCTAACAGGTAGGCAACCCATCCGGTAGGCGGCCTAGGAATGGCATGGCGCAGCGTAGCGCAGCGGGCGTTCGGCACGGCGTACCACGCAGTGTACCCGAGCTGGCGAAGCGGAGGCCGGCCGGCGAGGCGCGGGGCGCGGCACGGCTGTTACGGCAGGTAAGACGCACCGCACGTGGGTCGGTGTAAACATGGCGCATTTCTCAAATGCAGAGTACGCGGACATCCACTTTGAGTACGGGGCTGCTGACGGCAATGCGCGGGAAGCGCGGCGTGCTTACGCTGAAAGGTACCTGGATCGTCGACTACCTGCCAGACAGGTGTTCGAGGACCTTCACAACCGTCTGAGGGAGACGGGGAAATTGCAGGTAATTCGGAAATATGGCAGGAAATCCGGCCGATCCGCTGCAACCACCCGCCTTCAGCCGTTCACAATATGCGACGGCTCATGGCGAAAGAATTACTGGCGTGCAAGCTACTGCCTGGAATGGTAGCTATTACTCGACAATTAAAGTGGGTTATTACTTGCAGTCAACCTTTGTTGATTCTCTTGTAAACGTTTCAGGGTAACGACATCCCACATGAGATGCCAATCTCTAAAGGTCAGTTTATGATCAGTGTTTGAAACCTTCCATACTTGCAAAATGGTCTTCAAAATGTATTAATAACCTCGTCGAATACTTCATTTCAGACAGTGTGGCCACGCACCAGCATACAGACAGCAAACAGAAATCCACAGAGCAGCAGGACATTAAAAGAAAAGTTCCCACTGGTAAGGCATCGTCACTACGATTTTAGCGATGAACAGATTTAGTCGGTTACGGAGAAGAATATCAAAGAAGGTAACAAAATAACACACTGCATTCTTCTGGGCTTCCAGGCGAGTGGCTACCGCGTCAAAACGGCGGACAGGTTGCAAAGCATGGTGTCACGATTTGCCTGGACAACACGTGTGGAGTGGACGCATTGGTCCATGCGTTCGCTGTCGCTTACGCCGATAGCGAGCAATTCCAGCAAGGCTGCAGTGACACACCGATTCTCCAATTGGCAAAACACATAGTGACGCAGGGTGTGGACGAGGACATCTACACTTTGCGTGCTGAATTGCTTCGCGAGCACCTGGATGGCAGACACAGCCGAACAGGGACTGTTCTAATCAATTGTGCGTCAACTCCAAGTGACTTGGCGGTGAGGCTGCAGCTTCCGCCCTCCCATGTTAACTCACTGAAATGCTCCTCTCCAATCTGTCCGGCTGGCGACCGGGTTCAAGGATCCCAGTCGTTAATGCGTCAGCTGCAGTGGTCATCAAGGAAGGCATCTCAGCCCTTGCTTCGGCACTGTCCGACAATAAGGTTGCCTGCGAAAGGCCATGCCACAGGGCTTTCAGCACTGCTCAGCTGAGAAAGGCTGGACAAAGTGAGTGGGTGCTGAGAGACCCTGGGCTCTCCAAGAACGCCCTCTGTGCTGGCGTTGTGCGGCGCACCGTGGAACCGCAGTCGCACCTTATGGTTTCCTTAGCGGGTGATCAAAGTAGGAAGGTGAACCTTACAGATGATGTGACCGCCAACGGGATGTGAACTGCGTGAGATTCCTCGCCGCATCACTTACGACGGGGTAGACTATGTGCTGCGAGCAGTCATTGTTTTCCGGCCACCAGACCTTTCCCATGCAAAGTCTGCAAAGGCAGCAGGTATCGGCCACTATTTTACTATCTGTAGGCGCCCTGACTGTTGGCTTCTGTACGACGATCTTCAACCTACGTACATGAGAATTAAAGACACAACAACAGTGAATGTTGATTCAATTTTGTACAGTATTTAATTCTTTTCGCAAAGTGACCATTGTACATAGTTTTGGTTTCTCTTGAATGCTACAGGGCAGCAGGGAAGTTTATTTCTTATATTATTGTACGTGTCTTGTAAGTGACTGAATTTTTCCAGATGACTGTAAGCCCCTGTCTTAATATTATTTATTATTGTTGTCGTGCATGTACCTGTAAAAAAATTAATCTGTGATTTAAAGTAAGACAATTGCCATTGAAATGAGCCAAATTTTGCATCAGCAGGGTTGATCATTTTTATATTATTGTTCTTGACTTTTCCTTGTAAGTTACTAAATTGTTATTAATGGATATTTTTATGCCTGTCATAATATTATTTGTGTTGTCATGCACGCACCTGCAGAAACATTAATACTGATTTAAGTTAAAATAATTGCCATTGACATGAGCCAAATTTTGTATTAGCAGGGTAGATAATTTTTTATATTTTTGTACTTGACTTTTCCTTGTCAGTTACTAAATATTTATTAATGCATATTTTTAAGCCTATGTCTAAATATTATTTGTAAGTGTTGTCATGCGCGCACCTACAGAAACATTAATCTCTGATTGCAGTTAAAATAATTGCCATTGACATGAGCCAAATTTTGTATTAGCAGGGTAGATAATTTTTTATATTTTTGTACTTGACTTTTCCTTGTCAGTTACTAAATATTTATTAATGCATATTTTTAAGCCTATGTCTAAATATTATTTGTAAGTGTTGTCATGCGCGCACCTACAGAACCTTGTCAGTTACTAAATATTTATAAATGAATATTTTTAAGCCTCTGTCATGCACGTACCTGCAGAAACATTTTCTGTGATTTCAATTAAACCAATTAAATCCAAATTTCTTGTGTTAATACCAGATTCCCATTGGCAGTCAACCACCCCGAAAACAATCAGCTGATTAATGTAGAGCTGCGGGAAACCAGTCATTGAGATTACCTCATTTTTGGAAGCACAGGACCCTATGCAGGCACAGCGACTACGAAATTGCTAGACCCATCTATGAAACGATCCCCCAGGAAGGCGGCGCGATTAGGGGAAGGGGAAGGCGAATAGGGGATCGCTTGATGGCACCATGAAATGATCCCCGACACGGGTACAGCAGTGGTAAGGCGAATAGGGGATCGCTTGATGGCACCATGAAATGATCCCCGACACGGGTACAGCAGTGGTAAGGCGAATAGGGGATCACTTGATGGCACCATGAAATGATCCCCGACTCGGGTACAGCAGGGGAAAGGCGTATAGGGGATCACTTGGTGGCACCACGAAATGATCCCCGACACGTAAAGGAACGACCTCGGTGTGACGTCATAGACGCCGGTGACGTCAGTCTTTATTCGCAGATATCAAGTACACTATTGGCAGATGTCAGTGTGCAAGTGGGTTAGAAAACGTAAAATTTGGGGGGATCACTTAATGGCGCGATGAAACGATCCCCTCTTGGTGGGAGATCACTTCGTGGCGCGATGAAGCGATCCCCCCCGAACACCGCCGTGTCGGGGATCATTTCATGGCGCCATCAAGTGATCCCCCCTTTACATCCGCCGTGTCGGGGATCACTTGATGGCACCATGAATTGATCTCCCCTCGTTGGGGATCATTTTATGGTGCCATCAAGTGATCCCCGACGCGGTGGATATAAAGGGGGATCACTTTATGGCGCCATGAAATGATCCCCGACACGGTGGTGCTGGGGGGGATCGCTTCATCGCGCCACGAAGTGATCCCCGGATCATTGTATGGCAAGGATCACTTCATGGCCCCACACCTGTCCCTGCCCCGCGGTACGCCTAGCCAATGGACGTGGGCCTAGGCCCGAGGCCTGCCGCCGGCTCCGGCCCGGGATCCACCACAAGGCAGGAACTTCCAGGGCCGACAAGGGCCCCAGTTCAGTGTTAACCGGGAGTGGCCTGCCCCACCTCGCCGCTTCCAGCACCACCGTCACGGCGGACCACGGCCCCAGGGGCGTCCTTTCCGGGACGTCAGGGGATGGCAGAAAGAACGCCGACGCAAGGAGAAGAGGGAAAACGCAGCCCGGCGCTTCCAGGAGGGCCCGGCTAGGGGACCCCAAGGGCCTGCCCCTCAAGGCCAGACCGCCGACCATGCCCTGTCTCCGCGGCGGGTGGAACTTCGACCCTCGCCTCTTCCCTCCTCAGCGGCTGCAGGACGGTTTCGAGGAAGAGTTGCTGGGTTCCTCATCGGCTGGAACTCTCTCCCTAGCAGCCTCGTCCTCCATGTCAGATGACGTTGAGCTTATAAGTTTCAGCGATTTGCTTCGGAGAACAGTTTCTGTGAATAATGCAGTGAAGTGCTTGCCCCTTTTAGTTTTGAACTTCGTGTGCCCTTCTCGATTTAGTGAGAGTTCATCGTAAACCCTCCTTTTCCTTGTTTTGCATCTACACGATGTTCCTCTGTTCCTGTTTATTACTGTTTCTGAATAGAGTGATCTTCTTCTAAAAACCAACCAACTCTCCATGTGGTTAGCAGTAGCTTGATCCCTACCCTGACACGTTTAACGACTCAACCAAGGCTCAAGGCCTGGAAAAGTTTTACCAAGGCGAACAGACCTCAGGAAATTAAAAGTCTTTGCCAAGTTTTCACACAAATTCAAGGATACCAAATGTTGTTCTCTCAGACAGTTAAGTCAAAATGACTAGAATGCATGCCGGACAGCCCATCCTCGGTAGGGATTTCAGACAGACATCTTCTGTTTTTCACACCCTGTCCAATTTTACCTGGAGTTCATTCCCGGAAAATTTTTCGGTGCAAACTGTTGGCAACGGCGCGGCGGCACCCATGGCTCGCCTCCGTATTTTTGCGTAGCACGCATCTGGTCGTGCCGCTCTTCCCGGGCAGTGCACACGCGTACCCCGCGGCCCCGGGGCCCAACCGCCCCGCGGCCGTGCGCGACACGATCAGATGCGGCCCGGACACCACCACGGACACACGGTACTATCAGGTGCGGGTAAGGGAGAGACTGCTTCATTGTAACCCTTTGTATAACCAATTTTAGTGCAATATATAGATTATATATAACGTTCCAACAGTGTTCCTCTAAACCATTACCTAACATGGTGCATTCGGCCGTTTGAGCCCGGCCCCCGTTTGTAAGGGAGAGACTGCTTCATTGTAACCCTTTGTATAACCAATTTTAGTGCAATATATAGATTATATATAACGTTCCAACAGTGTTCCTCTAAACCATTACCTAACAAAACCCACCCAACACATGGTCCGATCAGGAGGCACAGAAATAACACTGCAAAAAACGCAGGTATGCTACAGAAGGAGGTACGGAACATTAGAAGGTACGGAAACCGATAACATGGCAACCTCCTATACGGTACGGAAAGGGGTACGGACATTCCGTGAAATTTAAACCGCCCGATTCCGTACCATGGCTTCCGTACCATATAGGCATCTCTGTGTATTTCTCCTCCGTAACCGACAGTCTTACGCACCGTATGCTAAAAACAGACTACGGAAGTTCCGTTCCGTAAGGGAACGACCGTCATAATTTTTTGCCGTGAAGTTCCTTCCAGGCATGCTCTCTGGTTGGCTCTGTCGCGCTCAGTCGCGCTCGGCTCAAAATAGCTCAGCTCCCTCTGGCCAACAGCGCAGCTCCTTCCCCCACCCAACCGTCTCCACGGCGGGCGAAGCACCTTCCAGCCCGCTCCCGCTTGGCTCGAACGGGGCTGTTGGCATAGTGGATAGCTCACTGGCTTAGTGTGCAGCTGGCTCGGTTTCGAGTCCAGTCGGAGTTGAGAGATTCAACAACACTACATAAACTGCATGTGAAACAGAGACGTCAGTCTTCTATAGTTAAGAGGCACGCCAAGACTGAGAAGCTGAGTCTTACTGACGTGTCACGAGTGTTCCGGGAACAGAGAAGCACCTAGGTCCTGCGTTGTGTTCACAATACAACCCTTCACATGCCCTCCTGCATTTAAAACGGTACCTTCCCCCCCCCCCCCCACACATACACACACACACTCAGCCACCGGTCGACAGGCCCTGCTCCCAGCCAGGCCTCTCCTGGGCGCCCTGTCACCCCTCACATTTTTGGTGAGTACACATATGGCTCGGAGTTGAATCCCTACCAGTATGTAGGCGTGTCTGTAAAATAATAACTTTTTGGTCCAAGGATGACAATTGCAATTTTGTCTAGTCATTCTCTCATGGCCCAGGATACGCTCCTAGGCCGAGGGAAGGATGAGAACAAAGGGACCAAGGAGCAACAATTTTCTCTGTGAAACCTGGTCTTTCCTCGAGATCTGGGCCTCGAACGCGGGGGCCGGCATTCCTCTCCCCGGTCCGCTCAGGTGCCGGCGCGAACGTGCCGTACGCGCCTCCAGCAAGGGGCAGAAAAAGCTCAGTGTGGAACAATGGACACCCTTTCAACGCAACAGATTAACGCTAAAACAAAGGCACTGGCGTCGAGCAGCGAATGACCGCTCCGCCTCAGTCGCCCTCTAGCTGCACCGTGAAATGGACGCGCTACTCCCCACCCATGCTTGTGCTCCTGATCAGCGCCTTCTTGGTGGCCTTCCTCTACGGGAGGCGGAGGCCTCAGCTCCCCGACGTGTCCCTGGAAGGGAACATCGGGGCGGGCAAATCTACCTTGGCTACTGGCTTGCAGCAAACCGGCAAGTACTACGTTGTGAAGGAGCCGGTCCAGGACTGGCAGGACGCCGGAGGACACAACCTCCAGGCCCCCTCTCGCAAGACACTCGAGTGAGGGCTTTCCCTTTCCAAGCCTTGGTACTGGCCATTCTGCATGCCCGAGCACTGTTCCAGACGACCCGCCTTCGTGTTTTCGAACGCTCCATGGAGTGCTCTCTGTACGTGTTCGCCGAGGCCCACATGCTGTCGGGGGCCAGGACCCCCCCCCCCCCCCCCCAACACTCACACACACACTCACACATGGCCGTCCTGCGCCAGCTCTTCCACGCGCTCCAGGACAAGACCCGCCAGCGGTGCTACGTCGTCGTGCGGACCGGCCCGGAGGAAGCCCACCGCCGCATGTCCAACCAAGGCCGAGTGGAGGAGCAAGCGCTCCCGTTGGACTACCTGCGACGCCTCCACCAGCTCTCTGACAAGTGTCTCCTGGAGCAGGAAACAGACCCCGTGTTCGTGGTGATGCCGCCCGAGGAGATCCTTGCAAGAGTAATTCTTTTTCTGGATCAGGGTAAGGCGAGGCGTTTACGCGGGCAGTGGCGGAGGCTGACGTCCAGCCGGACGCCGGGGCCTCCCGGGCCCCTCCCTGCAGGGCGGCGAAGTCCCGGGGCGCGAACGCCACTGTCGCCGCTCCCGGCCGCCGTTGCGGGAGCAGCGACACCAGTGCCTTCCCGATCCATCCGATCCAGCGGTCCCCGCTGGCACGCAGACCCACATGCTGAGGACCTACCAGAACGACCACGGCAGCCGCGCCTCGACGCCAGGAAACGCCGGCCGAGATCGTAGAGGACGGACCGAATTTTTGGTGAATGAGATGTCGGACAGACTGTACGGAAGCGGACTTGCACGCCGGGCGAGCAAGAGAGACAGAGGGAGGAGCGATTTGTTTACCTGCCGTCGTGCCTACCTCTGTCTCTCTCGTTCGCTCGGTGTGCAGTCCGATTCCGTCTCACTCCGGCCGGTCGGACTCAGACCCTGCATGTCGAATTGTGCCAAAGCGTTTGATAACAAATTAACTTAAATGTCGCAGTGAGCCGTGAGAGCTACTTAAGCAAGGAGGGCTCGAGCAAGTCTTCGAAAGGAGAATGTCCTGTAGGAAAGGGGCCAAACACAAAGGACTTTTCAAAAGGGCCCACATATGGTAAGCCGCCAAGTTTATCTCTATCAATATTAGTGATCAACGCGCCAGGCGAAGGCTCCTCGGTGCCGGCCGGCCAGGCTAATGCTGGGATGAGCCGCGGCGTTCGCCGTGAATTCGTGCGTAGGTGCCGTGCGTGTCTGTGTGCGTGGTGCACGACGTGAAGGGCTCGCGTGCGTGCAGGGCCAGTGTGCAGGGTTGGCGTGCGTTCAGATTGTGCGTGCGTCGTACAGTATGTGGGCGTGTGGCGCAGAGCGTCTTTTCGTCGTTTCCGCGGTGTGCCCGCCATATTCCCCGGCTCGTGCCCTCTCGCGCTGTGCCCCGCCGTGCCCGTTCGCTGTTGTGCGAACAACATTTGAGCCGTGCGCATGCATGCGTGCCTGTGGGATGTGCGACGGGGGGGGGGGGGGGGGGGGCGTTTGCTTAGCATTCACATTCTGCGGTGCAGGACATTCTGTGTGCACGACATCATTTAGCATGGAGCCCGCGTGGCGTGCTCGCGTGCGTGCAGGGCTAAGTGTGCTGGGTTTTTGCGTGCGTTCACGGTGCTGTCGAATACCGGCTCGCGCCAATATGCCCCCTCCCCCCCTCCCCCAGTAGCCCTCCCCCGCGCCAACCCCTCTCAGCAGTGTCATGAAATCGCGCGTGGTGCAGGACGTGGGCAGAACGTGTGCAGGGCGTGTGCAGCACGTGTGCATTCCGCCTCTTCGCGCCGTGACCCAGCCCCCCTGCCCCCGTCCCCCGTGCCCCAGCGCAGGCCCGCCCGCCGTGCCCCGCCGTGTCGTGTGCGTGTCGTCCAGGCCGAGCGTGCGCCGTAATCGTGCGAGATTCGCGTGTGTTCTGGGGGTGTCGTGTGGGCTCTACCACTCTCTCTCGCTCTCTCTCTCTCTCTCTCTCCCTTTCTCTCTCCCTCTCCCTTTCTCTCTCTCTCTTTTTCTCTCTCCCTCTTCTCTCTCTCTCTCTCTCTCTCTCTCTCTCTCTCTCTTCTCTCTCTCCCTCTCTCTCTCTCTCTCTCTCTCTCTCTCTCTCTCTCTCTCTCTCTCTCTCTCTCTCTCTCTCTCTCACTGTCTCTCTCCACCTATCTCGGGCTCTTCCGGCCGGCGAATCACTCGCTACGCGCACCCTGACCCTGCCCTGCGGTACGGTGCGGCCAGACGGCACAGAGCCAGCCGCGTACCAGCGGCACGGCCGCCGGACCCTATTGGTGCCAGCCGGTCGGGCCCCGGAGCGTGCGCGATTGGCACGGGCGTGTGCCGTGCGCAGAGATATCATGCGTGGCGCAGGGCGTGCATGCGTGCGTGCATGTGCGTGGAGCACTTCGAAGGCCTGAGAACGTCGTCCTAAGATGCATTCCGCCTCTTCCGCGAGACCAAGCTCGTTTCTAGTTCGCGCCGAGGAATTCCACGGCGTTTGAAATGCCTCCGAAGTCCTCTCCCTCTTTGGTGCGGGTAGGAAACAGAATAAAGTGGATAGCAGACTTATGAGCTACCCGTAACGTTCCCAGCAGTTCATTCGTAATGAAACTTTATCATAACACGATACACAAGGCCCCGCGGTAACGTTCTTAAAAGACCGCTGTGGGAACGTTAACATCTCCCTCAGCACTTCATAACGTTCCCAGCAGATATTCGTAACAATAGTTTATCATAACACAATACACATGGCCTTTGCGGTAACGTTCTTAAAAGACCGCTGTGGAACGTTAATATCTCCCTCTTTCGTGCGGGTAGTAAACAGAATGAAGCGGGTAGCAGACTTATGAGCTACTCGTAACGTTCTCAGCAGTTCATTCGTAATGAAACTTTATGATAACACGATACACGGGGCCCGGGCCCTCGCGAAACGTTCTGAAAAGACCGCTGTGGGAACGTTAATATCTCCCTCTTTGGTGCGGTTAGTAAACAGCATAAAGCGGATAGCAGACTTATAAGTTACCCGTAACGTTCCTAGCAGATCATTCGTAAGAATAGTTTATCATAACACAATACACATGGCCTTAGCGGTAACGTTCTTAAAAGACCGCTGTGAGAACGGTAATATCTCCCTCCTTAGTGCTGGTAGCGAACAGAATGCAGCTTATAGCAGACTTATACGCGATTCCTAGCGTTCCCAGAAGTTCGTTCGTAAGAATAGTTTATCAGAACACGATACACGGGTAACGTTCCTTAGCGGTAACGTTCTTAAAAGACCGCTGTGAGAACGGTTATATCTCCCTCCTTAGTACTGGTAGCGAACAGAATGCAGCTTATAGCAGACTTATACGCGATCCCTAGAGTTCCCAGCAGTTCGTTCGTAAGAATAGTTTATCAGAACACGATATACAGGGCCCTCGCGGTAACGTTCTTAAAAGACCGCTGTAGGAAAGTTAGCATCTCCCTCTTTGGTGCGGGTAGGAAACAGAATAAAGCGGATAGCAGACTTATGAGCTACCCGTAACGTTCCCAGCAGTTCATTCGTAATGAAACTTTATCATAACACGATACACAAGGCCCCCGCGGTAACGTTCTTAAAAGACCGCTGTGACAACGTTAATATCTCCCTCTTTGGTGCACTTCGTAATCAGCATAAAGCGGATAGCAGACTTATAAGCTACCCGTAACGTTCCCAGCAGTTCATTCGTAATGAAACTTTATCAGAACACTATACACAGGGCCCTCGCGGTAACGCTCTTAACAGACCGCTGTGGGAACGTTAATATCTCCCTCCTTAGTGCTGATACCGAACAGAATGCAGCTTTTAGCAGACTTATACGCGATCCGGAATGTTCTCAGCACTTCATTCGTAACAATAGTTTATCATAACACAATTCACATGGCCTTTGCGGTAACGTTCTTAAAAGACCGCTGTGGGAACGTTAATATCTCCCTCTTTCGTGCGGGTAGTAAACAGAATGAAGCGGGTAGCAGACTTATAAGCTACTCGTAACGTTTTTAGCAGTTCATTCGTAATGAAACTTTATGATAACACGATACACGGGGCCCTCGCGAAAACGTTCTTAAAAGATCGCTGTGGGAACGTTAATATCTCCCTCTTTGGTGTAGTTAGTAATCAGCATAAAGCGGATAGCAGACTTATAAGTTACCCGTAACGTTCCCAGCAGATCATTCGTAAGAATAGTTTATCATAACACAATACACATGGCCTTGCGGTAACGTTCTTAAAAGACCGCTGTGAGAACGGTAATATCTCCTTCCTTAGTGCTGGTAGCGAACAGAATGCAGCTTATAGCAGACTTATACGCGATCCCTAGCGTTCCCAGAAGTTCGTTCGTAAGAATAGTTTATCAGAACACGATACACAGGGCCCTCGCGGTAACGTTCTTAAAGACCGCTGTGGGAACGTTAATATCTCCCTCTTTGGTGCGGTAGTAAACAGAATAAAGCCGATAGCAGACTTATAAGCTACCCGTAACGTTCCTAGCAGATCATTCGTAAGAATAGTTTATCATAACACAATACACATGGCCTAAGCGGTAACGTTCTTAAAAGACCGCTGTGGGAACGTTAACATCTCCCTCTTTGGTGCGGGTAGTAAACAGAATGAGGCCGAAAGCAGACTTATAAGCTACTCGTAACGTTCCCAGCAGTTCATTCGTAATGAAACTTTATGATAACACGATACACAGGGCCCTCGCGAAAACGTTCTAAAAGACCGCTGTGAGGAACGTTAATATCTCCCTCTTTGGTGCAGTTAGTAATCAGCATAAAGCGGATAGCAGACTTATAAGTTACCCGTAACGTTCCTAGCAGATCATTCGTAAGAATAGTTATCATAACACAATACACATGGCCTTAGCGGTAACGTTCTTAAAAGACCGCTGTGACAACGGTAATATCTCCCTCCTTAGTACTGGTAGCGAACAGAATGCTGCTTATAGCAGACTTATACGCGATCCCTAGCGTTCCAAGCAGTTCGTTCGTGAGAATAGTTTATCAGAACACGATTCACGAGGCCTTAGCGGTAACGTTCTTAAAAGACCGCTGTAAGAACGGTTATATCTCCTTCCTTAGTGCTGGTAGCGAACAGAATGCAGCTTATAGCAGACTTATACGCGATCCCTAACGTTCCCAGCAGTTCGTTCGTAAGAATAGTTTATCAACACACGATATACAGGGCCCTTTGCGGTAACGTTCTTAAAAGACCGCTGTGGAACGTTAACATCTCCTCTTTGGTGCGGGTAGGAAACAGAATAAAGCGGATAGCAGACTTATAGAGCTACCCGTAACGTTCCCAGCAGTTCATTCGTAATGAAACTTTATCAGAACACTATACACAGGGCCCTCGCGGTAACGTTCTTAACAGACCGCTGTGGGAACGTTAATATCTCCCTCTTTGGTGCTGATACCGAACAGAATGCAGCTTTTAGCAGACTTATACGCGATTCGGAATGTTCCCAGCATTTCATTCGTAACAATAGTTTATCATAACACAATTCACATGGCCTTTGCGGTAACGTTCTTAAAAGACCGCTGTGGGAACGTTAATATCTCCCTCTGTCGTGCAGGTAGCAGAACAGAATGAAGCGGGTAGCAGACTTATAAGCTACTCCGTAACGTTTTTAGCAGTTCATTCGTAATGAAACTTTATGATAACACGATACACGGGGCCCGGGGCTCTCACGAAAACGTTCTTAAAAGACCGCTGTGGGAACGTTAATATCTCCCTCTTTCGTGCGGGTAGTAAACAGAATGAAGCGGGTAGCAGACTTATGAGCTACTCGTAACGTTCTCAGCAGTTCATTCGTAATGAAACTTTATGATAACACGATACACGGGGCCCGGGGCCCTCGCGAAAACGTTCTGAAAAGACCGCTGTGGGAACGTTAATATCTCCCTCTTTGGTGCGGTTAGTAAACAGCATAAAGCGGATAGCAGACTTATAAGTTACCCGTAACGTTCCTAGCAGATCATTCGTAAGAATAGTTTATCATAACACAATACACATGGCCTTAGCGGTAACGTTCTTAAAAGACCGCTGTGGGAACGTTAACATCTCCCTCTTTGGTGCGGGTAGGAAACAGAATAAAGCGGATAGCAGACTTATAAGCTACCCGTAACGTTCCTAGCAGATCATTCGTAAGAATAGTTTATCATAACACAATACACATGGCCTTAGCGGTAACGTTCTTAAAAGACCGCTGTGGAGAACGGTAATATCTCCCTCCTTAGTGCTGGTAGCGAACAGAATGCAGCTTATAGCAGACTTATACGCGATCCCTAGCGTTCCCAGAAGTTCGTTCGTAAGAATAGTTTATCAGAACACGATATACAGGGCCCTCGCGGTAACGTTCTTAAAAGACCGCTGTGGGAACGTTAACATCTCCCTCTTTGGTGCGGGTAGGAAACAGAATGAAGCGGATAGCAGACTTATAAGCTACCCGTAACGTTCCTAGCAGTTCATTCGTAAGAAACTTTATCATAACACATATACACAAGGCCCCGCGGTAACGTTCTTAAAAGACCGCTGTGAGAACGTTAATATCTCCCTCTTTGGTGCTGGTAGCGAAACAGAATAAAGCGGATAGCAGACTTATAAGCGATCCCTAACGTTCCCAGCAGTTCATTCGTAAGAATAGTTTATCAGAACACGATACACATGGCCTTAGCGGTAACGTTCTTAAAAGACCGCTGTGAGAACGGTAATATCTCCCTCCTTCGTGCTAGTAGCGAACAGAATGCAGCTTATAGCAGACTTATACGCGATCCCTAACGTTCCCAGCAGTTCATTCGTAAGAATAGTTTATCAAAACACGATACACAGGGCCCTTGCGGTAACGTTCTTAAAAGACCGCTGTGGAAACGTTAACATCTCCTCTTTGGTGCGGGTAGGAAACAGAATAAAGCGGATAGCAGACTTATGAGCTACCCGTAACGTTCCCAGCAGTTCATTCGTAATGAAACTTTATCATAACACGATACACAAGGCCCCCGCGGGTAACGTTCTTAAAAGACCGCTGTGGAACGTTAACATCTCCCTCTTTGGTGCGGGTAGGAAACAGAATAAAGCGGATAGCAGACTTATAAGCTACCCGTAACGTTTCCAGCAATTTATTCGTAATGAAACTTTAATAGAACACTATGCACAGGGCCTTCGCGGTAACGTTCTTAAAAGACCGCTGTGGGAACGTTAACATCTCTCAGCACTTCATTCGTAACAATAGTTTATCATAACACAATACACATGGCCTTAGCGGTAACGTTCTTAAAAGACCGCTGTGAGAACGGTAATATCTCCCTCCTTAGTGCTGGTAGCGAACAGAATGCAGCTTATAGCAGACTTATACGCGATCCCTAACGTTCCCAGAAGTTTATTCGTAAGAATAGTTTATCAGAACACGATTCACAGGGCCCTCGCGGTAACGTTCTTAAAAGACCGCTGTGGGAACGTTAACATCTCCCTCTTTGGTGCGGGTAGGAAACAGAATAAAGCGGATAGCAGACTTATGAGCTACCCGTAACGTTCCCAGCAGTTCATTCGTAATGAAACTTTATCAGAACACCATACACAGGGCCCTCGCGGTAACGTTCTTAACAGACCGCTGTGGGAACGTTAATATCTCCCTCTTTGGTGCTGATACCGAACAGAATGCAGCTTTAAGCAGACTTATACGCGATTCGGAATGTTCCCAGCAGTTCATTCGTAACAATAGTTTATCATAAAACAATTCACATGGCCTTTACGGTAACGTTCTTAAAAGACCGCTGTGGGAACGTTAATATCTCCCTCTTTGTGCGGGTAGTAAACAGAATAAAGCGGGTAGCAGACTTATAAGCTACTCGTAACGTTCCCAGCAGTTCATTCGTAATGAAACGTTATGATAACACGATACACGGGGCCCTCGCGAAAACGTTCTTAAAAGACCGCTGTGGGAACGTTAATATCTCCCTCTTTGCAGCAGTTAGTAATCAGCATAAAGCGGATAGCAGACTTATAAGTTACCCGTAACGTCCCTAGCAGATCATTCGTAAGAATAGTTTATCATAACACAATCCACATGGCCTTAGCGGTAACGTTCTTAAAAGACCGCTGTGAGAACGGTAATATCTCCCTCCTTAGTGCTGGTAGCGAACAGAATGCAGCTTATAGCACACTTATACGCGATCCCTAGCGTTCCCAGAAGTTCGTTCGTAAGAATAGTTTATCAGAACACGATACACGGAGCCTTCGCGAAAACGTTCTTAATAGACCGCTGTGGGAACGTTAATATCTCCCTCTTTGGTGCGGTTAGTAAACAGCATAAAGCGGATAGCAGACCTATAAGTTACCCGTAACGTTCCTAGCAGATCATTCGTAAGAATAGTTTATCATAACACAATACACATAGCCTTAGCGGTAACGTTCTTAAAAGACCGCTGTGAGAACGGTAATATCTCCCTCCTTAGTGCTGCTAGCGAACAGAATGCAGCTTATAGCAGACTTATACGCGATCCCAAGCGTTCCCAGAAGTTCGTTCGTAAGAATAGTTTATCAGAACACGATTCACAGGGCCCTCGCGGTAACGTTCTTTACAGACCGCTGTAGGAACATTAATATCTCCCTCTTTGGTGCTGATACCGAACAGAATGCAGCTTTTGGCAGACTTATACGCGATCCGAAATGTTCTTAGCCCTTCATTCGTAACAATAGTTTATCATAACGCAATACACATGGCCTTTGCGGTAACGTTCTTAAAAGACCGCTGTGGGAACGTTAATATCTCCCTCTTTCGTGCGGGTAGTAAACAGAATGAAGCGGGTAGCAGACTTATGAGCTACTCGTAACGTTCTCAGCAGTTCATTCGTAATGAAACTTTATGATAAAACCATACACGGGGCCCGGGGCTCTCGCGAAAACGTTCTGAAAAGACCGCTGTGGGAACGTTAATATCTCCCTCTTTGGTGCAGTTAGTAATCAGCATAAAGCGGATAGCAGACTAATAAGTTACCCGTAACGTTCCTAGCAGATCATTCGTAAGAATAGTTTATCATAACACAATACACATGGCCTTAGCGGTAACGTTCTTAAAAGACCGCTGTGAGAACGGTAATTTCTCCCTCCTTAGTGCTGGTAGCGAACAGAATGCAGCTTATGGCAGACTTATACGCGATCCCTAGCGTTCCCAGCAGTTTGTTTGTAAGAATAGTTTATCAGAACACGATATACAGGGCCCTCGCGGTAACGTTCTTAAAAGACCGCTGTAGGAACGGTAGCATCTCCCGCTTTGGTGCGGGTAGGAAACAGAATGAAGCGGACAGCAGACTTATGAGCTACCCGTAACGTTCCCAGCAGTTGATTCGTAATGAAACTTTATCAGAAAACTATACACAGGGCCCTCGCGGTAACGTTCTTAACAGACCGCTGTGGGAACATTAATATCTCCCTCTTTGGTGCTGATACCGAACAGAATGCAGCTTTAAGCAGACTTATACGCGATTCGGAATGTTCCCAGCAGTTCATTCGTAACAATAGTTTATCATAAAACAATTCACATGGCCTTTGCGGTAACGTTCTTAAAAGACCGCTGTGGGAACGTTAATATCTCTCTCTTTGTCGTGCGGGTAGTAAACAGAATGAAGCGGGTAGCAGACTTATAAGCTACTCGTAACGTTTTTAGCAGTTCATTCGTAATGAAACTTTATGATAACACGATACACGGGGCCGTCGCGAAAACGTTCTTAAAAGACCGCTGTGGGAACGTTAATATCTCCCTCTTTGGTGCGGTTAGTAAACAGCATAAAGCGGATAGCAGACTTATAAGTTACCCGTAACGTTCCTAGCAGATCATTCGTAAGAATAGTTTATCATAACACAATACACATGGCCTTAGCGGTAACGTTCTTAAAAGACCGCTGTGAGAACGGTAATATCTCCCTCCTTAGTGCTGGTAGCGAACAGAATGCAGCTTATAGCAGACTTATACGCGATCCCTAACGTTCCCAGAAGTTCATTCGTAAGAATAGTTTATCAGAACACGATTCACAGGGCCCTCGCGGTAACGTTCTTAAAAGACCGCTGTGGGAACGTTAACATCTCCCTCTTTGGTGCGGGTAGGAAACAGAATAAAGCGGATAGCAGACTTATAAGCTACCGTAACGTTCCTAGCAGATCATTCGTAAGAATAGTTTATCATAACACATACACATGGCCTTAGCGGTAACGTTCTTAAAAGACCGCTGTGAGGAACGTTAACATCTCCCTCTTTGGTGCGGGTAGAAACAGAATAAAGCGTATAGCAGACTTATGAGCTACCCGTAACGTTCCCAGCAGTTCATTCGTAATGAAACTTTATCATAACACGATACACAAGGCCCCCCTCGCGGTAACGTTTAAAAGACCGCTGTGGGAACGTTAACATCTCCCTCTTTGGTGCGGGTAGGAAACAGAATAAAGCGGATAGCAGACTTATAAGCTACCCGTAACGTTCCCAGCAGTTCATTCGTAATGAAACTTTATCAGAACACTATACACAGGGCCCTCGCGGTAACGTTCTTAACAGACCGCTGTGGGAACGTTAATATCTCCCTCTTTGGTGCTGATACCGAACAGAATGCAGCTTTTAGCAGACTTATACGCGATCCGGAATGTTCCCAGCACTTCATTCGTAACAATAGTTTATCATAACACAATTCACATGGCCTTTGCGGTAACGTTCTTAAAAGACCGCTGTGGGAACGTTAATATCTCCTCTTTCGTGCGGGTAGTAAACAGAATGAAGCGGATAGCAGACTTATGAGCTACTCGTAACGTTCTCCAGCAGTTCATTCGTAATGAAACTTTATGATAACACGATACACGGGGCCCGGGGCCCTCGCGAAAACGTTCTGAAAAGACCGCTGTGGGAACGTTAATATCTCCTCTTTGGTGCAGTTAGTAAACAGCATAAAGCGGATAGCAGACTTATAAGTTACCGTAACGTTCTAGCAGATCATTCGTAAGAATAGTTTATCATAACACAATACACATGGCCTTAGCGGTAACGTTCTTAAAAGACCGCTGTGAGAACGGTAATATCTCCCTCCTTAGTGCTGGTAGCGAACAGAATGCAGCTTATAGCAGACTTATACGCGATCCCTAACGTTCCCAGAAGTTCGTTCGTAAGAATAGTTTATCAGAACACGATTCACAGGGCCCTCGCGGTAACGTTCTTAAAAGACCGCTGTGGGAACGTTAACATCTCCCTCTTTGGTGCGGGTAGGAAACAGAATAAAGCGGATAGCAGACTTATAAGCTACCCGTAACGTTCCTAGCAGATCATTCGTAAGAATAGTTTATCATAACACATTACACATGGCCTTAGCGGTAACGTTCTTAAAAGACCGCTGTGAGAACGTTAATATCTCCCTCCCTAGTGCTGGTAGCGAACAGAATGCAAGCGCTTATAGCAGACTTATACGCGATACCCTAACGTTCCCAGCAGTTCGTTCGTAAGAATAGTTTATCAGAACACGATACACATGGCCTTAGCGGTAACGTTCTTAAAAGACCGCTGTGAGAACGGTAATATCTCCTCCTTCGTGCTGGTAGCGAACAGAATGCAGCGGATAGCAGACTTATACGCGAACCGTAACGTTCCGAGCAGTTCATTCGTTAGAATAGTTTATCAGAACACAATACACAGTGCCCTTGCGGTAACGTTCTTAAAAGAACGCTATGGGAACGTTAACATCTCTCTCTTTGGTGCGGGTAGGAAAAGAATAAAGCGGATAGCAGACTTATGAGCTACCCGTAACGTTCCTAGCAGTTCATTCGTAATAAAACTTTATCATAACACGATACACAAGGCCCACGCGGTAACGTTCTTAAAAGACCGCTGTTAATATCTCCCTCTTTGGTGCGGGTAGGAAACAGAATAAAGCGGATAGCAGACTTATAAGCTACCCGTAACGTTCCCAGCAGTACATTCGTAATGAAACTTTATCAGAACACTATACACAGGGCCCTCGCGGTAACGTTCTTAACAGACCGCTGTGGGAACGTTAATATCTCCCTCCTTAGTGCTGATACCGAACAGAATGCAGCTTTTAGCAGACTTATACGCGATCCGGAATGTTCTCAGCACTTCATTCGTAACAATAGTTTATCATAACACGATTCACAGGGCCCTCGCGGTAACGTTCTTAAAAGATCGCTGTGGGAACGTTAACATCTCCCTCTTTGATGCTGGTAGGAAACAGAATAAAGCGGATAGCAGAATTATGAGCTACCCGTAACGTTCCCAGCAGTTCATTCGTAATGAAACTTTATCATAACACGATACACAAGGCCCTCGCGGTAACGTTCTTAAAAGACCGCTGTGGGAACGTTAATATCTCCCTCTTTGGTGCGGGTTGGGAAACAGAATAAAGCGGATAGCAGACTTATAAGTTACTTGTAACGTCCCTAGCAGATCATTCGTAACAATAGTTTATCATAACACAATACACATGGCCTTAGCGGTAACGTTCTTAAAAGACCGCTGTGAGAACGGTAATATCTCCCTCCTTAGTGCTGGTAGCGAACAGAATGCAGCTTATAGCAGACTTATACGCGATCCCTAGCGTTCCCAGAAGTTCGTTCGTAAGAATAGTTTATCAGAACACGATACACAGGGCCCTCGCGGTAACGTTCTTAAAAGACCGCTGTGGGAACGTTAACATCTCCCTCTTTGGTGCGGGTAGGAAACAGAATAAAGCGGATAGCAGACTTATGAGCTACCCGTAACGTTCCCAGCAGTTCATTCGTAATGAAACTTTATCAGAAAACTATACACAGGGCCCTCGCGGTAACGTTCTTAACAGACCGCTGTGGGAACATTAATATCTCCCTCTTTGGTGCTGATACCGAACAGAATGCAGCTCTTGGCAGACTTATACGCGATCCGGAATGTTCCCAGCACTTCATTCGTAACAATAGTTTATCATAACACAATTCACATGGCCTTTGCGGTAACGTTCTTAAAAGACCGATGTGGGAACGTTAATATCTCCCTCTTTCGTGCGGGTAGTAAACAGAATGAAGCGGGTAGCAGACTTATAAGCTACTCGTAACGTTCTTAGCAGATCATTCGTAATGAAACTTTATGATAACACGATACACGGGGCCCGAGGCTCTCGCGAAAACGTTCTTAAAAGACCGCTGTGGGAACGTTAATATCTCCCTCTTTCGTGCGGGTAGTAAACAGAATGAAGCGGGTAGCAGACTTATAAGCTACCCGAAACGTTCCTAGCAGATCATTCGTAAGAATAGTTTATCATAACACAATACACATGGCCTTAGCGGTAACGTTCTTAAAGGACCGCTGTGAGAACGGTAATATCTCCCTCCTTAGTGCTGGTAGCGAACAGAATGCAGCTTATAGCACACTTATACGCGATCCCTAGCGTTCCCAGAAGTTCGTTCGTAAGAATAGTTTATCAGAACACGATTCACAGGGCCCTCGCGGTAACGTTCTTAAAAGATTGCTGTGGGAACGTTAACATCTCCCTCTTTGGTGCGGGTAGGAAACAGAATAAAGCGGATAGCAGACTTATAAGCTACCCGTAACGTTCCTAGCAGAATCATTCGTAAGAATAGTTTATCATAACACATTACACATGGCCTTAGCGGTAACGTTCTTAAAAGACCGCTGTGAGAACGGTAATATCTCCCTCCTTAGTGCTGGTAGCGATCAGAATGCAGCTTATAACAGACTAATACGCGATCCCAAGCGTTCCCAGCAGTTCGTTCGTAAGAATAGTTTGTCAGAACACGATACACAGTGCCCTCGCGGTAACGTTCTTAAAAGACCGCTGTGGGAACGTTAATATCTCCCTCTTTGGTGCAGTTAGTAATCAGAATAAAGCGGATAGCAGACTTATAGCTACCCGTAACGTTCCTAGCAGATCATTCGTAAGAATAGTTTATCATAACACAATACACATGGCCTTTGCGGTAACGTTCTTAAAAGACCGCTGTGGGAACGTTAATATCTCCCTCTTTCGTGCGGGTAGTAAACAGAATGAAGCGGGTAGCAGACTTATGAGCTACTCGTAACGTTCTCAGCAGTTCATTCGTAATGAAACTTTATCATAACACGATACACAAGGCCCCCGCGCGTAACGTTCTTAAAAGACCGCTGTGGGAACGTTAATATCTCCCTCTTTGGTGCAGTAGTAAACAGCATAAAGCGGATAGCAGACTTATAAGTTACCCGTAACGTTCCTAGCAGATCATTCGTAAGAAAAGTTTATCATAACACAATACACATGGCCTTAGCGGTAACGTTCTTAAAAGACCGCTGTGAGAACGGTAATATTTCTCCCTCCTTAGTGCTGGTAGCGAACAGAATGCAGCTTATAGCAGACTTATACGCGATCCCTAGCGTTCCCAGAAGTTCGTTCGTAAGAATAGTTTATCAGAACACGATATCACAGGGCCCTCGCGGTAACGTTCTTAAAAGACCGCTGTGGGAACGTTAACATCTCCCTCTTTGGTGCTGGTAGGAAACAGAATAAAGCGGATAGCAGAATTATGAGCTACCCGTAACGTTCCCAGCAGTTCATTCGTAATGAAACTTTATCAGAACACGATACACAGGGCCCTCGCGGTAACGTTCTTAAAAGACCGCTGTGGAACGTTAATATCTCCCTCTTTGGTGCTGATACCGAACAGAATGCAGCTTTAGCAGACTTATACGCGATTCGGAATGTTCCCAGCAGTTCATTCGTAACAATAGTTTATCATAAAACAATACACATGGCCTTTGCGGTAACGTTCTTAAAAGACCGATGTGGGAACGTTAATATCTCCCTCTTTCGTGCGGGTAGTAAACAGAATGAAGCGGGTAGCAGACTTATAAGCTACCCGTAACGTTCCCAGCAGTTTATTCGTAATGAAACTTTATGATAACACGATACACGGGGCCCGGGGCTCTCGCGAAAACGTTCTTAAAAGACCGCTGTGGGAACGTTAATATCTCCCTCTTTGGTGCGGTTAGTAAACAGCATAAAGCGGATAGCAGACTTATAAGTTACCCGTAACGTTCCTAGCAGATCATTCGTAAGAATAGTTTATCATAACACAATACACATGGCCTTAGCGGTAACGTTCTTAAAAGACCGCTGTGAGAACGGTAATATCTCCCTCTTTGGTGCGGGTAGGAAACAGAATAAAGCGGATAGCAGACTTATGAGCTACCTGTAACGTTCCCAGCAGTTCATTCGTAATGAAACTTTATCAGAACACGATACACAGGGCCCTCGCGGTAACGTTCTTAAAAGACCGCTGTGGGAACGTTAACATCTCCCTCTTTGGTGCGGGTAGGAAACAGAATAAAGCGGATAGCAGACTTATAAGCTACCCGTAACGTTCCCAGCAGTTCATTCGTAATGAAACTTTATCAGAACACTATACACAGGGCCCTCGCGGTAACGTTCTTAACAGACCGCTGTGGGAACGTTAATATCTCCCTCTTTGGTGCTGATACCGAACAGAATGCAGCTTTTAGCAGACTTATACGCGATCCGGAATGTTCCCAGCACTTCATTCGTAACAATAGTTTATCATAACACAATTCACATGGCCTTTGCGGTAACGTTCTTAAAAGACCGCTGTGGGAACGTTAATATCTCCCTCTTTCGTGCGGGTAGTAAACAGAATAAAGCGGATAGCAGACTTATGAGCTACTCGTAACGTTCCCAGCAGTTCATTCGTAATGAAACTTTATGATAACACGATACACGGGGCCCCTCGCGAAAACGTTCTGAAAAGACCGCTGTGGGAACGTTAATATCTCCCTCTTTGGTGCGGTTAGTAAACAGCATAAAGCGGATAGCAGACTTATAAGTTACTCGTAACGTTCCTAGCAGATCATTCGTAAGAAAAGTTTATCGTACCACAATACACATGGCCTTAGCGGTAACGTTCTTAAAAGACCGCTGTGAGAACGGTAATATCTCCGTCCTTAGTGCTGGTAGCGAACAGAATGCAGCTTAGAGCAGACTTATACGCGATCCCTAGCGTTCCCAGAAGTTCGTTCGTGAGAATAGTTTATCAGAAGACGATTCACAGGGCCCTCGCGGTAACGTTCTTAAAAGACAGCTGTGGAAACGTTAACATCTCCCTCTTTGGTGCGGGTAGGAAACAGAATAAAGCGGATAGCAGACTTATAAGCTACCCGTAACGTTCCCAGCAGTTCATTCGTAATGAAACTTTATCAGAACACTATACACAGGGCCCTCGCGGTAACGTTCTTAACAGACCGCTGTGGGAACGTTAATATCTCCCTCTTTGGTGCAGTTAGTAATCAGCATAAAGCGGATAGCAGACTAATAAGTTACCCGTAACATTCCTAGCAGATCATTCGTAAGAATAGTTTATCATAACACAATACACATGGCCTTAGCGGTAACGTTCTTAAAAGACCGCTGTGAGAACGGTAATATCTCCCTCCTTAGTGCTGGTAGCGAACAGAATGCAGCTTATAGCAGACTTATACGCGATCCCTAGCGTTCCCAGAAGTTCGTTCGTAAGAATAGTTTATCAGAACACGATTCACAGGGCCCTCGCGGTAACGTTCTTAAAAGACCGCTGTGGGAACGTTAACATCTCCCTCTTTGGTGCGGGTAGGAAACAGAATAAAGCGGATAGCAGACTTATAAGCTACTCGTAACGTTCCTAGCAGATCATTCGTAAGAATAGTTTATCATAACACAATACACATGGCCTTAGCGGTAACGTTCTTAAAAGACCGCTGGAAGAACGGTAATATCTCCCTCCCTAGTGCTGGTAGCGAACAGAATGCAGCTTATAGCAGACTTATACGCAATCCCTAGCGTTCCCAGCAGTTCGTTCGTAAAGAATAGTTTATCAGAACACGATATACAGGGCCCTCGCGGTAACGTTCTTAAAAGATCGCTGTAGGAACGTTAACATCTCCCTCTTTGGTGCGGGTAAGGAAACAGAATAAAGCGGATAGCAGACTTATGAGCTACCCGTAACGTTCCCAGCAGTTCATTCGTAATGAAACTTTATCATAACACGATACACAAGGCCCACGCGGTAACGTTCTTAAAAGACCGCTGTGGGAACGTTAACATCTCCCTCCTTGGTGCAGCAGAATGCTTCATTATAAGAAACAGTTCATTCGTAAAAATAGTTTATCATAACACAATACACATGGCCTTAGCGGTAACGTTCTTAAAAGACCGCTGTGAGATCGGTAATATCTCCCTCCTTAGTGCTGGTAGCGAACAGAATGCAGCTTATAGCAGACTTATACGCGATCCCTAACGTTCCCAGCAGTTCATTCGTAAGAATAGTTTATCAGAACACGATTCACAGGGCCCCGCGGTAACGTTCTTAAAAGACCGCTGTGGAACGTTAACATCTCCCTCTTTGGTGCGGGTAGGAAACAGAATAAAGCGGATAGCAGACTTATGAGCTACCCGTAACGTTCCAGCAGTTCATTCGTAATGAAACTTTATCAGAACACCATACACAGGGCCCTCGCGGCAACGTTCTTAACAGACCGCTGTGGGAACGTTAATATCTCCCTCTTTGGTGCTGATACCGAACAGAATGCAGCTTTAAGCAGACTTATACGCGATTCGGAATGTTCCCAGCAGTTCATTCGTAACAAAAGTTTATCATAACAACAATTGACATGGCCTTTGCGGTAACGTTCTTAAAAGACCGCTGTGGGAACGTTAATATCTCCCTCTTTCGTGCGGGTAGTAAACAGAATGAAGCGGGTAGCAGACTTATAAGCTACTCGTAACGTTTTTAGCAGTTCATTCGTAATGAAACTTTATGATAACACGATACACGGGGCCCGGGGCTCTCGCGAAAACGTTCTTAAAAGACCGCTGTGGGAACGTTAATATCTCCCTCTTTGGTGCGGTTAGTAAACAGCATAAAGCGGATAGCAGACTTATAAGTTACTCGTAACGTTTTAAGCAGTTCATTCGTAAGAATAGTTTATCATAACACAATCCACATGGCCTTAGCGGTAACGTTCTTAAAAGACCGCTGTGAGAACGGTAATATCTCCCTCCTCAGTGCTGGTAGCGAACAGAATGCAGCTTATAGCAGACTTATACGCGATCCCTAGCGTTCCCAGAAGTTCGTTCGTAATAATAGTTTATCAGAACACGATTCACAGGGCCCTCGCGGTAACGTTCTTAAAAGATTGCTGTGGGAACGTTAACATCTCCCTCTTTGGTGCGGGTAGGAAACAGAATAAAGCGGATAGCAGACTTATGAGCTACCCGTAACGTTCCTAGCAGATCATTCGTAAGAATAGTTTATCATAACACATTACACATGGCCTTAGCGGTAACGTTCTTAAAAGACCGCTGTGGAGAACGGTAATATCTCCCTCCCTTGTGCTGGTAGCGAGTTCATTCGAATGCAGAACTCACAGGCCCTCGCGAAAACGTTCTTAAAAGATCGCTGTGGGAACGTTAATATCTCCCTCTTTGGTGCAGTTAGTAATCAGCATAAAGCGGATAGCAGACTTATAAGCTACCCGTAACGTTCCTAGCAGATCATTCGTAAGAATAGTTTATCATAACACAATACACATAGCCTTAGCGGTAACGTTCTTAAAAGACCGCTGTGGAACGTTAATATCTCCCTCTTTCGTGCGGGTAGTAAACAGAATGAAGCGGGTAGCAGACTTATGAGCTACTCGTAACGTTCTCAGCAGTTCATTCGTATGAAACTTTATCATAACACGATACACAAGGCCCCCGCGGTAACGTTCTTAAAAGACCGCTGTGGGAACGTTAACATCTCCCTCAGCACCTTCATTCGTAACAATAGTTTATCATAACACAATACACATGGCCTTTGCGGTAACGTTCTTAAAAGACCGCTGTGGGAACGTTAATATCTCCCTCTTTCGTGCGGGTAGTAAACAGAATGAAGCGGGTAGCAGACTTATGAGCTACTCGTAACGTTCTCAGCAGTTCATTCGTAATAAAACTTTATGATAACACGATACACGGGGCCCGGGGCCCTCGCGAAAACGTTCTGAAAAGACCGCTGTGGGAACGTTAATATCTCCCTCTTTGGTGCGGTTAGTAAACAGCATAAAGCGGATAGCAGACTTATAAGTTACCCGTAACGTTCCTAGCAGATCATTCGTAAGAATAGTTTATCATAACACAATACACATGGCCTTAGCGGTAACGTTCTTAAAAGACCGCTGTGAGAACGGTAATATCTCCCTCCTTAGTGCTGGTAGCGAACAGAATGCAGCTTATAGCAGACTTATACACGATCCCTAGCGTTCCCAGAAGTTCGTTCGTAAGAATAGTTTATCAGAACACGATTCACAGGGCCCTCGCGGTAACGTTCTTAAAAGACCGCTGCGGGAACGTTAACATCTCCCTCTTTGGTGCGGGTAGGAAACAGAATGAAGCGGATAGCAGACTTATAAGCTACCCGTAACGTTCCTAGCAGATCATTCGTAAGAATAGATTATCATAACACAATACACATGGCCTTAGCGGTAACGTTCTTAAAAGACCGCTGTGAGAACGGTAATATCTCCCCCTTGTGCTGGTAGCGAACAGAATGCAAAGGCCCTCGCGAAAACGTTCTTAAAAGATCGCTGTGGGAACGTTAATATCTCCCTCTTTGGTGCAGTTAGTAATCAGCATAAAGCGGATAGCAGACTTATAAGCTACCCGTAACGTTCCTAGCAGATCATTCGTAAGAATGGTTTATCATAACACAATACACATAGCCTTAGCGGTAACGTTCTTAAAGACCGCTGGGAACGTTAATATCTCCCTCTTTCGTGCGGGTAGTAAACAGAATGAAGCGGGTAGCAGACTTATAAGCTGCTCGTAACGTTCTCAGCAGTTCATTCGTATGAAACTTTATCATAACACGATACACAAGGCCCCCGCGGTTACGTTCTTAAAAGACCGCTGTGGGAACGTTAACATTTCCTTTAGCACCTTATTCGTAACAATAGTTTATCATAACACAATACACATGGCCTTTGCGGTAACGTTCTTAAAAGACCGCTGTAAGGGAACGTTAATATCTCTCTCTTTCGTGCGGGTAGTAAACAGAATGAAGCGGGTAGCAGACTTATGAGCTACTCGTAACGTTCTCAGCAGTTCATTCGTAATAAATCTTTATGATAACACGATACACGGGGCCCGGGGCCCTCGCGAAAACGTTCTGAAAAGACCGCTGTGGGAACGTTAATATCTCCCTCTTTGGTGCGGTTAGTAAACAGCATAAAGCGGATAGCAGACTTATAAGTTACCCGTAACGTTCCTAGCAGATCATTCGTAAGAATAGTTTATCATAACACAATACACATGGCCTTAGCGGTAACGTTCTTAAAAGACCGCTGTGAGAACGGTAATATCTCCCTCCTTAGTGCTGGTAGCGAACAGAATGCAGCTTATAGCAGACTTGTACGCGATCCCTAGCGTTCCCAGAAGTTCGTTCGTAAGAATAGTTTATCAGAACACGATTCACAGGGCCCTCGCGGTAACGTTCTTAAAAGACCGCTGTGGGAACGTTAACATCTCCCTCTTTGGTGCGGGTAGGAAACAGAATGAAGCGGATAGCAGACTTATAAGCTACCCGTAACGTTCCTAGCAGATCATTCGTAAGAATAGATTTATCATAACACAATACACATGGCCTTAGCGGTAACGTTCTTAAAAGACCGCTGGGAGAACGGTAATATCTCCCTCCTTAGTACTGGTAGCGAACAGAATGCAGCTTATAGCAGACTTATACGCAATCCCTAGCGTTCCCAGCAGTTCGTTCCGTAAGAATAGTTTATCAGAACACGATATACAGGGCCCTCGCGGTAACGTTCTTAAAAGACCGCTGTAGGAACGTTAACATCTCCTTCTTTGGTGCGGGTAGGAAACAGAATGAAGCGGGTAGCAGACTTATGAGCTACCCGTAACGTTCCCAGCAGTTCATTTGTAATAAAACTTTATTAGAACACCATACACAGGGCCCTCGCGGTAACGTTCTTAACAGACCGCTGTGGGAACGTTAATATCTCCCTCTTTGGTGCTGATACCGAACAGAATGCAGCTTTAAGCAGACTTATACGCGATTCGGAATGTTCCCAGCATTTCATTCGTAACAACAGTTTATCATAAAACAATTCACATGGCCTTTGCGATAATGTTCTTAAAAGACCGCTGTGGGAACGTTAATGTCTCCCTCTGTCGTGCGGGTAGCAAACAGAATGAAGCGGGTAGCAGACTTATAAGCTACTCGTAACGTTTTTAGCAGTTCATTCGTAATGAAACTTTATGATAACACGATACACGGGGCCCGGGGCTCTCGCGAAAACGTTCTTTAAAAGACCGCTGTGGGAACGTTAATATCTCCCTCTTTGGTGCGGTTAGTAAACAGCATAAAGCGGATAGCAGACTTATAAGTTACCCGTAACGTTCCTAGCAGATCATTCGTAAGAATAGTTTATCATAACACAATACACATGGCCTTAGCGGTAACGTTCTTAAAAGACCGCTGTGAGAACGGTAATTATCTCCTCCTTAGTGCTGGTAGCGAACAGAATGCAGCTTATAGCAGACTTATACGCGATCCCTAAGCGTTCCCAGAAGTTCATTCGTAAGAATAGTTTATCAGAACACGATTCACAGGGCCCTCGCGGTAACGTTCTTAAAAGATTGCTGTGGAACGTTAACATCTCCCTCTTTGGTGCGGGTAGGAAACAGAATAAAGCGGATAGCAGACTTATGAGCTACTCGTAACGTTCCTAGCAGATCATTCGTAAGAATAGTTTATCATAACACATTACACATGGCCTTAGCGGTAACGTTTTAAAAGACCGCTGGGAGAACGGTAATATCTCCCTCCCTTGTGCTGGTAGCGAACAGAATGCAGCTCAGGCCCTCGCGAAAACGTTCTTAAAAGATCGCTGTGGGAACGTTAATATCTCCCTCTTTGGTGCAGTTAGTAATCAGCATAAAGCGGATAGCAGACTTATAAGCTACCCGTAACGTTCCTAGCAGATCATTCGTAAGAATGGTTTATCATAACACAATACACATAGCCTTAGCGGTAACGTTCTTAAGAGACCGCTGTGGGAACGTTAATATCTCCCTCTTTCGTGCGGGTAGTAAACAGAATGAAGCGGGTAGCAGACTTATGAGCTACTCGTAACGTTCTCAGCAGTTCATTCGTATGAAACTTTATCATAACACGATACACAAGGCCCCCGCGGTAACGTTCTTAAAAGACCGCTGTGGGAACGTTAACATCTCCCTCAGCACCTTATTCGTAACAATAGTTTATCATAACACAATACACATGGCCTTTGCGGTAACGTTCTTAAAAGACCGCTGTGGGAACGTTAATATGTCCCTCTTTCGTGCGGGTAGTAAACAAAATGAAGCGGGTAGCAGACTTATGAGCTACTCGTAACGTTCTCAGCAGTTCATTCGTAATAAAACTTTATGATAACACGATACACGGGGCCCGGGGCCCTCGCGAAAACGTTCTGAAAAGACCGCTGTGGGAACGTTAATAACTCCCTCTTTGGTGCGGTTAGTAAACAGCATAAAGCGGATAAGAGACTTATAAGTTACCCGTAACGTTCCTAGCAGATCATTCGTAAGAATAGTTTATCATAACACAATACACATGGCCTTAGCGGTAACGTTCTTAAAAGACCGCTGTGAGAACGGTAATATCTCCCTCCTTAGTGCTGGTAGCGAACAGAATGCAGCTTATAGCAGACTTATACACGATCCCTAGCGTTCCCAGAAGTTCGTTCGTAAGAATAGTTTATCAGAACACGATTCACAGGGCCCTCGCGGTAACGTTCTTAAAAGACCGCTGTGGGAACGTTAACATCTCCCTCTTTGGTGCGGGTAGGAAACAGAATGAAGCGGGTAGCAGACTTATAAGCTACTCGTAACGTTCCTAGCAGATCATTCGTAAGAATAGTTTATTATAACACAATACACATGGCCTTAGCGGTAACGTTCTTAAAAGACCGCTGGGAGAACGGTAATATCTCCCTCCTTAGTACTGGTAGCGAACAGAATGCAGCTTCATTCGCAATCCCCAGCGTTCCCAGCAGTTCGTTCCGAAGAATAGTTTATCAGAACACGATATACAGGGCCCTCGCGGTAACGTTCTTAAAAGACCGCTAAGGAACGTTAACATCTCCTCTTTGGTGCGTGTAGGAAACAGAATGAAGCGGATAGCAGACTTATAAGCTACCCGTAACGTTCCCAGCAGTTCATTCGTAATAAAACTTTATCAGAACACCATACACAGGGCCCTCGCGGTAACGTTCTTAACAGACCGCTGTGGGAACGTTAATATCTCCCTCTTTGGTGCTGATACCGAACAGAATGCAGCTTTAAGCAGACTTATACGCGATTCGGAATGTTCCCAGCATTTCATTCGTAACAACAGTTTATCATAACACAATTCACATGGCCTTTGCGATAACGTTCTTAAAAAACGCTGTGGGAACGTTAATGTCTCCCTCTGTCGTGCGGGTAGCAAACAGAATGAAGCGGGTAGCAGACTTATAAGCTACTCGTAACGTTTTTAGCAGTTCATTCCTAATGAAACTTTATGATAACACGATACACGGGGCCCGGGGCTCTCGCGAAAACGTTCTTAAAAGACCGCTGTGGGAACATTAATATCTCCCTCTTTGGTGCGGTTAGTAAACAGCATAAAGCGGATAGGAGACTTATAAGTTACCTGTAACGTTCCTAGCAGATCATTCGTAAGAATAGTTTATCATAACACAATACACATGGCCTTAGCGGTAACGTTCTTAAAAGACCGCTGTGAGAACGGTAATATCTCCCTCCTTAGTGCTGGTAGCGAACAGAATGCAGCTTATAGCAGACTTATACGCGATCCCTAACGTTCCCAGAAGTTCGTTCGTAAGAATAGTTTATCAGAACACGATTCACAGGGCCCTCGCGGTAACGTTCTTAAAAGATTGCTGTGGAACGTTAACATCTCCCTCTTTGGTGCGGGTAGGAAACAGAATAAAGCGGATAGCAGACTTATGAGCTACTCGTAACGTTCCTAGCAGATCATTCGTAACAATAGTTTATCATAACACATTACACATGGCCTAAGCGGTAACGTTCTTAAAAGACCGCTGGGAGAACGGTAATATCTCCCTCCCTTGTGCTGGTAGCGAACAGAATGCAGCTCAGGCCCTCGCGAAAACGTTCTTAAAAGATCGCTGTGGGAACGTTAATATCTCCCTCTTTGGTGCAGTTAGTAATCAGCATAAAGCGGATAGCAGACTTATAAGCTACCCGTAACGTTCCTAGCAGATCATTCGTAAGAATGGTTTATCATAACACAATACACATAGCCTTAGCGGTAACGTTCTTAAGAGACCGCTAAGGGAACGTTAATATCTCCCTCTTTCGTGCGGGTAGTAAACAGAATGAAGCAGGTAGCAGACTTATGAGCTACTCGTAACGTTCTCAGCAGTTCATTCGTATGAAACTTTATCATAACACGATACACAAGGCCCCCGCGGTAACGTTCTTAAAAGACCGCTGTGGGAACGTTAACATCTCCCTCAGCACCTTATTCGTAACAATAGTTTATCATAACACAATACACATGGCCTTTGCGGTAACGTTCTTAAAAGACCGCTGTGGGAACGGTAATATCTCCCTCTTTCGTGCGGGTAGTAAACAGAATAAAGCGGGTAGCAGACTTATAAGCTACTTGTAACGTTTTTAGCAGTTCATTCGTAATGAAACTTTATGATAACACAATACACGGGGCCCGGGGCCCTCGCGAAAACGTTCTGAAAAGACCGCTGTGGGAACGTTAATATCTCCCTCTTTGGTGCGGTTAGTAAACAGCATAAAGCGGATAGCAGACTTATAAGTTACCCGTAACGTTCCTAGCAGATCATTCGTAAGAATAGTTTATCATAACACAATACACATGGCCTTAGCGGTAACGTTCTTAAAAGACCGCTGTGAGAACGGTAATATCTCCCTCCTTAGTGCTGGTAGCGAACAGATGCAGCTTTTAGCAGACTAATACGCGATCCCTAGCGTTCCCAGAAGTTCGTTCGTAAGACTAGTTTATCAGAACACGATTCACAGGGCCCTCGCGAAAACGTTCTGAAAAGACCGCTGGGGAACGTTAATATCTCCCTCTTTAGTGCGGTTAGTAAACAGCATAAAGCGGATAGCAGACTTATAAGTTACCCGTAACGTTCCTAGCAGATCATTCGTGAGAATAGTTTATCATAACACAATACACATGGCCTTAGCGGCAACGTTCTTAAAAGACCGCTGTGAGAACGGTAATATCTCCCTCCTTAGTGCTGGTAGCGAACAGTATGCAGCTTTTAGCAGACTTATACGCGATCCCTAGCGTTCCCTGAAGTTCGTTCGTAAGACAAGTTTATCAGAACACGATTCACAGGGCCCTCGCGGTAACGTTCTTAAAAGACCGCTGTGGGAACGTTAACATCTCCCTCTTTGGTGCGGGTAGGAAACAGAATGAAGCGGGTAGCAGACTTATAAGCTAATCGTAACGTTTCTAGCAGATCATTCGTAAGAATAGTTTATCATAACACAATACACATGGCCTTAGCGGTAAAGTTCTTAAAAGACCGCTGGGAGAACGGTAATATCTCCCTCCTTAGTGCTGGTAGCGAACAGAATGCAGCTCAGCAGACTTATAAGCCGTAAGAATAGTTTATCTCACAGGGCCCTCGCGAAAACGTTCTTAAAAGATTGCTGTGGGAACGTTAATATCTCCCTCTTTGGTGCAGTTAGTAATCAGCATAAAGCGGATAGCAGACTTATAAGCTACCCGTAACGTTCCTAGCAGATCATTCGTAAGAATGGTTTATCATAAGACAATACACATAGCCTTAGCGGTAACGTTCTTAAGAGACCGCTAAGGGAACGTTTATATCTCCCTCTTTCGTGCGGGTAGTAAACAGAATGAAGCGGGTAGCAGACTTATGAGCTACTCGTAACGTTCTTAGCAGTTCATTCGTATGAAACTTTATCATAACACGATACACAAGGCCCCCGCGGTAACGTTCTTAAAAGACCGCTGTGGGAACGTTAACATCTCCCTCAGCACCTTATTCGTAACAATAGTTTATCATAACACAATACACATGGCCTTTGCGGTAACGTTCTTAAAAGACCGCTGTGGGAACGTTAATATCTCCCTCTTTCGTGCGGGTAGTAAACAGAATGAAGCGGGTAGCAGACTTATGAGCTACTCGTAACGTTCTCAGCAGTTCATTCGTAATGAAACTTTATGATAACACGATACACGGGGCCCGAGGCCCTCGCGAAAACGTTCTTTAAAAGACCGCTGTGGGAACGTTAATATCTCCCTCTTTGGTGCGGTTAGTAAACAGCATAAAGCGGATAGCAGACTTATAAGTTACCCGTAACGTTCCTAGCAGATCATTCGTAAGAATAGTTTATCATAACACAATACACATGGCCTTAGCGGTAACGTTCTTAAAAGACCGCTGTGAGAACGGTAATATCTCCCTCCTTAGTACTGGTAGCGAACAGAATGCAGCTAATAGCAGACTTATACGCAATCCCTAGCGTTCCCAGCAGTTCGTTCGTAAGAATAGTTTATCAGAACACGATATACAGGGCCCTCGCGGTAACGTTCTTAAAAGACCGCTGTGGGAACGTTAACATCTCCTTCTTTGGTGCGGGTAGGAAACAGAATAAAGCGGATAGCAGACTTATAAGCTACCCGTAACGTTCCTAGCAGATCATTCGTAAGAATAGTTTATCATAACACAATACACATGGCCTTAGCGGTAACGATTTTAAAAGACCGCTGGGAGAACGGTAATTTCCCTCCCTAGTGCTGGTAGCCAACAGAATGCAGCTTATAGCAGACCGCGATCCCTAGCGTTCCCAGAAGTTCGTTCGTAAGAATAGTTTATCAGAACACGATACACATGGCCTTAGCGGTAACGTTCTTAAAAGACCGCTGCTGAGGAACAGAATGCAGCTTTTAGCAGACTTATACGCGATCGTGCTAGCAGCATTCGTAACAATAGTTTATCATAACACTCACATGGCCCTCGCGAAAACGTTCTTAAAAGATCGCTGTGGGAACGTTAATATCTCCCTCTTTGGTGCGGTAGTAAACAGCATAAAGCGGATAGCAGACTTATAAGCTACCCGTAACGTTCCTAGCAGATCATTCGTAATGAGTGGTTTATCGTAACACAATACACATGGCCTTAGCGGTAACGTTTTTGAAAGACCGCTGGGAGAACGGCAATATCTCCCTCCTTAGTGTTGGTAGCGAACAGAATGCAGCTTATAGCAGACTTATACGCGATCCCTAGCGTTCCAGAAGGTCTTTCGTAAGAATAGTTTATCAGAACACGATACACGGGGCCTTAGCGGTAACGTTCTTAAAAGACCGCTGTGAGAACGGTTAACCTCCCTCCTTAGTACTGGTAGCGAACAGAATGCAGCTTATAGCAGACTTATACGCAATCCCTAGCGTTCCCAGCAGTTCGTTCGTAAATAGTTTATCAGAACACGATATACAGGGCCCTCGCGGTAACGTTCTTAAAAGACCGCTGTAGGAACGTTAGCATCTCCCTATTTGGTGCGGGTAGGAAACAGAATAAAGCCGATAGCAGACTTATGAGCTACCCGTTATGTTTCCAGCAGTTCATTCGTAATGAAACTTTATCATAACACGATACACAAGGCCCCCGCGGTAACGTTCTTAAAAGACCGCTGTAGAAACGTTAACATCTCCCTCTTTGGTTCGGGTAGTAAACAGAAAAAAGCCGAAAGCAGACTTATAAGCTACCCGTAACGTTCCCAGCAGTTCATTCGTAATGAAACTTTATGATACACGATACACAAGGCCCGGGGCCCTCGCGAAAACGTTCTCAAAAGACCGCTGTGGGAACGTTAATATCTCCCTCTTTGGTGCGGTTAGTAAACAGCATAAAGCGGATAGCAGACTTATAATTTACCCGTAACGTTTTTAGCAGTTCATTCGTAATAAAACTTTATGATAACACGATACACGAGGCCCGGGGCCCTCGCGAAAACGTTCTCAAAAGACCGCTGTGGGAACGTTAATATCTCCCTCTTTGGTGCGGTTAGTAAACAGCATAAAGCGGATAGCAGACTTATAATTTACCCGTAACGTTTTTAGCAGTTCATTCGTAATAAAACTTTATGATAACACGATACACGGGGCCCTCGCGGTAACGTTCTTAAAAGACCGCTGTGGGGACGTTAATATCCCTCCTTAGTACTGGTAGCGAACAGAATGCAGCTTATAGCAGACTTATATGCGATCCCTAGCGTTCCGAGCAGTTCGTTCGTAAGAATAGTTTATCAGAACACGATATACAGGGCCCTCGCGGTAACGTTCTTAAAAGACCGCTGTGGGGACGTTAATATCTCCCTCTTTGGTGCGGTTATTAATCAGCATAAAGCGGATAGCAGACTTATAAGTTACCCGTAACGTTCCTAGCAGATCATTCGTAACAATAGTTTATCATAACAAAATTCACATGGCCTTCGCGGTAACGTTCTTTAAAGACCGCTGTGGGAACGTTAATATCTCCCTCTTTCGTGCGGGTAGTTAAAAGATTGAAGCAGGTAGCAGACTTATAAGCTACTCGTAACGTTTTCAGCAGTTCATTCGTAATGAAACTTTATGATAACACTATACACTGGGCCCTCGCGAAAACGTTCTTAAAAGACCGCTGTGGGAACGTTAATATCTCCCTCTTTGGTGCGGTTAGTAAACAGCATAAAGCGGATAGCAGACTTATAAGTTACCCGTAACGTTCCTAGCAGATCATTCGTAAGAATAGTTTATCATAACACAATACACATGGCCTTAGCGGTAACGTTCTTAAAAGACCGCTGTGAGAACGGTAATATCTCCCTCCTTAGTACTGGTAGCGAACAGAATGCAGCTTATAGCAGACTTATATGCGATCCCTAGCGTTCCCAGCAGTTCGTTCGTAAGAATAGTTTATCAGAACACGATATACAGGGCCCTCGCAGTAACGTTCTTAAAAGACCGCTGTGGGAACGTTAGTATCTCCCTCTTTGGTGCGGGTAGTAAACAGAATAAAGCGGATAGCAGACTTATAAGGTACCCGTAACGTTCCCAGCAGTTCATTCGTAATGAAACTTTATTAGAACACGATACACAAGGTCCTCGCGGTAACGTTCTTAACAGATCGCCGTGGGAACGTTAATATCTCCCTCGTTGGTGCTGGTAGCGAACAGAATGCAGCTTATAGCAGGAGGGCCTTGCGGTTTGTAAAAAAACTGCTTGGATGGAGATTCGAACGTTCAACTAACGTTCGTTAGTTGTGGGCTAATTGTTGTGTTTTGAGGTACCTATACAGAACGTTCTTAAAGGCGACTGTCAAACCCTTTCTGCAAACGTCATCCAGTAAGCGCTTGTGAACGTTCCTAAAAGGCAACTCTCAGTATATTACATTTCAATGTTCCAATGATCCCCATATTGAGTAATGGCTCGAAAATAAGGGCCCAGTAAACTACTAGGAATGTGAACCAAGGCGATTTGCGAAAAAACTGCTAGCAAGCAGATTTGAACTTTCAACTAACATTTATTAGTTGTGGGCTTATTCTTGTGTATCTTACTAGGAATACGGAACGTCCTTGAAACCGACTGCCAAACCCCTTCTTAAAGCGTCATCCAGTAAGAGCTTCTGAATGTTCCCAAAAGGCACTTCTCGGTACATTACATTTCAATGTTCCAGTGATCTCAGGATAGAATAATGGCTCGATAGTAAGGGCCCAGTAAAGTACTTGGAATGGCAACCAGGGCGACTTGTGAAGAAACTGCTGGGAAGGAGATTTGAACGTTCAAATAACGTTCATTAGTTGTGGGCTTATTGTTGTGTATACAGGTGGCTATACAGATCGTTCTTGAAACCGACTGTCATACCCCTTCTTCAAGTGTCATCGAGTTAGCGCTTCTGAACGTTCCCAAAAGGCACTTCTCGGTACATTAAATTTTAATGTGCCAGTGATCTCAAGATAGAATAATGGCTCGACAGTAAGGGCCCAGTAGAGTACTTGGAATGGGAACCAGGGCGACTTGTGAAGAAACTGCTGGGGAGAGAGATTTGAACGTTCAAATAACGTTCATTAGTTGTGGGCTTATTGTTGTGTATACAGGTGGCTATACAGATCGTTCTTGAAACCGACTGTCATACCCCTTCTTCAAGTGTCATCGAGTTAGCGCTTCTGAACGTTCTCAAAAGGCACCTCTCGGTACATTACATGCAGGTAGCTATAAAGAACGTTCTTAAAGGCGACTGCCAAAGCCCTTCTTTTAGCGTCATCGAGTAAGCGCTTCCGAACGTTCCCAAAAGGCACCTCGCGGTTTATCCCTATTCTTAGAAACGAATGTGTGACGTGAAAATTGTGCCTCTGCCAGAGTTTGAGCCGGAAGCAAACTGTAACTTTCTTGTTGATGACTCTACCTCATCCTTTTTAAGCGGCCGAAAATAACGACCTTAAAATGTTATTCAAGGGACCATTGCAGAACGTTATGATAGAGGATATACGGAAAGTACTTAACAAACACAATTATGTGGTCAAAATAAGTTTCCGTGCGTGCTGCAATCTTCTCGTTCAGCGATTGTTCCCGAAAGACGCACTCTTTCCCACCACTAACCATCTATGTTTAACGGTGTTTGAGAGTTCGAATAACACACCTACGAGAACGTTCCTCATCGAACGCTAATGCGTCACATTCCGCAACTAACCTATCTCGTTGTCACTAAATATCTTGTTCGTAGAACGTTTCAATAACTTTAACACCCAGAATCTAAATCTGAAAATATAAGTAGCCGAACAAATAAGGTTCCAGGAGTGTTAAAACACGAATACCCTTTCCAGCATATTAACGTTAAGTTATTTTAAACTACCAAGATGACGGTTCTCGACATAATGCTACAAGAAGGCTATGTTAACGAACTACAGAACATTACTTTCAGGACGTTACCGGGCTCTAAGACTGGAGTGTTCTTTTGTCTACTGGGTAGGCACCAAATGGTGGGCACCCGCATTCACCCGGACCAGGGAGTGAAACCATAACGTAACGTAACCGAAAGTCCGTGAAAACCGGCGATTTCGGTTAAGCGAAACCGATATTTAAAGGAAAGTGTTTTGAACTGAAAAACCAAAACGGAAAACACTAACGAAAGTCCAAACGAGCGAAACTTGTACCGAAACACACAACATTTACTATCGTTTCGTTATGTTTCGTTATTTCACCAATTTCGTTTTGATTGCAAGGAAGGCCAAAACCGAAACGCGGCAAAGTGAACCAAAAGCCAGCCACAGGACCACCACACACAACAGTGGTTCAGAGATACCCCGACACCAAAAGTAATAAATCAGCCATGTGTTTTCTAGGGGTAAATATTTTTATCATACATTCCTAGGGTAGTGACCTATCGACGACATGCTACGGGAACGTCAACTCGACGGCCGACTCGGGGTGCCGTATTGCGTCCTCAGGAAGGGACCTTATGGAAAAAAATAATAATAAATAAATTTGGCGACAGACTGATTAATGAGCATGAACTGCCAGCTGTGAGCAAGGACGTCGACGTCCGCCTGTGGTGGAAAGAACGCGTCGATGTATATCCGAGGTTGCAGCACCTGGCCAGGCAGTACCTGTGTGTAACCGCCACAAGCACAACGTCTGAAAGACTGTTTAGTACCGGAGGTCTTATAGTTACTGACACTAGATGCTGCCTCTCCGATGAGCATGCCGAGCAGCTAATCTTTATATCTTCAAACAAAGGTTTTCTCACGAAACCGCGGTAAACTGTAATGTAGATTGAAGATTGTGATTGTTCTTCTTTCCTTCCCTACTTAAACTTTATTTTGTATTTGTTGTACTTCACAGTTTCACTGGTTTTTGTTTTTTAAAATGTTGTACTGATTTAGTGTAAGTGACTCCAATACATAAGTGCACACCACACTTTTGTAAAATTGCAAATATATAAGCGTTATATTGGCATAATTACAGTTTTCATTTTAAAATACTGCAACCATTTCGTCCCTGATATTTACAGCCCCATTCTAGAAATTACTAATATCAATATTCTCATTATTTTTTACTGCAAAAAATTTGCGATCATACTTCAATTAGGATAGCGCTCAGTGACGCTCTATTAGGGCTATTAGCTGAAATAACACCCCAGTAGCCCACTAGCGCTTCTGTAGCGCATTTTAAATGGCCTAGCCTGACCTTGTGCGCACAAATAGCGCTGGCTGTCTACTGGGGCAGCTGTTCTCCGATTAATCGTCCCGTTTCGATTAATCAGAACGGATCGATTAATCGAAACGGTTCGATTAATCGTCCCGTTTCGATTAATCGTCCCGTTTCGATTAATCGAACCGTTCCGATTAATCGAAGCGGTTCGATGAATGGAAACGGTCCGATTAATCGAACCGGTTCGATTAATCGGTGTAGTTTTCGATTGTCGATTACCTGCAATCGAATCGAAATCTTTTTCGATTATTTTGGTCATTGACCGATTGCGATTAATTTTAGTAATCGCACAGGCCTACTCCCCTCTCGAGGGCGCGATTGTTAGGGCGCCAGGGCATCCCGCGTGGCAAGTCAGCTGGGAGGAAATGGTGGTGGGGGAAGAAGCGCCCAGAGGGAGGGCAACGGGACGGCAGGTAGTGCGCTGTTAGCAGCTGGACGCTCTCTGGGGAGCCTCTCTTCTATGCGGCGCGCTAGCTCAGTGGTTAGCCGATAGCTCTATGGTGTTCGCGGCCTGGGTTCGGTTCCTGGTCGCTGACATCGCTTTCGGCGGCTAAGTGGGCACGGAAGGGCGGAAGGGTTCGACAGAAACCATATAAGGGAGGATATGAGTAGGCTAGGGCCGACGTTCGCATTTCAGAAAACGAAACCGCAGAAAATCTATCACTAATCTCTTCTATATAGCATTTTCTTGATTTTCTCAAAATCTTACGATTCAAGTCGGAAAAAAAAAAAACCTTTTTAGCCGGTGATGTTTCTTCGAATCCGGGATGAATAACACCATTATCCATATATCTGTTGCCAATAAAAAGTCAAGGCGGGGTGATGCTTCATTAGACAAATCATTCACTAACATTCGATGCGTCTGAATCTGGCAGTGACTAAGAGACATCCGGAGGGGAAAAAAGTTGAGCAACAGATATCAGCGTGAAAGGAAACACGGAAGAAATCATGGTTAAGAAACGGAACAAATTTGACGAGGGAAGTTTTGAAAGTGAAGCAATCCACATGGGATGCAGTATGGGATTGGAAGAAAGGTACATAATTCAACAGAAACAAATTGGTTGTCATTTTGAGAAAACACATTCATGTTTTTAAGCAGTTTTGTATTCACAAATTCAGAAATTCAGGTGAAGCTTATGCAGACTCAAATCAATGTTTTTATTAATACGTGCATATGTATTTTGTGGAGTCGGAGCCTGACAGCACTATCTACTGCACTGGCAGACAGATAAAGGAAAAAACATTACGATCAATATTTCGTCTTGTGCAAATGAAAACCACGAGAAAGGTTTAGTAAATGCTTTCGTCGCAAGGAAGGGCGACAGAATCCAACGAAGGGGCACTTCGGGGACAGAAAACCAGCCAGAATGTAAAACGAATGAATGCGGTCGATTACAAAGGCAAAAAATGCCGACAAGTTCCACCAGACACTGTGTACTAGCATGCTAGAAGTCGGAAGACTGTCAAAAGAACCTTCATAAGGGCAGTGTAGTAGATCTCCTCTACATGAGAGGGCGCGAGATAGAAAGTGATCAATCATTCAGATACACCCAAATGGTTTCAGAGCCACTACTGGCTTAGCTTCTTTGTGTGTTTGCTGATGTCAACATCCGTGCAGTTCTAGACCTTATGAACAGACAAAAAACAACAGTTTATGCCGATGCGACGGAAAGAGTGGTTATGTGGAATGTGTTTTTCCATATACCTGTACAGTTTCATGGTGAACATAAACGGTATTCTGTTGCCTGTACACCAGATGATTAGTGCAGAGCAGGACCAAGCAGCTCTTGGTGGCCTATCGGGTCGATTGAGAATTTTTTGTTTGTTTTTAATGTGTTGAACAGACAGTGGCCGTGCATACTGAGAGTGGAACTGTCTAACTCTTGGAGGACTTGACAGTTCCTGTTAGCACGTGATACGATCGGACATTAATGAATTAGTGATTCTGCGGTTGTGCAACCACCACTGCGGGCATCGGTCACCGGCCAATAAAAGGGAAAAAGTGACCCAACCAACAAAACTCAAATTAATTTTCATGTCTTACCACCAGTAGTTAATTTAGTTTGTCCAGGGTCACTATGGCAGCTTTTGGAGGCAGGTTTATGGACCCGGTGCAGAACGCCCAAAATTATATTCAATGGACTAACGAGCCCGATATCTTCATGGTATTTGGCATGGTGAGGACCAGGGCTAAACCATTCCTTGAGAACCATGGAAATTTTACTGCACCGCATCTGGGGAGGTTCGCAGTCTTGTACAACAGACTGAAATGTTCCATGATGAATGTACGCAGCAGTGTAGAAATAGCAACCAGTTTGACTTGCGAAATGTTGGCGCCTTTGATGCCAGAAATCAAGCTTCAAGGGTTAGTTAGTTGCTGCTCGCCGAAGAGAGTGTGCAGCTTTCGCCTTGCTGCGTAGAGACATGCAGCCTTTCATGAGTCTGTTTCGAGCAGAAGAAGCTGAAGACCTTCCTGCAATATTAAGAACTCACATCAATAGATACTGGGAATGGTCAGATGCTGTTCTTCCAGACAATGAAAGAATTGCTGCTGCTGCATTTCAAGCTGCTACTTTTGACAGAGTACCTTTCAGGACAGCTCATACTGCTCTGTGGTTTCTAACTACAAAGATGAAGCCCGAGCATGATAGGAATGTCCTGAAGACGGTCGTAACACTACTGATGGCAATGGCCAAACAGGGAACAGTTTCGGAACAGTATATAAATAAGATCAGCAATGGAATCAAGGATGATCTAGGAGTGGAATTAGACTTTCATACCGATGAGGTAAAGGCGGCTTACAACAGTTTTGCAAAGAATGTGTCGGCTCAAAGAGCTCGTCTAGTAGTGAAGCGCCTACCCTAACAAAAAAAGAACTCCCTAGGTTGGTCCCCTGAAGTTCCCCTGAAGTCCCTCTCCAAAAGAGGAACTTGAGAGGGATTTCATTTGGTCTGAAATCCCTCTGGAGTCCCCTTACAACGAATTCCCTCCGGAGTCCCTGTCCTGCGCGACGCACCCATTTCTAACTCTGTCCGATTCGGTACTTTTTTGAACACAGGTTATTTTTAAGCAGCTCTATGAGTTTTGCCGCTACGTAGTAGCTGTGCTCGTTACGTTCCCTATCCATTGCAATGTTGATGGAGACGTTTGGGTACCAGTAGGCTAGACCGGTCCACAGACGCAGCTGTACCTTCACGGACTCCGGAGGGAGTTCGAGGGGATTTGGAATTTGGAATCCCCGTTTTCTCGAAATTCCAAATCCCTAGAATGCACTATTTAGGGAGTCCCGAGGAACTTGGTTTTGGAACTACAGAGGGATTTAAATCCAAGGGACTCGGGAGGGAGTTCCTTTTCTGTTAGGGTGACGAGGTGGACTTGATTAATTTTAGTGATTAGTGATCAGTGGAGGAAGTGATTAGTGATTGAGTGATTATGACTTTCTTGACTTCTAGTTCTATTTGTTCATTATGTCTCATTTGTTCATTATTGTTTGAGATGCTCCAAGAGTTTTTGTTTCTTGAATTCTTCCTAGTTTCCTGGTTCTATGACCTGATATTTGTTCCTTTGATGACTCTAAAATAGAGCACTTCTTCTTTCTTAAACAAACCAACTGTTCTTGTAGTTAGCAGTAGTTTGATCCCTACCCTGACACGTTTAACGACCCACCAACGTTCAAGGAACGGAAAAGTTTTTCTTTCCAAAGGCGAACAGGCCTAAGAAGTTTAAAAAGTCTTTACCAAGTTTTCACACAAATTCAGCAGACTAAATGTTGCTCTCTTAGACAGTTGAGTCAAAATGACTAAAATGCATCCAGTTAAAATTCTCAAGTGGTCTTTCAAGCCCAGTCAAGGAAACACGGCACAGGATAAATTTTCTCTTTATTAAAACACTCCAGGATTTGACACTCACCAAGCTGAAAAGATTTTCCTGTTGGCAATGGGAGCGACTAGCTCAGAACGCCTGACAATGGCTTCGACACAAAAGGACACAAAACTTTCAACGGCAGTCTGTCACTTTTGAGGAGCCATGGGCACCATGACCTTGCCATCAAAACAAAGCCGCCGCGCCTTTCCCCCGCTCCACGCGGTTGAGCGGAGCGCACTCACACACACGCGGAGCCACTGGCCACACAGCCAGGCTCAACGCGTCGCGAAACGCGCCGCGCTTTTCGCGCAGGCGGTGGTGCGCCTGGCTCGGCTCTCCAGCCTCGGCTTTTCTTCGGCCCCCGCGACAGGCGCTCGGGACTCGGCTCCTCGCGCCCAAGCCTGTCGACCGCTGTTGCGGGTTCGAAACCGCAGAGGCGTAGGACCGCCTGGAAGGTAGGCCGCACGGCGGCGTTGGTGCGGTGCGAGTGGCATCCGGCGCCCAGCCCTTTAAGTGATTCGCTTCCGCGCCGGCAGAGAGCGCGCGCGACGCACGGATCCCGAGCTCGGGACTCCGAGATTCATGGAGGGAGGAACGTAGCGGGACTGGAGGGCCGGGGTTCCGGGAACGAGCCGAAGGTGTGTCAGCTGTGGTCAAGGTCGTGTGACCGTTTGGTTATGAAAAGAAGTTAAATCTTTCTCATATAGTGGTCCATGCCGTTTTCTTTTTAACGGGCTTAGTCGCCGCGTGCTTTACCCCGTTCACCATCGGTGAGTTTCATAATGACTCTTAAATCTGGGAGCAACTCGAAATTATAACCTCCATTGTGATTGGCGTGCGACATGTGTGTTTTGTCAATTGCTGCTACAGGTAGGGGTTTTATTAGTACCCCCTCAACTTCTCTGGGCGATGTCAACCATTGTTTCCATTGACGGCTGTCTAATGGGCAATATGGAGTAAACTGTGTGGGGACGGCCGCCCCAGACCAGCGATGCGGCGGCGGCGGCGACGACGGCGACTGGCGGGGAGCCCAGGCCCAGGCTGGGTCTCCTGGAGATGAGACTCCCTCTCTAGCCTAACTTCTGGACCGTTCCTCCATCACCATGCGCCCCATCATTTACGCTGGTATGTTGTGTAAATCCCAGCATCTATAAGAACCGCCTTCAGCCTCACTTACTCTTGCCATTTTCTTCAAAGTTTATGTATATATATGTTTATGTTATCGATCATGAGTAGGATTTACTTACTGTGCAGTGGATTTAGATCTCCCTTCTGGTAATCAGATTTGTGTCAGTGGGCCAGTGTTGGAGAATGCACCTTTAGTTTCTCCCGTCGCCATTATTTAACACTTCATTTATCTGGTGCCATGAGGTTGGTGTGGTGACGGAAGGCAAGTGTCTCATTGAATGTGTGGCACTCTCCCGAACCTAACCAACCTCTGGCTTCATCACTTCCTTCTTCAAATGATTGGTTTATCGTTTATGCTTCATATCTTAAAGATATTATTCTATGCTTCTGCTACTCCAACCTGGCCTACCCTTTACATCAGCTTTATCCGAGCTAATTTACTTCAGCCTCGTGAACTATTATTATGGCTTTTTCCCGTTTCTAGTCATGTTCTTTGAACTTTTGGTCTCTCTTCCTTTTTCAATTTTGTTAATGTTGTTGTTATAATTTTATTTAATACTGTTTTCTTGACATTTGTCGCTTAATGTCTTTAGTGGGTCCACACGTACAGTCACCAATTTTTATAAGTTTTGTGTCAAGTCCTTAGTGTCTAATTTGTGCTTAAATTAGGATGATTGCTCCTGAATAAACTCTGGGCTTTGTATACCATATTGTTGTGTTTGTGCCTTACCTCACATACTCCAGTACATCTACTTGGCGGGACTATGTCCCTGGCGCCCTTTAAAAATAAAGCCAAGTCTTTACCCACACCACTCTACTTCGGGAAATATTTAGTTAATGCTAGCTGGGAAGGCATTTCAATACAATGGAATAAAATAGTCGTTTACACTTGTGGCTATGTCACACCGCCTCAGGCGTTTCCGACAAGGCTCCGCGCGCTCGGCACAGCTCGGCTCTCTACTCGGCTCTCGCGCCCGAGGAGCGACAATGCCAACCGCCAGCGGAAAATTTCCTCCAGCACGCAGTGCTGCCAACTTCACACCTCCACAAAACCCATTGGGAACTGTAACGGGTCTGGTACTCGGTCCCCGTCCACGCACACCTCCCGTAGGAACTGCTCGTCGAAAGACCTTCCCCCGCAGTCACATTCGGCCAACTTCACGATGTTCCGCTGGCACACCCCTGGGTTGTACGGCCACGCCGCACAGCGCGCCGTACGCTTCGTCCACGCCGTCTCCGCTGTCATGTGCACGGCCGTGGAGAAGCTGAGCACCTTCCATCCATGACGGACAGCCCAACCCCGGCACTCGTTGCAGATCTGGACAGACACCCCTGATTCCTCAATCTGCCGAAATTCATTTCGCCCCCGGGCACAATTTCAAATCCAAACCCACCCAACACGTGCTCCAATCAGGCCTGAAGGCACGGAAATAAACGCCTTTAAGGCATGGTCTTCTAGGAGCACCATGGCCGTTGAAGCGGACGCCCATTTTTCAAATCTCAGCCGTTCGCCGCCACGGTAACGGTTGGCTCTGTCGCGCTCGGTCGCGCTCGGCTCACAATGGCTCAGCCCCCCCTTTGGCCACCAGCGCAGCTCCTTCCCCCCACCCTCGCCGTCTCCACGGCGGACGAAGTACCTTCCAGCCCGCTCCCTCATGTCTTCGACGGGGCTGTTGGCATAGTGGATAGCTCACTAGCTGAGTGTGCGGCTGACTCGGGTTCGAGTCCAGTCGGGGTTGAGAGATTCAACAACACAAACAAGTTGGATTTGAAACAGGCGCGCCAATCTACTGTAATCGAAGGGTACGCCGATACTAAGGTGCTGAGCATTCCTCAAAAAATAGTCGAATTTCTCGACATCACCGTAGCAGCCAGTAACTGCTCCATCATCGCCAGGCGTTCGTTGGCGAGAGCTAGGGCCAGCGTTGTATACACACATGGTCTCCTGCACATAATATGGCATTCAATACCGCATGACACTCAAATGGGTACCTCCCCCCTTCAGCCCCAACTTTTTGGACAAAAGGCAAAAAATTCAAATTTTGCCGTGACTCGGAGCTTTTGCCGTGACTCGGACTACCCGTCCTGAAAGGGATGGAGAGGGATGAGAATCTAGGGGATTAATTTTCTCCGTGGAAGCGGGTCTTTCCTCGAGGACCTAGGCCTCGAACGCGGGGGCCGGCATTCCTCTCCCCGGTCCCCCGCTCGGGTACCGGCGTGAACGTGCCGTATCCGCCTCCAGCAAGGGGCAGAAATAGCTCGGAGCGAAACAATGGCTACCCGTTCAATGCACCCGGGGAACGCTGAAATAAAGGCACAGGCTCGAGCGGCGAATGACCGCTTCGCCTCAGTCGCCCTCTAGCTGCACCGCGAAATGGACGTACTACTCTCAACCATGTTCGTGCTCCTGATCGCCGCCTTCCTGGTGGCCTTCCTCTACGGGAGGAAGAGGACCCAACTCCCAGACGTGTACCTGGAAGGAAACATCGGGGCGGGAAAATCAACCTTGGCCACCGGCTTGCAGCGAACCGGCAAGTACTTCGTCGTGAAGGAGCCGGTCCAGGACTGGCAGGACGTCGGAGGACACAACCTCCTGGCTCTCCTCTCACAAGACACCCGGGTGTGGGCCTTCCCCTTCCAAGCCCTGGTACTGGCCACCCTGCATGCTCGAGCCCTGTTCCAGACGACCCGCCTCCGTGTTTTTGAGCGGTCCATGGAGTGCTCACTGTTCGTGTTCGCTGAGGCCCACATGCTGTCCGGGGCCATGACCCCCCCGCACATGGCCGTCCTGCGCCAGCTTTTCCACGCGCTCCGAGACAAGACCCGGCAGCGGTGTTACGTCTACGTGCGGACCGGCCCGGAGGAAGCCCACCGCCGCATGACCAACCGCGGCCGAGTGGAGGAGCAAGCGCTCCCCTTGGACTATCTGCGGCGACTCCACCAGCTCTCCGACAAGTGGCTCTTGGAGCAGGAGACGGACCCCGTGTTTGTGGTGGACGGGCATCTCCCGCCCGAGGAAATTCTGGCTAGAGTAATCCTTTTTCTGGATCAGGTCAAGGCGAGACGTTAACGCGGGAGACGGCGGAGGCTGACGCCCGACCGGACGCCGGGCTCCCCGAGCCCCTCCCTGCAGCACGGCAAGGTCCCGGTGCGCGGGCGCCACCGTCGCCGCGCCCGGCCGCCACTGCGGGAGTAGCGACACCCGCGCCTACCCCGCGTCGCCAGACCCCTGCCGGTCGTCAGCTGACGAGGCCGGTGCCTCTCGGGCACAACTGATACCTGATCCAGCGGTCCCCACTGGCACGCTGACCCACATGCCGTGGGCCACCAGGACGACCACGGCAGCCGCGCCTCGGCGCCAGGAATCACCGGCCGAGCGCGCGAGACCCGGCCGCCTCCCTCGCAGAGGACGAGCCGAATTTTTGGTGAATGCGATGTCGGGCAGGTTTCCTCCCGGAACTCGGGTTCCCTGCCCGTAGGCACCAAATGGTGGGCACTCGCATTCACGCTCCGCGGACCCGGAGGGGATGAAGTGCAGTATTATTGACCTCGCCACTCGAGGTGGCCGATCTAAACTACCGTAACTGTTCAGGCACTGTACTTCCCCCCTCTCGCGGGCGCTATTGTCGGGAGCGCCAGGGCAACCCGCGGGGCTCGTTAGCTGGGACGACCTAAATAAATTCGCACTTGCTCTCTGGCTCCCAAACCGAGCAGTCGCTCCTTTCTCTCCCTTGCCTCCCGCACACACCGAGGACTCCAAGAAGGCACGAATACCGCAGTATATTTGAAGTTGAAAATTAACGAAGTAATACTTACATTTATCCACTGATCGAGGTGTTCCTTTCCCATTTTTCCAGACTTGGAAGCTGCAGCTACAACATTTGGAGGCCTGAACATCGTCTCGCTGACTTGAGGGCCGAACGTCCCTGGCAAAAGAAAAGGCAAGTTTTCAAAAGTAAGTAACTTTGATCTTATGTATGAATGTTATTCCATGTTAAATATAAACACCTCCTTTCTCTTGTAGGATAATGAAGAGAGGCTCAATGAGTTTCCCCGATGCGGACATTGTTGGCAGAATCGTGTAACTGTGCGACATTGCGTTTTTTCTTTGACACACAATTTCTACTTTCTTGGCACCTCGGAACTCATTTGACCGCCCGGCATGTAATTCAAAAGCAAAACCGCCATGATCAGCATTCAAGATGTTTGCAGGCCCAAACTGTACAATCATTGGTTGTGTTTCAAGTACGAAATCTAGTGCCCTGTCCTTAATTTCTTCGTTATTCTTTAGATCCGTCTTTGAAATAAACTTCGTGATTTTTCTTGAAACAATGTAATTCTTTTTTTTAAAGATACTATTCCATGATCTTGACGCCCTGAACCTATTACAGTTTTCAAGTCTGGCCTTCTGCACAGCCCATCGTCTTAAGTCTATGTCATGTACTTGACGGTGTTGTTCCTTTGCCTCCTTAAATTTCTCCAAAACATGTATATTAATTTTTTTAACTTGGACTGATAGGACCCTCCTAACTTTATTTGATTCTCCCATCGGTATAAAACACTTTCCTTATTCAAGTACAGAAAAAGGGGGAGAACATTAGAACTTCAAGTTTTATCTTCCCTAGGAACAACCGGCTATCTTTGTTTTTGGCGGTGCAGACAAATGGCTATCCGTTTTAGCGCTTCAAACGGCTGACATAATTTTGGACCTAGATTTTTGGATGCCAAACTATTTCTTATGCTGAAAACCGTCTACTTTTATCTGCACGGCCGAAACATATAGCCGGTTGCTCCAATGGACGATCGGATTACTCTCGGTTAATATCAAAAACAGTGTAGGAAAGTAATACTCAGAAAGAACTGCATGAAAATACAGTGAGATTAAAATAAAGAACAACTTTGCTTTTTCAGCAATAAAAATACATTTAAATACCTGTTTAACATATTTGTACTTTGACTGTACAGCACTAAATTTTCTGTTTTTCCTCCTGTTAACCTTCTTTCCATCCTTAAGTGTTCCTCGGCGGTTTAAAGGTGGGTTATTTTCTTTATTACAGTCCAAGCTTTTGCCTTTCCTCCAAAAAAATACTGCATCTTCTTTCTTTTTATCTGAGATTAAATTGAAGCCATACTCTGCATCCACATCAAAAACCAAAGAACTTTCATCCGCCGGGTCGTCAACTGCTTCTACCTCATCAGTACACACTCCGTAACCTTCCATTACTAGGTCATGGACTTTTTCTATGTACGTAGCTCCATGCTCAACGGCCTCTAAAATTATTTCTGGGTACAGAAAAAGTTTAGAACAACAGGGATAAATTTACGGGAATATTTACAAATATCGAGAATGTAAGAAACTAGCTATAACAATTCAGTGACGCCGTAGAAAAGTATGCTTTTACTGCCCTAACGGTATGGATTAATGCGATACTGCCTACTGGAGTCAGCTGTTAGGCGAAGTGGCGCAGTGAGTAGTTCCTTCACCATGCGGGCGAAACAATATAAGCTTTAAATGGTACGGCGTCGCTTCCCAGCCTGGTAAAACAGTACATCACTGTTTCTGAGTTTGTAACGTTCTTCACATAATTTTCCAACGTTTAAACAAGGTTCAGCACAATTTTCTGTGACAATCGCCACAATTGTCATTTTGTGACGACAGTTCCAATTTGTGATGGACGTCACAATATTTTTTAGCGGTGCCATAAAAATTTGTTACGACCATCACTGTTTAGCGATGAAAAGTTTTGTAAAGCAGCATTACAAACTCAGAAATATTCATACAACAAACTAATGGAACGGCGGGACGAAGGCTCCTCCAATACATCGGTGATACCGAAAGACCAACCCAGAAACGGAGACATAATTTCGATATGTTTAAACGATGCATGCAGTGTTTTGCCGTATGGCTTAATTTTTTGTATTTTTTTTTTAAGTAGGAGCATTTTTCTCACAAAAGGAACAGGTAATAACTTCCAAATAGTTACTCGCACACTGTAAATCTATCCGTCTATGTGGTATCCACACATATTTGAAACAAGCACTTTTCTGATGTACAAACATCTGTGACATTTGAGTAGGAAGATTAAACCTTTGTTGTTCAATACATATTAATTTGTTACTTGGAACACGTCATATCGCCATGCCACATTGTAAAACGAAGGTTAACGGAAAATGCGATCCGGGCGTAGACGACAATTTTGCAACCGCGATATCATTCCATTCATTGAGCGATTCATGGGTTCAACGCGCTGTGCTGTCGTAAGTATTGCAGTCTTCAGCGGAACATTGTCACAAGCTCACGCTGTGCAGCTGCAAAAAGTAGTTTTCGTCATTAAAATCTCAATGTAAGTAAGTCTTGTGTGGCCACATTACGCAATCTCGGCTATAAGAAACGTATGCCGTCACGGCGAAACTGGCAGTAAGCGTATGCCAGTATCTCCGATTTAGTGATCACCCTCTGGGATGCAGCTCAAAATTTCCGAAATAGTGACATATCCATAAAAATGCATTTATCTATCCACACACTAAAATAACATGTGCCGTACAAAAAACGAAGTTTTAGCGAGTTATTTTAGAAACGAAGCACTCCGTTTTAAAACGGATATTTTACTGTTTTTAAACGAAAAATTCAACAAATATGAAGTTCACTTTTCCAGTGCATGTAAGGACCCTTATTGCAGTGCAAGTGGTTTTGATTTTGTTAATTCATTACATTATACAAACAAATAAGGTTCTTGTGCAACATGTATAGGTTCTATATTTGACATAAACATCACGTGCGTAAATTAAGGCTAAATGTTTAAAGAGGACTGCGGTGAAAGAACTGGAGTGTGACAGAAATTAAAGGGAACTTGTTAAGTTTCCAGTCAATCAGTTATGAATTATCCCGATCAATCGGAGCACGTAGTTGTTACGCGTGGAGTTGTAAGGGGACGTTCATAAACAACGTGACCGATTTTAGGCCACTTTTTGACCCCCTCTCCCCCTATCGTGACCTGGCTAACCTAACCTGACCTTGCATTAAGGATAGGATCGTGACCATAGGCTCCCCCCCCTAAAATGGTCACGTAGTTTATGAACGTCCCCTAATGAGTTACCCGTTTTACCTTTAATCGATAAAGCAAGATCTTCTTCCTGACTAGAAAGTGCTGAAGGTGACCAGTTCCCAACAAATTCTCTGACAAGGAAGTTCGCTACGTTAAGCGGATTCATCAATGTACCTAGAGAATGAGGAAGATAGAATGAGACGAAAGAAGTACGTGCTTTCTGGTATTGATCAGATTAGATTTGCGTCAGTAAAAACAAATTTATGTTACCTTGCCTTAAATAGTAAAAGCGCAACACGGCGCAATAGCGCCACGATTGTATTTAAAACCACCAATAAAAAGTATTTTCCTTCCTCAACAGTTTAAGAGTTGAGACCCCTATTCTCTCCGATGAAATATGGAAAACTTTACGCAAGCACTGAAAAAGATAACATAAAATTAAAATCGAATGGCCATACATTTGTAAAACTGAAATGTCCTGTAATACGATTATATACTAATTGGAATCTTTTTCCAATACCCCGCCCAAGGCATGTAAGTCAATGTCCGCCATGTAAAATTATCAACAACGCGGAGAAGGCATGATGAGGTACGGTAGGAAGAATATATAAGAATACATTGGATTTTAGAAGCTTGAAAACCTGGGACATAAGTTTGAAATATAAAAAATTTGAAAGAAGCTTGATGACTCAAGATGTAACTTGATAAGCTGGAATGTCGATGCAGAACACGTTCTTCTACAGCACGGCCTCGTCGATCAACCCTAACTGAACATAAACAGAAGAAAAAAAAACAATTACTTAAAACCACATGTACATTACGAAGGAGATGAAAAAAAGACGATTGGATACTCCCCGTTTAACGATGCTGACCATGGATCCTCCAATAGATGTTCCAGTTTTGCAAAAGTTTCATCAACAGTCTCGTTCTTTTGGTTTCTTTAGGAAGGAAGGACATTTTCACCCCCAAAACACGAAAATTGTGTGTTCACTGATAGACCGACTGTCACGCATATCACATGTACGTTTTCCTCCCACAGAAAAGATAAGACATACTTCCTCCGAAAAACAACAACATGTGTCATGTATGTTCGCCCGTTCCCCTGAATAGGGAAAACATGTCCTCTGGGTCAGCGGCGTAATATATATGACGATACTCGTTTTTACGGTATTTCTGGACGTTTCGAGACATCGAGGGCTGTTTTCGTCTCAATCGATTTACTGACTTTCCAGTTACCAGATAACAAAATTGCGAAGAAAATAAAAGCATTCTATAAGATAGCTTTCTTTACAGGCATTTTTTGGCATTACGAAGAAAGAGCTCCGCAACGTAATACTTGCTATTCATGCAATTAAATTTATTCGTAAACTTACACATAAAATCTTCGTTTTTCTTCGTAATGCAGACAAATGCTTCACAAGAAAGCTTTGTGATACAACGCCCCCGTTTTCTTCATAAGTTTTAACACTATTTTATCAAGTTTATTGGGAATTTTTTGGAGTTGGAAACAGTGTAAAAACAAGGCACGCCAATTCTTTTGACACATCTCGTTATCACTATAGATTACCATCGATATTACCGAGTATGAAGAATATTGCTAATTTGCACATGAGAACTACGTCGAAACAGAACCAATTGCGTTTGTATATTCTACAGCCTATCCCGCTACAGTTATGTGTTGAGCAAGGCAGAAAAGATTTCATTCATCTTCCTCGGCAGATAAGCCGTACTGCTTGGGCCAGATCAGGAATATCTGTCACCGTATAAAAACGGTTCTTGCACTCTACAGCCCACACCTTTGCAGAAGTCAAAAACACGAAGAGAACAAAAGGTAAAGATCGTGATAAGAGAAAAAATTCCATTCATTTTCCTCGTCAGATGAGCCGTTTAGAAGAAACACGCGTAACACGCACTTTTTCTGAAAATCTAAAAAAAGTTACAAGTCCCGCACGCGGGTTTAGTGAAGGAAAAAAACCAACTGTCTCAAACATGGAAAATTTGGTGATTTCTCGACGTTTTATGAAGTGGAGAAACTTTTTGGTAAAAACTTTTTATTTTTAGATTTTTAATTTTTTATTTTATTTTTGATGTTCCCAAAAACGGTCTAAAAATCAAATTACGCCGAAAACTCTATGACAGTCATTCATTCCTATGATAGTACAATGGATTTTGAAAGTATGAGCCAAATTGCTAATTTACACTTGGTGGCCCTCCCTTGTTAGACTCAACTGGCGTCCTGAAATGCAGCAAATGCTGCAAATGCAGCAAATGCAGCAACAATTGCACCAACAGACGATGCAAATGAATGCAATGTTTCAATTTGAAATGCAGTCGATGAGAATGCAATTGCAGCTTAGTGTCGCTCCACCTATGTCTGCAGATAATTTCGGTAGGTTCTAAAATGGATTTGTCGCTAAAAATAAGTCTGCTTCTACTCAACACAAACTAATCAAACTCGAACACTTCCAAAAAAAATTGATTTCTCGTTTCAGAAACTAATTGAATGGACGCCGACAAGGAATGACCATGATGAATCACTAAGTCAAGATACATTTCTTGGAAGCTCTCAAACTGCTTCGCATGATAAACAGTATGGGGGAACGCTGGGTAATTATTATCGCTCCAACATGCATCGGACCGCGATATTTATGTTACTTTCAAAGTTTTAAAACGTTTCCCTTGTACAGGCTGCCAACACCCTGCAAGTGCTGGGTTCGAAGAAGACACGGCGAGCAAGACAATTACACAAAGCTACAAACAGACGACGGAGACGAACTTTTGCAATTGTTTAGTGGAGATGTGATCGGTAAGTGTGCTTTTAATATATTCTGGCATGCGTGAATGACAATATCCTCTTCTGCATACTAAACTCATTTGATTCGAGAAGCCGACATTGTAACATAACACCCAACAAAATCCGCACTGAACAAAGCGAAGAAATTGAAGATGGCGAAACCAAAGATTAAAAAGATGTCATGGAAACCCCAAAAGGTCAGTTTATTTACATGTGATGAAGTGATTATTATGTTTATATCTCTGTCAATTACAGTGTTTGTCGATTGTAGAAGGACGTCATGACTCATTTGACATTGAGGTCACCGTAGAGATGTGTTCTATGCGCGAAGGTGAGCAAACCATAACGTCAATAACATTGACCAACAGGGTCAGGCACATAGCTACTCTTGTCTTCGGAAAGGAGATGCGGCATTCCGCGCCTACTGCCTCTGTTCAGACGTTGTTCAGGCTACGTGGCCATTTTTATTCAGCTACTGATGCTTTTCCGGAGGCAATCAGTGAGGCTGGGGTTGTCAGCGTCTTGGACGACGACGCTGCACAGCACATACTAAAAAGCATCAACGGGTCCGGGTTGTCCAAGGACCGGCCGTGCTTACGCGCGGCGATTGAGCACGGCATACTGGATCGCGAAGTGTGCGCGTACAAGGACGTAAGCGCATACCGCCGCAACATTGTGCAGCTCGGACCCGCGCACTACATCGCGGCAGCCCGTTTCGGGCATTGGCTCGTGTTCAAGTCCAATGAGACAGTGCTCAAGATAAAAATGCCGCGCGGGATGTGGACTCTGCGGGTGTACCCCCAGTGTTCACTCTTCGTGCCAAAACTTGTACCGGGTGCGAGGGCGCTCTGGGCGCGCAGCCCCGAATCGCCACGAATGGCGAGAGCTCATAAGCATACGCGCTCTGCAGAGCCGCGCTGCGGGTATGTGGCAGCATGCGTCCCGTTTGTCATATTAATTTACATTTTACATCGGTTGAGCGTGCATGTGTCTGCTACTCATGTCGTGTGTGTTTTAGTATTTAGATCAGATAAGGAGGATTAGTTATAAGCAGCATTAGGTTTAGTATTCTTTTTATTCATTGAAATTTTAAATTATAAGTTTGTGTTATGTACACTTTTTTTCATTTTTTTTTACTTATAAAATAATTCTTAGGTTAGTCATTGGTATAGCTAGCTGATAAGGATTAGTTTTAGAGGACTGGTTTTGGAATATCCCATGCTCGTACTCATTTCGGAGTGCATCTTTTTTAAACGGGTAAACCTTCCCCTCAGGACTTTCTAGCAAGGGAGAAGCTTATCAAACTGTACTGGTCTGATAAGTATAAAAAAAATATTCACAGATAAGAACACTGTCAAGAAAAATGTATGGGACTGATTTGAAAAGACTTATGGGTTCACTTTTGGTGACAGGGACGCAGGGAAGGTCTGCCCACAAAAATGGAGAAATATGGAAAGGGAAACATTCATTGTCTTAGCAGCAGCAGCTGTTCAGATTATTCAGATTATTTTGATGAAAACCAATGCGTCTTCAAAGACAAAGCTAAGGCCTGTCCAAAGAACTTGGTTGATTCTCTGGATGATGATCAGGGATCATCTGCCGATGCTTTGCGCGGCTTCGGCTGGCATTTTGTTTGTAGTTTTTTTAAATGAATGTCACTTGTTTTAGTAGGTGATAGTATCGCCAAACGTTTATTGTTACGTTTCTCTGGAAGGTTCGATGCGTTAAGCTTTGATTTTCGTGTGAGTGGACTTAAGCCGAACCCATCGCAAAAGCCCCCCCCCCCCCCCTCAAACCAACAACAAGGAACTCCCGGCGCTGCACCTCACAGCACCGAGCCCCGCCACGCGCCTCGCACGCTGGCGGACGAAATAACTTCCACCTTGCTTCCGCACATCTGCAACGGGGCTCTTGGCCGCTCTTGGCATAGTGGATAGCTCACTCGCTCACCCACTGTGCCTGTGCGGGTGGCTCGGGATCCAGTCCAGTCGAGGTTGAGATGATTCACCAACACCAAAACAACGGTTGTCGACATTCAGACATCCCGGCCTGGATGACAGTTTCTGCACATTGATCGTCTGCTTTCATCTATTATTATGGCTTCTAAGAATCTTGCCGTTTTATGTTGGAAGGCCCGTTGGAAGGCCCGAATATGCAGCTATGGACAACGTTGAAACATTGGTTTCTTCCCCCTGTAGACCCAGCTATTTGGTCGACGGAATGTTGAGAATTTGGAAAGATCGTTTTGTTGAGACATTTTTACATGACCCAGGTCATGCAGCCAGGCCTGACCTATCTGACCCTTTCTTCTGCCTCACTGTCTTTGACTGCGGGCACAATGGACATTCTAGCGACAAGCAGCAAATCGGACCTCCTGGAACGCCGCTTATCATGCGTATCTTGTGAAATGGATCGGTTAAGACAGAAGGCACCTGCTGGACGCGTGCCCCGCGACGCAAACAATCGCACCCGCCTCCCTGGAATTAGGAAACAGCGTTTTGTTGAGTCATTTTCACAAGACCCAGGCCGTGTACTCAGGCCTGCCCTTGCCCTCCTTCCCCTTTTCCTGTCTTTTGGCCTTTGCCTGTGGACACGACGGACATTCCAGCGACGCGCGGCAAACCGCCGCTTATCACTCCGCGGTTCAAGTGAAATGGATCGGTTCGAACAGTAGGCATGCTGGACGCGTGCCCCGCGGCGCAAACAATCCCACTGGCCTCCCATGTCCCCCGCTTGCAGTTGTCCCCGCCTCTGCTGTGCCCCTCAGTCGACGCGCCTCAACGCTCCGACATGGACGTGCTCCTACAGACCGTCTTCCTCCTCCTCCCGCCCTCTCAGTAGTCTTGGCCTTGCGCCTTGCCCGCCACCAACGACGACCCTGCTCTCTCCCGGATCTCTACCTGGAAGGAAACATTGGCGCTGGAAAGTCCACCCTGGCCACCGGACTCGAACAAATGGGCAAGTACACCGTCTTCAAAGAGCCCGTGCGCGCCTGGCAAGATGTGGAAGGCCACAACCTCCTGGCACTCCTCGGACAAGACTGTGCGGCCTGGAGCTTCCCGTTCCAAGCCCTTGTTCTGGCCACATTGCATGTTCGCGCCCTCACCGGGTCCTCTCTGTTGCAAGTTTTTGAACGGTTAACGGAATGCTCGCTGTACGTCTTCGCAAGGGCAGTGTGCAAGACGGAAACCTGCTCCCGGCCCACATGGCCGTGCTGCGGTTGAAGTTAAAAGGAAGACCGTCAGCTGTGAAGTACAGCCGGGGCAAGAAATGCACGCCGTTGATCAAATCTTGCCGCCTAATGTCAAAAATTACGAATGTTTTCAGCCAGGTCTGGGGTCCTACCGGGGACCGCCCGTGTCCCTGCAATTGGAAGAGTGCTGCCGCCCGCGGTACCTCAAGGCCAGGTCCGTCGCACACGCGCGGAAGAGTACTATTGGTGAAGAAATCGAGAGGAACGTCCGGGAGGAAGTGTGCAAGGGGCCGCTGCAGCACTCGGAGTGGGCGACGCCCATCGTGCGTGTCTTCAAGAAAGGACGACGGCACCCCCGACTCTGCGGCGACTATCGATCGACGGTGAACATGGCCATCGAAACCGACAAGTTCCCTGTTGAGTTGGTAACAAGAATGTTCACCTAAGTTGGCAACACACACTACCCGCTTATTCGTCATTCTTTTGTTTGTCGAGTTCTGTATCCGCTTTGTATACCCAGTTTTAGTTCCGGTAATAAATAATCAAGTTCAAGATCACGTCCAGAGAGTTAATTGCTAATCCGCCTATCCCGAAGAACTCACGCATAAATATCAAACCAGAACGATAGAACACAACATTCCCCATGCCAACCGTCGAGGACGCGTTTTCGGCGTTAGCTAACTGCAATTTTTTTTCCCAAGTTAGACCTGGCCGAGGCGTACACTCAGCTTCCAGTGGACGAGGAGCTGGTAAAACACCTGTGTAAACGTGGTGAGGTGTCACTTGAAAAACCTTTTGGCTCTCGTCCGACATAGGATGAGCGGTACTTGATTGTGAGGAACTGGGGACGCGCAGTGACACCCGTTAGAGAGCTTAGGGTTGAGATAAAACACAAACACAGAAATCAGGGACTGCGATGTGACTTGAACCTTCATGCATTTGGATGCGGCACAGGTACCTGCCTGTACAGCTGACTTGGCACATTGATTGCAAGGATATAGGGCAGGCATTGAGTTCAACGTTGTAACACAAATTGGAACACTGGTACCTCCCCCCCCAGCCCCAACTTTTTGGTCGAAGGACGGATGAGAATTAGGAAACAGCGTTTTGTTGAGTCATTTTCACAAGACCCAGGCCGTGTACTCAGGCCTGCCCTTGCCCTCCTTCCCCTTTTCCTGTCTTTTGGCCTTTGCCTGTGGACACGACGGACATTCCAGCGACGCGCGGCAAACCGCCGCTTATCACTCCGCGGTTCAAGTGAAATGGATCGGTTCGAACAGTAGGCATGCTGGACGCGTGCCCCGCGGCGCAAACAATCCCACTGGCCTCCCATGTCCCCCGCTTGCAGTTGTCCCCGCCTCTGCTGTGCCCCTCAGTCGACGCGCCTCAACGCTTCGACATGGACGTGCTCCTACAGACCGTCTTCCTCCTCCTCCCCGCCCTCTCAGTAGTCTTGGCCTTGCGCCTTGCCCGCCACCAACGACGACCCTGCTCTCTCCCGGATCTCTACCTGGAAGGAAACATTGGCGCTGGAAAGTCCACCCTGGCCACCGGACTCGAACAAATGGGCAAGTACACCGTCTTCAAAGAGCCCGTGCGCGCCTGGCAAGATGTGGAAGGCCACAACCCCCTGGCACTCCTCGGACAAGACTGTGCGGCCTTGAGCTTCCCGTTCCAAGCCCTTGTTCTGGCCACATTGCATGTTCGCGCCCTCACCTTTTGCAAGTTTTCGAACGGTCAATGGAATGCTCGCTGTACGTCTTCGCAAGGGCACACTTGGAAGACGGAAACCTACTCCCGGCCCACATGGCCGTGCTGCGCTCCCTTTTCGGGGCCCTCCGACACTCCAGCCGCCGGCATGTCTACGTCTACGTCCGCACTTCTCCCGAGGAAGCACACCGGAGAATGACGCTTCGCGGATGCCCGGAGGAGACTGCACTCCCCCTGGACTAGCTGCGCCGCCTGCATGAACTTTCGGACCTGTGGCTCCTAGTGGAGGAGACCGACCGCGCGTTCGTGGTCGACGGGCACCTTCATTAGTTTATTATTATTATTTGCTCCCAGAGTTTATGTAAGTTTCAGAGAGCGGGTTGCATTCCCAAAGGGGCTTTTCCATGGGGGAAACAACTCGAAAAATCGGTGTCTGTCGGATTACCATTACCCGGATTACTCCGGATTACCCCGGATTACCCCGGATACCTCGGATTACCCGGATTACCCCGGATTACTCGGATTACCCGGGATTACCCCGATTATCCCGGATTACCCGGGATTACCCCGGAGACCTCGGATCACCCGGGATTATCCCGGATTACCTCGGATTACCCGGGATTACCCGGATTACCCCGGATTACCCCGGATTACCCGGATTACCCGGATTACCCCGGATTACTCGGATTACCCGACGTCTGTCTGTCGGAGACCAAGGGATTGTTTCCCCCTTGGGCTTTTCAGTCCTACTGTATGTATTTCAATTTCAATTTCTCCCCGGAGGAAATTGCTTTCCTTGATCAGGTTGTCGCAGGCCGCTGACCAAGTCCGTGTCCCACTTCGCCTCGGCTGCAGCGTCCTGACCCCTGCAGCCGCGCGGCTTTTTGAAACCAAAACGGAAGTTGATACCACAAAGGATCAGATTGGGGACATGGAGGACATTGTGGACAGTGTGGAGGAAAAAAAGATGAAGATAATGAACATCTGGAAGATATCACAAGTGTGAAAGAATTTGTTGTAAGTATGAATTTAAATGGGAAATGTTTTGTGATAAGCTCCACATTCTCACCACATTTTTCAGTGGCCCAGTTTCATAGCAGTCTTTCTTTTTGTGGTTCAGTACTATAGATAACTACAGATTAGAATATGAAACTTGGTAAATTTTTTGTAATACTGCTTTTTAACTATTACATGTGCAGAGGTCTTCGAAAGCTAAAAGCAGAAAGAAGGAAACTTCTTCTCGCAAGGTAATTTGTTTTGTGTTTTTTCTTAAAAGGTGATGCTGCGTGTCAATGTACCGTCAACTGGAGTAACTTGAGACAGCAGGGGCAAAATGAGACGGAGGCTACAGGCCGCGACTGGCCGCCTGGGGCCACCAGCGGACTGTCGCGCCCCAGCCTCCAGCCAGAGCAGAGCTAATAACCTTTCGGCGTAACCCTTTCGGCAAGCACATTATTACTAAATCCTAAAGTGTAAGTAAGTCTCCTCGTAGTCCCTGTAGTGTGTATAGCACGCACGCCGGGACGATGTTGTCCAGACTTTGCTGCATATGCTATCCCGGGTAAAAAGAGTTGTATATGGGACCATATACGAATCGTATATAATTGTATATGGGGCCATATATAATGTGTATACAATTTGTATACACATCATATATGGGCCGTATACAAGTGTATATGGATCCCGTATCCGTATACAATGCCTACCTTGTATACGATTCCTACATGGTTGTATATGTGAATGTGGCTGTATATGACCCATATACGACTTCATATACAGCTCATATATGGGATCATATACGAATCGTATATGGTCTCATATACGATTCGTATACACTTGTATACGGCCCATATACGATTATATACAATCTGTATAGAATTGTATACAATTATATACGATTCGTATACGGTCCCATACACAACTCTTTTTACCCGGGATAGTATGCAGGCGTGCCGGACCCGCATCCTGTGCGCGCCTCGGGCGCTAGTCGACGCGCACCCTCCGTTCGGAATGGAGTCCGCGTCCGAGCCTATCATGAACTGTGATCTTGTGCATCTCCGTGTAGAATACTACCCGGTATATAAGGCGGGCCGGAGCGGTCAATTATGTCCACCGTGTAGTATTCGGGTATGTTTGGAGCACCGGGGAGGGCGAGCCCGCGAGTTTCTTTTGATGGCGGTGCGGCCAATAGTGATTGAGAAGGTTCATGAGCGGGCTGTATTTTTGGACTTTATTGCCTCGAACCCGCCGTGCTGCTACCCCACCTGTCTGGCACCTACCTATGTAAGTATTATAGAGAGGGGACAAGATGGATCTATACGTCCGTAGACTAAAACAGTAATTGGTTGATTCTTTTCATTTTATAAAGCCCGTGTTATGCCGTGGGTCCTCTCGCCCCGTTCCCCCTCTCGCGTTTATCGCTATGCCCGTAGACGCGGAACGGTTCGGGATTCCCCGAATCGATTCGCGGGTGCTGGATAGGTACGAGTGGGGGTGGAGGGCCAGGCGCGGTGGACAGTCAGCCGTAGTTACTGCTGCGCTGACCGTGGCCACCGCGCGGGCCTGCAGCAGCACCCCCTTTAGATATTGATAATGTGCAGGTAAATGACCATCGATGGATGATATTAGAGGTTTCCTCAGATTATTCCAGTCGGGAACATGTGAAACACAATGACTTCCCCTTAGTGCCCCTTTCTGTCCAGAGCATATGGTTCCTACAAATGATCTATTGCCTCCACTACAATTAAGGATGCTAACAGCACTAGTGTAAATCTGATCAGGATTTACTGATCGTCTTTCGGAAATCCTGATCGTGTATTGCAGATCCGTCGAGTCCCGTGGACCAGGACTGCAGGCACATTCTGGCGGCGGTGGCGTTTCCTGACCCTGGTGGGTTCAATTACTCTGTCGTTGCCGTGGCCCGGTCCTTCAGTCTCGACGGTGCCGTAGTGCTCAAATCGGTCCGGATGGCGGCCCCTTCTGGCACGCTCGACTGGGACTGCCTCAACGGGCCCTGTGCTGAGATGCTCAGCGGGGGCCGCGAGGATCCGGCCCTCTGCCCCAGGGGCGTAAAACGGCTACATCGGCACGTCGTATTGGGCATCGCCATGCATCAGTGGTTAATAACACCTCGGTACCTTAGTCGTGTGGTTATGCGTTGTGACTATGTTACAAGTTACTGTGTGTGACAAGTTACTCATATAAAGGTGCCGCGAGGCATTTGGACAATGGCTTCTGAGAACGGCTGTGATATTGATGGCCAGTCTGCAAGGGGCGGGGTTCCCCTGTTTGTCGATTCCGGGCGCCGGCGTCAGCTCCACGAAATCGTGCAGAGCGTATACTTATTTTCTTTGCTTTCTAGCTTTTGGTCGCTTGTTGACGCGATTGTATCGCTCGTTTAGTTAATGTTGTTGTTTTCTAACTTACATTTTGAATAAACATTTGTCTAACTATCTAAATACTTTTTCCCTTCAATCTCGAAATCCGCAGCCAGCGTTCGACCTGAGCGCATGCACTCGTATCCCACCGTGCCACCGCCGCGCGAATAGCTGCCCGTGCCTGCCCCTTGCATCCGCGCCGCGTCAAGGACGCCGCCGAGTACATCGTGCTCTCAGCGCCACCCGTGCGATCGTGTCCGCGTTAGTTCGCGCCCTCGGCGCCCACATCAAACTTCGCGGTGAAGTATACCACCGCTGGCGACCGTGCTTGACCCAAGGTCACGTGTCAGCCGATTGGCGTACCTGGGTGACCCACACAGATTCAATTGGCGACCGTGACAGGCTGCGGCCGCCGATGAGGTATGTAATCGAGAAACTTATGTACCACAAATTCTATTAGGTGGCGAACTGACGGACCATTCGCTTCCTTGTCAGATCATCAGTTCGCACTAGACAAAGTCGCGAGTCGACGCCACTTTCAAAACGAAGAAACATGACATTTATAAGGACCAGGACTATGTGTTTATAGATGAAGAAGTGACCAGTAGTGAAGTCTCTGAGAAGGAAGAGTGTTGGCACCCCGGGAGCCGCGGTGCCCAGTACACGGGTGGCCGAGCCAGGATCGAATTGCAACCATCGGCAGAAATCAAAAGTGTAGGTCCCAGCTATCTTTTCTATAGACAATTTTGTTAGTGCCCACTTTTAGTGACGATGATGGAAGATCAGGAGAGAATGCGTCTGGCGACGCAATTGCTTGCGACCACGAAGGATGTCAGTGGTCTGGTATCTGAGTTGATGAAGATCAAAGTCGTTCCAAAGATCCACAAGAACGTCGAGCCAGGAGAGCAGGAGACAGTCATTTTAGACCATGGAGGCAAACCTCAAGCAGCTAATGTAAATTCCTCTATGCGCTAATATAATCAGCGTAAGCATAGATAAGACAGTTAGGCTCCAGCCAATGCTGCAAAAAGCAAAGTTCAACCATATGATGCAATCTATACCTTTGTTGGATTTGATCCCAAACGAGTTGGCATCGGAGTCAGGGACTTGCAAGTTGTGAACCTCTGGAATGCGCAGTATCTGGACTTGTCTCGGAATGGGGCAATCTCTGCCATCCTGTCTATCTGGAACATAGTACTCTCTGAGGTTTTCGATGGGTACTTTAATGATGCGTAAGCCCGCAGTGGGATTGAATGTGAAAAGATGGGGGTCGAGGACTACTGGAAGGCTCCTGAGCTGGAGGATGAAAACAGGGGACGGAAGCGATACTTGAAGCCTGATGCTGAAGAGGACACAACAGGAGAAGACGGCATTGCGGAAACTGCCCTTGCATTGTCCTTCCAAATGTTGGTCAAGCAGCTGGGAGAGGAATATAAAGATAAGTATTTTCAAAATCGAATTAAGTCAATCTTTAGTAAGCTTGGACTCTCCGATAGCATGAGCTCCGTTTGGAATGATACGACCCCGTCTGTGCAATGCTGCAAATATGCGTATGGATGATTGGGGAATAAACTTGCCATTAGACACACGATACTACGCATATGCCAGCACTGGCAGGCATCAGAGTTAGAGAACAACCTACAGGGGATCGCAGCAATCCTTCTGGCCTTGTTCTCGAACCTCGAGATCACCCACATTTTACTTATCCAGAGGTATATTATTGAGGAAAACCCCGCACTCCTATCTTGTGCTTCAGCCAGGTGTGAGGTGGTAAGCCTGTTCAAGGCCATGACACTTTTGGGTAACTTAGGAGAGGATGCAAGGTATGTCAAGATGCAGTACCCATCCCAGGCACTCCATGTGCTAAACCGGTCCAACGTCAGAGCCTTAGCTAGATTCTCTCAGGAGCTTGCCCTTCGAGACTGCCCGTCTTTCAGGTTTTATGCATCCGGAGATGAATCAGATATGAGGAAAGTAGTAGATGAACTCAGAGACATGCACTACAAGCTGCGGCCAATGGTTTCAAGGGCGAACAAGTCTCTGCTCTACTCTGAATATGACACAGAGGTAGCCCAGATCTGCAAGGGCATAATCCAGGCTAGACAGCGAGGCTAGGAGAAGGAAAGTGAGGGCAGGAAGAAAAGAAAGGTAGTCGACAGAGCGATCGCGAGACGGACAGTGAGGGGGACGGAGACAGGGGCAAAGATGTAGTTAAGTGCAAGTGTGAGCGCAAGGACCATCAGTGCGAGCGAGCCTGTTCCTATCTACAATCATCAAAAACTACGCGTGTGAGAGGCCCGTCGGGAAACGTGAGGGAGAGGGACTGGCCGCATAACGCAGCTCGGTGAGTGCGCTCGCTCCCTACAAGGCCTGGTGACCACGTGTGGCAGCGTAGGTTAGAGTTGGTAGGGTAGAGCTGGACTGCAGGTAGACTTATTAAATCAGTAATAACCCTTAAATACCCTGACTCTCAAATCAATACACCCTCCGTCGTCCTGAAACTCGCGAGAAGATAACATCCCAAAAATTCCCGACAGCAAGAAGACAAACGCGATGAAGATGCCACAGATGGAAAAGATGAAGATCGAGAAATGGTAAAACGTGGCAACTTGGTGCAATTTTTGACTTTTGTTTCACATGATGATTGTACTTAAAGGAAGTTTCCGTTTTCTTTTAGGAGGGAGTAGTGTCGTATAATTGTAAACAAGAACTTTAACCTGATCTGGTAGCTACCATGCGGGGCGCCATCTTGGATGCATCTATTCCCTACCTGACAACAAAAACCAGTCGACTGGCCCATTCTCTGCTCCTTTTACACACTACAATACGGTTTCCATATAATTTACTCCTTCCTGATGTTCCTCTGCATTAATAGTGCCATTGCAAATTTTACCCCAAAGGACCAGGAAAAAGATTTAAAGGAAAACAACGACCCCACTGGGAGACCCATCAAGTATAGAGTGGTAGAAGGACCCGGAGAGGAAATCCGGTTGATAGAGGTTCATCCAAAAACTCTGCCATCAAACCAAAAGAGATACATAGTGGAGGGATCAACAGTGGCAGGGTTGACGCAAAACACTCTTGCAAGTGAATGGAAAATGAAGGAGACCCCAATAGGAACATAGGACTTAATAGATCAAGGAGCAAGGAAGTTCATAGCAGTTAAAATAACCAATTTCGACGGGGCTATCAACGATTTCAACCTGAAGGTGTCCAGTGATAGGGAATATTTTTCATTAGTCTGGTTTCACCCCACCGATCTTGCATCTTCTTTTGTAAACTGCAGCAAGGAGGACTTCACAGGAGTAAGCAAAGTAACAGCTTTCCTTGGCCAAAGGAATATCATCCTCAATGAAGCCGGGATTGTGGTCACCGAAACAAATGAAGACGATGATCTGGAAGAAACCATCTTTACATCACAAGGGGTAAACGAATTAGTGAACCTATGGAAACAAAAGTGGTTAGACTTGGACGCACCTCGTATGACCCCAGAAGATCTAGAAAGCGCCATCATCCCACCTGCAAGACTAGTAGAGATCTCAGAAATCGAAAAGTTTCTGGAGGACCCATCAGAGCGAGGAGACACGGTGAAATACAATGGGAAGATCAGGCCAGAATCAATGGCTTTTCACATCTATATTTCTGAGGACAATGACAAGCTTATGATTGCAGAGTTGATTACCACTTGGTGCTCTGAGATATCTCGTAGGTATCCAAAATCTGAAGGAGTCTTAATACTTGAAGAAATATTGTATGCCATTGAGAACAATGACTACGCACTTTCCAAGGCAACAAAGGTCAAGAAACTACTTGGTGTTGGAGCCAAGGGAAAAGTATTTAACGCATCAGACGAAAATACCGTCATCCCAGGCAAAGAAGTCCCCAAACCTCTGAAATACCACCCCTGAATGCACAATCTCATCAGAGACATGACTACTTGATCCTGATATAGAAGGCATAGCCTTTCCAGAGCTCGTAGAGGAAGAGGAAACTACAAACCACCCAGTGGAGAAAATAGAAAAGTACATTCAGAATGAAATAACAAAACTGTTTTGTACGGGACTAACCGGTCATTGGTGCCAGAAAATGAAGTATGTTTACTCCAGGATAGGGGGAGTTTACTCCAACAAAGGAGACAAGGTGCCTGGACATAACTTTGCAGCAAAATTCCCAATATACTCTAGAGTTAGTGCATCACTGGAAAACACATCCCTGACCAGTGTTTTGGCAATTTCTTCACTTTCACTTCCATTTCCATCTTCCTCCTCATGAGAAAGACCATCGTACCGCAGGAGATAGATTTCTACCAAAATGGTGCATTTCTTAAATTCGACACACTTATCTCCCAAGCTTTGGATAGTGACTTGGAAGAGTGTAGTGACACAAGGCACAGTGCCGGACCGTAAAACTACCGAATTTGGCAATTTTGTCATAGGTTTTGACGCAATAGGGTTTGAAACAAACAACTTAAGTTGCAAAACACTGAGACCACTTTTGTTGTCCAGAGTTTAGTTTCGGTGCCATTAGTTAGGTTTTAGCTAGTCAGGTTGGCACCAAGGCAATCCGTAATCCAGACTAGACGGATGAGGCAGGCATGCCCCTCCTAAGGAGTGGGTGTGGAAGCTGTAGGAGTGGATTTTGTTGTGGTGTTGTTTGTGTGTTACAGGTCAACAAAGCGACGTGGTGACTTTTCTGAGATTTCGGGTTCTACCCTCTGGCGAGAGGGAGTACCCTGGGACAGCACCCACACACCCATGGAATGTACCCTGGGGAGAGTAACCTGAGGCCTATGTTGGGACGCCCACTCTTTATTTTTCTTTTTGTTTACGTTTGAGGTCCTAGTCAAGGGCTGGACAACCCTGAGGCTAACCACTATCGGGGGACCTCGCACAGGTTTTTCAGTACACGACAGAAGTAATCGTCAAAGTCGAGTCAGGGGCGAGGGGCAACACGTGGCCAATGTTGCAGAGATGGGCACTGGGGCTCCAGTCGAAGACTACTTCTCTCTCTACCTCTGCGCCGCTAATAGTTAAATTCGATTCGGCAGTGCCAGTCGGATCTCAGTCTTCCGAGCGATCGTATGGCTCCGTGGTAGGCTCATCGAAGTCGTCCAAAGGGGAGTGCCCAACGGGATCCGGGAAAATCAACGCCAACTTTACCAAGGGGCCGACGTATGGCGGTAAGTGTATCTTCTCATTGTGTATCTCCGACTGCTCTCCACCTCCCACTCCGCGGCATTGTGATCAGCCGGAGCACAGCGTGTGTGTCTTTGTGTGAGCGTGTGTTGGTGTGTGTGCATGTGCGCATGTGTGTGCGCGTCCGTGCGTGTGCGCATCCGTGCATCCGTGTGTGTTGCGTCTGTGTGTGTGAGCGTGTGCGGTGCGTGTTTGGGGGTGTGTGTGCGCGTGCGCGTCCCACATGAAAGCGATTTGTTCCGAAACCTGGCCGAAATCAGTCCGAATGAGTCCGAATGGCCTCGGACTGTTCCGCACTGTTAACGGGTGCTTTGACCCGAAGCACGTGCCGCACATGCGGTGCGTCAAGAGGGCGGACTCGGCGCCTAACATAATTCCTATCGAAAAGAATATAATCTTTTTCGCCACAAGTACGTACCCATACCTCAATCGGAGTGGTGCAATGCAATGCCTTTGTATCCAACAACCGCGATGAACCTGATTAAGTCTTCACATACTGTTGACTCTGTAAACGCTAACATGATAGTGGAAGTACGTTCATGGTGTAATCAAAGGACTACAGTGTACGCTCGAAATTTAGCCAATGGCTATGGACTAATGCTGGCACAAAAAAACTCTGGGTTTAATCAGCGAAACTCTTGGTGACGCTAACATAAACAGTGACATAATGGCTCCAAACAACATAGTCAATGGAGATTTGAGATATTCATCAATATTCATGACTCTCTTTCCAATCCAATACATTTGTGCAAGATCCTCGGGCCAAAAAAATCCGATCTGTTGTCTAATTAAGAGGCGCGTTCCTGCCCTGGACTGGCATAGACCAGTGACGTGAGTGCTTCGTTGCTCCGCTATTTAGATTGGTTATTTTATCAACTCAAATCTATTGAGTCTTTATTCCTTCAACTACAACCTGTGTTACTCCCTGTACGACCACTGAGTTACAGCCAGCCGGTTTCCGAGCGTAGGTACATCGAGACCGAGTACTTAGTACTTCCATGTTGGTGTGTGTTTCGGGGCGCATCAACCACAAAACAACAAATACACATCGCTGGTGTGGTGTTTCGGGGCACATCAACCACAAAACAACAAATACCCTGTCGTTGGTGTGGTGTTTCGGGGCGCATCAACCACAAAACGCAAAAAACAAAACACATGCGCTGGTGTGTGTTCGGGGCACATCAACCACAAAACAACATTAACCCTGTGTTAGTGTGGTGTTTCAGGGTTGCGCATCAACCTATCGAGTAAAACCCATGCGATTTTGTAGTGTTATGCACATCAACCACGAAACAACATTATACTTTTTGTTGGTCCTTTTTCCACAAGTTGGTATATACGAGTTGTGATTTTTATGATATGCATATAAATCATTAACGATAATTTAAATTGGTCCTTTCTGCCACATGGTATATCATGATACAGTCCTCACCAGCTCGGTGAGTAGTGGGGTGTTATTGCTGCCGTACAATGACGCCAAGTTGTCGTTAGGTGGCTCCAGGCACCTCATCCGCGCCTGGTATTTAAACCAAATGAGAGGCTGCCGGGAGAAAACCGCCTGGGTCAGCCACTTCGTTAACGGGTGCTTTGACCCGAAGGACGTGCCGCACATGCGGTGTGTCAAGAGGGCTGACTCGGCGGCCAACAGCATTCCAATAGAAAAGGAATTGGTCCGTTTCACCACAAGTACGTACCTATACAGTCGTCACGGATGGAAATTATAGAAGCCCCGGATGGAGTTTGCTAACTTTCTCCCTACAATTGACAGGCAAATATCCTGAGTAGCTGCAGACGGTGGACGGCGAGGTCGGGAAGGTGCGACTCTTCGACGCCGCCGGAGCTGAGGAGGCAGCCAAGGGCTTCAGGTCGCTGGTTGGGCAGTACTTCTACAACCGACTGACGGGGGACCGGACTCTGTCCAACGAACTAAAGAAGGCTGAGGAGGGTGGCAAGAAGAACGACGCCATCCAGCTCCGGGAGAAGATCGCCACGAAGGGCAGGGGCAACGCCGCCCCTAGATGGTTATGGTTCAAAGCTGAGCAATGATTCCCTTTCCCAAAGTATTTTGCTTTACAAAATGTATCAATCTTAATTTTTAAAAACTAAAACATTTTTTGGTTGGTTGGTCCCCTGATGTATTTTAAATGTGCTGTATCTTGCTCCGATTGTGCAGTTTCAGTTTCCAGTAATGCGGAGGAATTCACTGGAGAAGTCTGGGGCGGACGAAACCGACACCCAGAGGGAGACGGGCGGCCTCCGCCCGCACCTTTCGGCCGAGATGCTGGGGCCGCGGGGAATGGCGGGGGAGCTCAAGCAAGCGAGAAGCGGCAGCGACCAGACGGAGATATTAAAGAAGCAGAGTCAGCGATGGGAGGCCAAGAAGAAGGCTCATAATCATGAACTGCTCCCTGCTGACTTAAAACACCAGCCAAGGGGTATTATGTGCGAACCGTGCATGCTGCGGTTTGATGCCTTGCTCCTCAGATACTCAAAATTCGTGTCCGATGCGCTTTCAGAGAGTCGAATCAAGGCCCACCCGAACCATCCGGCCGGCGAATTGTCTTGATTACAGAGCTATTCGCTCAAATCCAGGATGACGATCATTCACCCTTCGGGTGCAGTTTCAAGGACTACAAGCTAAAGGGCTTTTCCTCGAAGTTTGAGTTTAGTTGTGAAGTGTGCGGCAAACGCAAGACCATCTTCACGGACCCCTCCCGCCCTAACAGTACGGATGTGAACAACGCTGTGCGCTGTGGTGGCTGGGACCCTGGCTGCAGGGGGTGGATACGTCAACCTACCCGAGATGGCAGCTTCCGCCGGCATGCCATGCATTGCATGGCGCAGGGAACATACATCGCCATCGAGCGCAAAATCGCAGAACAAATATTCGCCAAAGCCGTATGCGTGCGAGGATGCGTGCTCAAATTACAATCTTCCAAGATCTCTGAAGATTGTAATTTGCGCAGGCATCGTCGCACGCACACGAGACATAAGCCGTTCGCGTCCACCGATTGCCCAATAGCGTTCTCTCAAGCTGAATATCTGCGCACGCATTGTCAGACGCACACGGAAGGAAATCCGTTCCCGTGCACCGTCTACCGTCAAGCATTCCAATGCTTATCGGCACACAGTATCCGTTCGCGTGTACTGTGAGCCAATCAGCATTGGAATGCTTGTCGGTACACATTGCACGCGAACGGCTTCTCTCACGTGCGTAGTGTATGCGAAGATGCGGGCGCACATGTCCAGCTTGGGGTCACGCGGGCGGAAGCAGCCCGGAGCGCGGCCCCCAGCGAGAAGATTTGGGCGCCGTTACGATAAATTGTTATTTTTTCCCCCTTGAATCTTTGGCATTCATAGGTACGCTGAATACATTTCATTCCAATTTTGAATTTTCTTCCTAGCTCTTAACCTTGTAACTGCAGCCTGGGTCGGCATCAATATTTTTAACCTTTTTTTTTTTTTTTTGCCAATGTTCCTGTGAATTATGTATGTATTTTTAGGACCCCCATGGCTGATTCTGTCAAAATTATACTGTCGGGGACGACAGTTTTTTCGGACGAGGCGGATGTTGCGGGCAGACAAAGCCGGGTAGCTGGCAGATTAAAGCTAGGGCACGCCCCGCCACCCCGATCAGCAGCCGAACCGCGGCCCGAAAGCGCGAATGTGGAAGGGGGAGCGCTTCGGGCCCGGCGGCGCGAAAGCCCGGCGGCCGGGGAAGGGCCTGGAGGAGCGCCCTGGTCGACCGTGGTCAAGGCAGCGCGGACGAATTAGTCACGGTCAGTCAAACGCTAGCATAAGTACCCTTGAAAGGAATAAAAGAACGGGAAGCGCGTGCTTTAATCACCTACCCGCGAGCAGTATACACCACCGAAACAGCACGCGCAGATTTCAAGCATAAGAATGTGCTTTTTGGCACACGGTTCTTGCGAATGGCTTCCATTATATATGTATAATATATGTACTACATTATAGTACATATATTTACGAAATCCTGTTTACTTTGCAATGACCGTACCACCCATCAAGCGCGCCTGAGAGGTAGGCAATCCAGTCCCATGCTGGGCACTAGACCCGGCCGTGTGCACGTCTCAGACAGTGCGATGATCTCCGAGAGTAGGTAACGGCAGCCCAGTCTAATGTCCGGCAGGACACTGGATAGCACACCACTCGGCGCAAAATGGATTCTGTTCATGGTACATCTAATAGAGCAGACGCGTCTCAAAATGGAGGAACCAAAATACTTTCTCCGCCAACTCAAACGCAACTTGCACCGGAAAAACTAAGGCGAACCGTTACACCCGTTTGAATCGTACCCGCAGTTACGCTCATTTTAAAGCGCAGCAATCCTATACAATTTCAATACAAATGCATGCGTCAAGAAGAGCATTACGTTACGATGCAGGCATGGTATGCTTCAAACGGGCCCTTGTTTCATCCCGTGGGTAGCCTTAGTTTGACCAGTGTTTTCTTTGTACGGGTCTCTGACTACCAAGAGCAAGGTTCCAGGCTCCCAAAAGAATACACGCGGCAGTCGAATGGGTTGCCTAACAGCGCTTTACGGACACAACACGTCAACAGCGTCCGTAAGGTGCTCCCAGACAGTTCATTGGACTGCGGCATGTATCCTGATGGCAGAACAAATATTCGCCGAAGCCATATGTTGTGAAAAATGAATGCATGTGACAATGCAACGATTTTAGCGGATTCAGGGGGGAGGGGGGGGGAATTGCCCTTTCGTCCCGCCCCCCTCCCTCAATCCCCGGCAGGCAATTCGCGTTACAATCCGCCTGAAAGTAGGCAGAAAGCGGTACCAGTTTTGCCGTTTTTGTTGATGTCAATTCAGCTCGTATCTAGATGTTGTGAACATCGTCACTGACAGCCGCTTTGAACGTTTGTGGCAGTTTTGGGTGCCATCATTACCTGGGCACCTTCGTGAGTTCTAAACCGACTTTCTAGATTCAAAAACCGAGGTGTGCTCAACAGCAGGTCCTTCAAAACAGAAGGTCCTTCAAAACAGCAGGAAGGTATGATCGTGGTGGGGGCCTGCTGTTCGTGACCACCCAACGTGAACCGAACCTGACTTAACCTAGCCTAACCCAGCCTAACCTAACCTAGCCGAACTAAAGCCAACCTAGCCTACCGACCTGCTGTTTTGTTGAAGGACCTGCTGTTCTGATCCCTTACCAACTTGCTGTTTTGAGGGACCTGCTGTTTTGAAGGACCTGCAGTAGACCGCTTCTTATTATTGAAATGTTCGAATTCAATTTAGTTCCGGGTCAGAAAACAACCCTTTCGGGGTCCTGATCCACGGCCTGAAGTCTAGTAGCGGTGTGACGTCATTTAGTGGTGCCGCCGGGGCCTAAATGCCCCCCAACAGGGCAACAAATAAATTTTCTCAACAAAATCTGGAAAAAATTATCAATGGCAATTCAATTAAAGTAGCATCCTCAAGGACTGAAATTTCAAGGAAACCGCCGTATCTTTAACGGTTTGGAGATATCGGCATTGAAAGTGCAGAAATCAATCGAAGCCGCGGTAAACGCGGAGAATTCAAAGAGATACCCCGCGGCACCACTACATGAGTTCACACCGCAACTAGACTTCAGCCGTACATTACGACCCCGAAAGGGTTGTTTTCTGACCCGGAACTAAATTGAATTCGACCATTTTGAAAATAAGAAGCGGTCTAACCTGCAGATCAGCTGCGGTCCCTCAAAAACGTCCAATCTATCGATTGCACCCAAGGACAGATTCTTAGACTAAAAGCATTCAAGAATATTTTCTTAAATCAAGCCACTCTTAGAGTTAAAGCAAGATTTATTCTTGGATCAAGAATTATTTTCTTGGATGCTTGAAGAACACGCTGTTCTAGGCATGATTCAAGAATTCGTTTCTCTCGGTGGTGTTTTGACCTCTGGTGTAGGACCCTCCACGACCAAACATTTAGGCTCCAGAACCCTCCTGAAGTAGACCCCCCCCCCACCCCCTCCCAAAAATAAATAGATCAGGACCTAAAAAAACACACTTCTATATAGGTGTGGAAATATGGTTTAACACAACTCACCCCCAAAACAGAGATTAAAGTTACAAAACTTTTATATCTTTTTTGTCGGAATGCCTCATAGCACGTAACTGCACTCTCAAAAATGAATGCTTGATTCAAAGCGATTTTGATGCGAATCTTGTATTCTTGTGGGATTTTGTTGATTTAAGAATCATCTTCGTAGATCAAACGTCTGTATGCTTGAGGCACGTATTGTATTCTTGGGACAAGCATATAGTATCCCTCAATCAAGCATAATATGCTTCAATCAAGCATAATATGCGTGTGGGATTATTGGCGTTTCAAGCATGAAATATGCTTGACTTTAAGCATTTTATGCTAAAATCGTGCATTCATTTTTGAGAGTGTGGGGCTTGCGCTGCACGAGGTTGCGTATCTGTGCGCGGCGTAGGTAATCAGGCTCAGGCACTTTTTCACAAAATCTTCTTTGTCAGGATTCAATCCTGCGTCCGGAAATATACAAGGAAATAAAATTACTTTGAGGAATTAATCTATCTAGACGGAGGATTAAATTTTGATTGCGAAAATCATGTGCCTAGTGCCCGTTCATCTACGCCTCTTTGTGCAGCTCATCCCTAAGCACGTACTTACAGTTCTGAAGTACCCAAGTATTACCAACATCCTTATCTATCCGGCAGAGTCGAGTCAGCGCACCCGCTTCAGCTCCTGGGCCCGCCCGCCTGGAGCGCCGTGCTGGGTAGGCAACACCTCCGGCAGGGAGCTCAGCGCCGTGCGCCGTAGGCCACCAAACTCGCACCCCGTCCTGCGGACGCCCCAGCAGGGACAGCGGGTTGTGGGGGTTGTGGACGACGGTCTGTCTGCAGCTCCAAGGGGTTGACTGCCTGCACAAAGCAAAAACCAAGCCATTGCGCCCCAGTGAGCTCACTCTTAAAGTATTTTAGGTATATTCCTCGGGGTGCTGGTAGCTGGCTGCATTCTTTTCTGAATCACCAAGTTGTGCGATACTCCGCGCTCGAGCTCCACGCCGAAACACAACGGTGTTCGGGCGCTCGAGCGCGGAATAACACTGATGACACCGAGCTGCTCCCAGGCGCGTAGTTAGGGGGGGGTGGTCAAGGGGTCGTGCCCCCTCCCATCCCCCCCCCCTTTCCCAAGAGGCCTCGGCGCCCGAAGGGCGCCGCCCAGAAGGTAGGCAACCCCCATGGCATTTAGCCTGTAACCCCCCCAAACCGAAATCCTGCGTACGCGCCTGGCTGCTCCGAGCGGTACCCCGCGCCCCGCGCTTGGACATAGCGTTCAACAGACACCACACACAAGGCAGGAAACCGGACTTATCTCTCTACCCGCCACGATGTTACAGTTCAGTTCTAAACCGCTCAGGTCCAGACACTTGAGGGTGAAAGGTGTGATTTTCTGAACAACGCCGATTGTTCGCTCCGCTAATTTCGTGTTCTATGGGGATTCAATCTACCTTTCCACCCAAATCCTGTATTTTCATCCGGAAAACTGAACCGTGTACTCACGCACTCCTTAGGGTCCATCGTCATCGTCTTTGATGCAGGCGCGGATCCAGGGGCGGCTCTAGGGGGGGGGCCAATGTAAGACTACGAATATTGTCGATGTACCGCTTTCTGCCTACTTTCAGGCGGATTGTAACGCGAATTGCCTACCTTTCGCCTTGTCACGGGGCAAATGGGACACCTGGTATGATGACCACTTTTCCAGGATCACGAATAACGTTCTTATTTACCAGGACACCAACAAATCTAGCGTTAAACGCGTGATAAAGCACCGTCATTGTTTCATTTAGAGTTGTGCCTGCGGTCACAACTGCAAAACAGAAAACTGCACCGCCTGCACTCGCGAACCAAACGTGGCGATCAAACACCTACTTACTGCGCTGGCAGCCTCCGGCTGCATCCCCCTTCGTGCTCTCGCTGGCACACGGGGGTTGGAGTGCGTCATCAGGGGTGGCAGCCGGCCGCTGCGGCTGCGGAGGCCGGGTTGCGGAAGGCGCTGCGGCGCCGCTGGCTACAAGCACACCTCAAGCACACCTCCACAAGATTATTTGGGATTAAAAAGATTATTTGGGATTATTAAGATTTTTAAAACTAGAAGGATTGTTGCCAAGGATTATTGCGATTATCAAGGATTATCAGGGATTATTAGATTAACAGCAGAGATTAGGGGCCATTCACATGTTACGTCGCCATGATTTTGGCCACGTGATCACGTGCTAACCTAACCTTGCCATGTTGAAGCATAGGAGGTAATCGCTAGAACCCCCCCCCCCCCCCCCAGTGATGACCCCCTTACGAAGAATTCAGATTGCTTGGCTAGATTTTTAGTGATTACTCGAGATTATATGGGATTATTGGAGATTATCTGAGATTATCGAGGGGGATTACGAGCAAGGATTATGAAAGATTATGGGAATACTTGGGATTATCGGTATTATTTTTCAGATTATTTTATGAGTGTACGAAGATTATCGAATGTGTTTACCCCTTGCACCTCCACCAGCCTGCACTGTGCACGACGAGGACGATGACGCGGCCACCAGGGCGGCACGGTGCGCGAGGGGCGGACGCACGCAGTGCAGCAAGGACTGAACATGAGAGGGAGAGAGAGCACAGTTAATGCCATGCCCTAAAATGACAGTACCCCGTTTTCGCTATCGTTGAGAAGCGGGTCAAACGGTCTAAAAAGGGTGCGAATCAGTGCGCGGCTTAGGAAAACAGGCTTAAGGCACTCTTTTACAAGATCTTTCCGGAGTTAGGATTCAATCCTGCGTCCGGGAATACACAAGGGAATAAAATTACTTTGAGGAATTAATCGAATTAGACGCGGGATCAAATATTGATTGCGAAGAATATAAGCCTAGTGCCTGTTCATCTAGGCCGCACTCAGATACGCCTCATTGTGCAGCTTATCCCTTAGCACGTCTTACAGTTCTGAAGTACCCAAGTATTACCATCATCCTTATCTATCCGGCAGAGTCGAGTCAGCGCACCTGCTTCAGCTCCTGGGCCCGCCCGCCTGGAGCGCCGTGCTGGGTAGGCAACACCTCCGGCAGGGAGCTCAGCGCCGTGCGCCGTAGGCCACCACACTCGCACCCCGTTCTGCGGACGCCGCAGCAGGGACAGCGGGTTGTGGGGGTTGTGGACGACGGTCTGTCTGCAGCTCCAAGGGGTTGACTGCCTGCACAAAGCAAAAGCAAACCATTGCGCTCCAATGAGCTCACTCTTGAAGTATTTTAGGTAAAATTCCTAGGAGTGCTGGTAGCTGGCTGCATTCTTTTCCGTATCACCAACTTGTGCGATACTCCGCGCTCGAGCTCCACACCGAAACACGATGGTCTTCGGGCGCTCGAGTGCGGAGTGAGTAACACTGGAGGCGCTCCGAGCGGTACCCCGCACTGAGAGAAATGATTCAGCGTACGGACCAAATGTTTGGTTATCAGGCCTGAAGTGGGAACAAATCAAACACTTCTGACGTAGGGACGAAAACTTCAGACGGCGTCTCTAACGCTTTAGTGACGACGTCCGAAGTTTTCGTCCCTGCGTTTTAAGTTTTCGTCCCTACGTCAGAAGTGTTTGATTTGTTCCCACTTCAGGCCTGATAACCAAACATTTGGTCCGTACGCCGAATCATTTCTCTCAGTGTGCGCTTGGATAGAGCGTTCAACAGACACCACACATCAGCGGCAGTATTGCCAGAAAAGCGTGGCAAAAAATAGGCTAAACACACATGACAGGGGCGCACCTACGACACTGTCGTCAGAAAAAATTTCAAATCAAGAAAATCACATGCTAGACGGCATTTGAACCCGGGGCCCTCCGGTCCTCCGTGGCTGAAGTTTTATCTACTGAGGCAGGACACAAGGCCGCACAGGACTCGGCTACGATATTCCGGTTCAGTTCTAAAGAGCTCAGGCTCACCTGAGATTGAAGGGTGAAATTGAAGGGTGAAGGGTGAAAAACGCCAGCGTCGATTGGTCGCTGGGCTAATTCCGTGTTTTGTGAGCATTGATTCTACCTTTCCACCCGAATCCTGTATTTTAATCCGGAAAACTTGACCGTGTACACACGCACTTCTTGGGGGCCACCGTCGTTCGTCGTCGTCCATGATGCCCGTCGCCGTCCCTCAGCGTCGTCCTTCATAGCCTCGCTCGGCGCGCGCCGACGTGGTCCTATCCCCGCCTGTGGCACGACAGAATGGAAACGAAACCCTGAAACAGCCAGTCAGGCTAACACTGTGAAAAAAAGGATCACGAATAACGTGCTTCTTTACCAGGACGTCAACAAATATAGCGTTGAACGCGTGATGAAGCATCATTTACAGTGAAACGCCCAATGCAGTGCCTGCGATCACAACCGCAGAACAGAAAACTGCACGAATCCGAAACTTCGAGTCTATAAGCGAATTGTCACATATTTCAAGAGATGAACAAATGCAAACCGATCGTGAACAGTGGCCTTGTACTCACCAGGTCTGAAAGCGCTGTCGCCGTAGTCCGTGTCTCCAGAAGTCCTGCTCGTCTGTCGCCGGAGCGTCGTATGCCGTACCCGCTTGTCCGCCGCCGCCCTCGGCGTGGCGCCGACGAGACGCGAACCACTGGCTGCTCTTCCGCCGCCTGCACACGCGGACCAAACGTGGCGATCAAACACCTCAATACTGCGCTGGCTGCCTCCGGCTGCATCCCCCTTCGTGCTCTCGCTGGCACACGGGGGTTGGAGTGCGCCAGCAGGGGTGGCAGCCGGCCGCTGCGGAGCCCAGGGCGGAGGCTGGGGAGCGGAGGGCGCTGCTGGCTACGAGGACCTCCACCAGCGCGCACTGCACGACGGGGAAGCGAGCGGAGGGCGGTGGGGCGCGGCCGCGGCCGCCAGGGCGGCACGGTGGCGCGAGCGGGCGCAACGAAGCACTGGACTGGACGGAGGGGAGGGAGAGAGCTGTGCGCTGTGCTGGGCGGTGGCTGGCCGGTGGCCGCCAGCCAGCAGCCAGCCAGGCAGGGAGGCGGGACGGCGAGGGAGGGGGTAACCCCGCCTCCCCTCGCTTTCGGAGGGGAGACGACGGGAACGCTTTGCGCGGCACCTCTTGGCGGGCCGTGGGCAGACGGGCACGGGAGGTTGCAGCCTCCATTCCCCGTGCTCGAGCGCCGTATGTGTTACCCGATGAGCTCTCGAGCACAGGGCATATCTGCACAGCTCTCCTACTCACCTTGTTCCCACTCCCACACTTCACCCCCACACTGCCGCGGCCTGAAAATGGTGTTGGCGCCATCTCTAGCTCAGCCGGGCTGAGCCGGGGCATGTGTCCCGGGTTTTCGTTGGGTGAGGGGCACTTTTTGCTCACGTGCGCGCTAACGCCGTGTACACCTCCCAGGCTGCGCAGAGTGCAGTCAAAAAATGTGATACCAAGGGTCACTATGGGGGTGAGTCGATCCGATGGGCTTCTTGTCTCGCTCGCTCGCCCAAGTCATCGCGTCTTCGCTGTTTTAGTCGGACCCGATTGGGCTCGCTAGCCACCCCCCCCCCCCCCCCCCAGTCAGGGGCCGGGCCGGGAGGGAGGGTCATGTGCTTCAAACGTTAAAATGTCATGGGGCTGGTTCGGATTCCGGTTCCATGCTAAAAACTATAAATATTGGCCCGGGACCTCTCGACTCATTTCAGTCGGGGTCGGTTCACGGTGAAAATTTCGTATCTCCGTCCGAGCTTGAGATTTACCGCATCCCTTCCGATCCCTGGACTCTGGGGATCTTCATGAGGCAAGAAAGCGTCATTCGTTTTTCTTGACTAGAATCCGTACTAGAGGTCGCAGCGAGGTGCGAAAAGATTCTGAATGGGGCGATATTTGAGCATCGACTGGCACACCACTGTGGGCTGTACGACCAAAACTGGCTGAATGGCAGCCTGAATCTCGCCAAAATCGATCAAGCGTAATTTTTGAGACACTCTGTATCCGCTTATGCGCTCTCCTTTCTAGAGCGCTCCAGTCCAGGCCTCTAGGGTGTACTGCTTCCTAACTCGCACACGGTGAGGATGAGAGCCGGTTTTCATTTGCATAGCGTTTTCGAGACCGAACACAAAAATTTCCAAGGCTGAGTGAGCCTGACGCAGTCGTGCGAATATAGTCCTTTAGAGGCAGTATTTGAACCCGGGACTCTGTGGATAGAGTGATGTTGACTCAGGCCACAAATGTGCGCAGCGTCGGACTGGCAGAGTGCGAAAGAGACGGAAGATTGATTTGACTGCGCTAGTCAGTGGATCCAGGGAGGAAAGGGGCAGCCCGCGGGAAGGGCATTCGTACCCCCCCCCCCCCCTCGCGAGTAGATCCAGGATCCGCCACTGGAGACGATGAAAGGAAAAAGGGGGGGGGGGGGGAGCCGGCGGGTCTTCACTCCAAGCATGCGAACCTCCGGCTCGACGCGGTCCGCAGCTGCTGGAGGCAAGGTCGACCATAGTGAAGAAGTGCAGTGCAACCGCCATTGGTCGTATCAGCGCCATTCAGTCTGTCCAGTCCAAAGTGCGCGAAAAAATTCAAGCGGTGGCCCGTCGGGCCAGTCTAAACGGCGAACTTGCCTCAGAGACGAAACAACTCAAGTCTGTCTGTCTGACCACTGCGCCAACACCAACAGTGCTTCCACGCGCGCATCTGATACTACAGACCACCGACCAGTTTTCCCGCCCGCCCAGGACTTTTTCAGAATTGATAGCGTGCGCACAGAAAAGGTACAGAAAAGATTCACACTGCAAACATTTTGGTTGGAACTATTTCCAAGTTTGTGCTGCAAATTTTCTCATCCTTTGGTTGGAAATTTCTAGCAATTTTTTTTAAATCCCAAGAACGTTTCTGAATTTTCCGAAGACTTAAAAACTGGGGTTTATAAGCTTGTAGGTGTTGGTAGTCAGGTGGTCTCCTACAACGCCCGTAGACAAGTGATCGGCGTTCGGTTCTATTCAATATTCAATTTATTACTTTATTTATTATTTTATAATTTATCATTAATATATACAGGCACTGTACAAGGTCAGAGCGCGGCGCGGTCGACGGCGAGGGTAAAGGCGCGTGCTGCCTCGCCGGAGTCTCAAGTCAGAGTGGTGTGGTCCTGGGGCTGCACGGGCTGGACGGGGGCCTCTGGACGGAAGGCCCTGCACGTGCAGCCGCAGAACAAAGAATTCGGGCTGAATGAGTCAACGCGGCCCAGCGCGCTATTTTATAGCTCATTTGGCCGCGCGACAAATCATAAACTGAAAACCACCCCAAAACAGGAGGCGGCGACTCTGGACGACTGGCGCCACAAAGTCACGTCCTACACTGCACGGAAAGTCGCCCCAGAACCGCCACAAGCTGACCATTATTCTCTAGTGTAACACCTAAAATATGGGTATTTCAGATTTCTAAATCTTCACAATAAGTTTGGAAAATTCCCAAACAGTTCGCTTTCCTATCAGTTTTTTGACAGGCCCTGTTAGGGGCTGGCATTACCGTTCCCCGAGTTCGCAGCTTTCGCAGCTCCTTCACAGCACTAGCCAGTTCCTTCGCAGCCCTAGCCAGCAACCTCATACTCAGGGGGCCGTTTTCTTGCTTGTCCGCGTGACTTTGTGCATAAGTAGTGGCGGCGCATTAAGCTGAGGCTAGAGTTCGTGTGCCTTGGCCGGCTGCTGTTAGTAGGCCCTTGTCTATGCACTTATGGCCCTGCGGCCGGGCGGCGAAGACTGAGCTTTTGTTTACGTCTCAGTTATAGAGCTGTGGCACGGCGTGGCGTGGCGAGGCGGCGCTGGAGCTGGCACGCACTCGAGGCGTGGCGTGGAGCGGAGTGGCGCGGTGTGGCGTAGCGTCCTGGCTTGCTTCGCCTCTAGACGACGCTGACCCCTCCTGTTCTCGCTACCCCCGACCTCGCTCTCGCACGCACGTGCGTTAGGCTCTCCGCGCCCAGCCTCCCGCTCCTGCCCTTGCCCTCGCCGGCCCTCGTCCAGTTCTCAGGAAGGGAAAGGACACAAATGGCGTAGTTCAGTTTCCCGGTTGTAAATACAAAAAAGTTGTAACGTGATTTTAAAAAACAAATTCGTGTCGTTAAACTGATGCTTGCAATTCCAAAATAGATTTTGGTCATTTTCATTTTAAAAGGTTGAAAATTAAAACATGTTTCAATAGCAGTTGCAAATAAACTCAAATATTTATGCAAAAGCCGTTGAAACATTGGCTAGCGTTTCAAATTTGGTCCTGTC